>BCHH01000017.1:77053-218105 GCA_001599595.1 Beverwykella pulmonaria | reverse complement strand
CAGCTTGGCCTTGAGTGCCTTGGTTACCAGCTTGGCCTTGACCGCCTTGGACACCAGCTTGACCCTGAGTGCCTTGGTTACCAGCTTGGCCTTGAGTGCCTTGGATACCAGCTTGACCTTGACCTTGGACGCCTGTGCCTTGTGTTCCGGCGGTTCCTAAGCGAACGTCAATACTATATTTCCGAGGTGAAAATTGAAGAGACTTACCAGTAGTACCCTGCGTGCTTTGAGTACCGGCTCCAACGCCAGCCTGGTTGCCAGTGCCCTGGACCCCAGTTCCCTGAGTACCGGCAGTTCCGGCAGTTCCTTGTGTGCCTTGAGTTCCCGCGGTTCCAGCAGTACCTGCGGGACGAGGAGCGGCGCCTATACAAGTCAGGCAATTGAACAACGACTTATAAAGAATGAAAAAGGCCTACCAGCAGCACCAGCGGCGGGGACGGCAGCGGGAGCAGTACCTGGTCAGGTTAGTATTGGGTTCCGCTATGACGTGGGGAGCAAAATACACATACCTGCAGTACCTGCGGCAGGAGGAGCGGGGGCAGCGGCCGGAGCGGGGGCAGCGGCCGGAGCGGGGGCAGCGGCCGGGGCTGGGGCTGCTCAAAATTAGTCTATTATCCTCCTAAACAAAATAGAGGCTTTGTACCAGCGCCTGCAGCACCCTTTCCAGTTCCCTTTCCAGCTGGTGCAGCGGCGGCAGGGGCCGGGGCACCTATACAAATCAGTCAATCATTCAACTGAGTTTCTGAGAGAGAAATTTACCAGCGGCGGCGGGGGGAGTGGCAGCAGCTGGAGCTAACAAACATTAGCCTATTTGTTCAAGCTCATAAAGAACAGAGCAACATACCAGCAGCACCAGTGGCCTTGGCCTTACCCTTTCCTTTAGCGGCAGCGGGCGTAGCGGCACCTATCCAAGTTAGTCAATTAAATCGTAATGGAGTGATAATGGAAGAAATTTACCTGCGGCGGGCGTAGCAGCAGCTGGAAGAGCTATTCAAAATAAGACGAAGATCCCAGAAAAGCGGTGAAAGATATCATACCAGCGCCAGTTGCCTTCGCTTTGCCCTTTCCTTTGGCAGCTCCTATTTGTGTGTTAGCCTCCTGAATGCACGTGGAGATGAGAAGGAAGAACGTACCAGCAGCAGCCGTTCCGTTGGTCGCCGCAGCACCGGCAAGCGGGGCACCTTGATGTCGTTAGCAAAGTCCCGTGATATAATCAATACCATGAAAAGATGGATGTAGGAGTGGTTTGACTTACTAGTAGCCTGTGCGGCACCTGCGCCCGCTGCCTTCGCCTTGCCTTTGGCAGCCTTAGCTTTGCCCTTTCCTTTGGCTATCCCAAGTCAGCAAATCGAGTTTCAAGAATGTACTCTTCGTGATCAATTCCGCGCGAACTTTTCGAGTCTGGGGAGTAACGGAACGATGACGAGATACTGGCAAAGAGGCAGAAAGATCACTTCATCCCCACTTTCTTTGCCATATCTACCAGAGGCCTGTTATGCTCCCTCCCCGAACTGTTCGCTCAAGGTGATAAAATAGAAGAAAAAAGATGAACATACCAGCAGCAGTTGCCGCCGGGGTTGCCGCCGCCGCAGGAGCAGCAGCAGCAGGAGCAGCAGCAGCCGGAGCAGCCGCACCGCCGGCGGCGCCCTTTGCCTTTCCGAGAAGTCCCGCAAGGGGGTCAGCAGCTCCTATTCATGTGTCAGATGTAACAATCGCATCATAGACGAAAGGAAGAATAACATACCAGCCGCACCTCCAGCACCTCCAGCACCTCCGAGAAGTCCCGCAAGGGGATCAGCAGCTCCTATTCATTGTCAGAATCGATCATCACATCATAGATGAAGGAAAGGAGTAATGTACCAGCAGCTCCGCCAGCGGCACCACCAGCGGCACCGGCGCCGCCTGTGAGCCCACCAAGAATTTGATCGAGTTGTCGCTTGCGGTTCAGCTTCTCACGGGCAATGCTGCGCATAGTCGCGACGTAGTGAGCCGGGACTTTGCTGCCTGAGAACCCTCCAGTGGTGTCCACCCATTTCTTGGCGACATGTGGATATTGGGCCGGAGCAGCAGCGACCAAGGGCGTCGCCGCAAGCGCCACGGCAATAGATGTGGAAAATTTCATGGTAAATAGAGTCTAAATATGTGGATATAGAAGTAGAGAAAGTGAACTGTCCGGCAGCGAATATAGAAATTAAAGGAGCCGACTAGCAGCAGGGGTAGAAAGTAAAGTTGAAAAGAAGGAAGGACAGGATGTATGAACACCTAAATAGTTTGTATAAGAAATGTCCGGTGAGTATCGAACTACAGAGGAGGAAGAAAGTCATATGGTCTGCCAACATGGACAGCATATATACGGTGGACCGAGTCGGAACCAAACCAAGCTTTCCATCCGGTCTCACGTCCCGCCTCGTTTCTGGCCTTCCATTCGATCGACGATGCGAGCAGGCACGCCGGACCGATACCTCGCGGCGATCAGAGTCCGGACCATGCGGAGAAGGAGGCCAATAGAAGGTAATGAGGCAAGATTGTGTTGCTATGCGGGTTGCGCCATGCCGGCCTGTAACTCTGCATGTCTATGATGTTGAAACAATGATGGTTGCTGGAACCATGCTCTTTGCTTTTAACACATGATTTTCTGCTTTTTGTTGAGCGACGAGTCTTGAAATTCGAGAGGGGATGCTCCTGGTCCGGTTCGAAGAGGGAGGCCAGAGAAGGTGCACGGAGTGGCGATGTTCTGTGATTTTGTGACATAGTATGATACCATTGGGCGAAGTTGTGAAGGTGTAAAGATGTGAAGGAAGGTGTAAAGATGTGAAGATGTGAAAAGGGAGAGACACAAGAAAATAGTCTTCTACCCTACCACACACTCCGTGCTCTTTTAGTCTACTATACTGTAGATGGTACCACACGCTCACATACCTCCCTAGTTCCACGATCCGCTCACCACATCCCCCCTTCTTCCTTCACCGTTACGATCCCTATCCTCCATCATCAACCTCCCTACACTCTATCGCCAAGCTACACCACCCGTCTCCGGGTGAAACGACAGGCGCGGCGTCTTGCATCGCAACGCCTTCCACGATTCGTTTCAGTGCCCCACAATTGCCCAAACAACAAAAGCAGGCAGTGCCGGGGTGACCGCCCATCCAAACACATCACGACACAAAATGTGCAACACTGACATCAGTTTCGGAGGTGCCCTAGACCGTTAAGCTTTGCGTGAATGTTTGAGCATGCGGACGCTTAGGCGGGAGGTTTGTGGTTTAGTGCAGGGTTAGCGTTGCACGTGAGACGCTAAGATAAGTCTGGATGGTAATGGTGAGGCGCATGAAGACTAAGTTGATATATTTAGCCTTACAGAGGCATTTCTTACGTTGAAGTGACCATACAGCCATCGTTTTCAAGACCGCACACCATCTCACCGCTTCGAGATTCCACTCACGGTTCTCAAGAATGAACAAGGCATAACAACCAAGAAACCAAGGGGAAGGTACAGCTCTAATATTAGTATTACATGACTCAACGTCAATGAACATGAGGGCCTGACTGTCGCCACCCCAAGATTTCTCCACAGCTCTAAATTTCAAGCCCATATCGAGGTATGGTCTAATATATATCATATCCTCATCGCTTCGCTTCGCACTCCTAATAGGAGAGGATAGTAGAACAGCGTCGAACGGTTCACCTCCGCCTCGCAAGCCCCACGACAAGCAACTCCCCGGTCCCAACCTCAATCTTCCATCCTTCTTTTACCAGCGCTTTCACTACCGCGGGGCCGATTTTGGCTTTACCACCCTCACTGTGTCGTCCGAGCCCCGTGATAATTCGATATCCGTTGCCTACACCTCTTCGCCCACCTCCAGGAACTCGTTCTTCTCCGAGGCCATCCCACCAGATTTGAACCCTCTCTTTCACGATCCGTGTTGCGCTCTGCACGCTGACGCCGTGTAAGTCGAGGTGAAGAGATGAGGATTGCGAGGACACGAGCGCGTCTGCGTCGGTCTCGTTCATGGCTTTGAGGTTAGCGTTGATATCGCGCCCAACTTGGGAGTAGTAACCCGCTACTGCTTTCATCATGGGTGTGGATTTCCCCTTGCGATAGGCGGCTGAGGCTTGGTTGAACGCTTCGCCACGCGCCGCAGCGAGAGACGCTGTGGTCTGGGGCAGAGCAGACGCAGGAAGGGATGGGAGTTTGGTTGACTCGGTTGTGGTATCAGAGAGATCTACAGGTGCGTATTGGGGTATAACTGCCATGCCGCCTTTAGGGTCTGTTGCAAAACCCGGTCGCACTGTCAGTGCCTTCGCGAGCTCGTGCGCATTTGCGGTTGATGGTGCCGATATGCGAATGAGGGCAAGAGCGTAATCTAGGTCAATGCTGGGAAAGTCTGAAGTAAGCTCAATTGCTGCCTGAACCATTGCAGCATCCGGCTCCTTCTCCTTCTGGTTTTCTGTGACGTCCTTTTCTATTATTGCCATGATGGTAGCTGGGCGTGAAGCACCATTTTGGTGGTACAGCGACGCAATCACGGTCTTTGCAAACTTTGTCCTGGACGTGATGAATTCAACATCTCGGTTGCTGTCCAGCCACTTATTGGATGGCGGAGTTGATAAATTAGAATCTGAAGCTGATGCCGGGCTTGTGTTGTACAGGAGTGGCGACCCTTTTTTCTTCCTCTTTCCCTTGCCTTGCTTCCCGCGATGGGGCATGTGGAACTCTTCTGCAAAAGCATCCACGCCCTTCACGGCAACAGCCTCCTCGCTGGGGCTTGTCTGTGAGTATTCGAAGTACACGTGGTTCAGTAGCTCATCCGTGGCTTTACTGAACTCCCCATTGCATTTCTTCAGCGTATATGCGACAAATTCGGGCCGTAGCGTGGGGAATGTTTCCGCAAGCAACAATTCCTTTGTGGGGGTGTCGAAGTGCTCGGTGTCCCTGAAATAGCCGCCCTCCGAGGACCCTTCAAATTCCGAACCTCCCGCCAGACTTAGCGATGAGAGGTCGTTTGACAAGCTTGTGTACTCCTCGTCGCTTTGCTTGCCCGGGCTCGACCGTAAAGCATCTCCACTACTCCCAGACGGGTCGAAATCGGTCCACTGCTCCGAATCCGCTGCTTGCTTTATGCCACCTAGCATGGCTCTAGCCAGCTGCATGCAATCCGGCGTGTTCGCATAGTCGTAGTAGATCGCGTGGACGAGCGCGGGGTCTATCGGAGGGCAAAATTCTTGCTGGTGACCTGTTAGTGCTTGATGTTGTGCAACAGAAGGGAGCGCATGCTTCTAGAATGTGTAGATCTTCAACCATCTTTGGTCTTGGAATGCTGTCGTCTTCGAATTGGAAAATACGCAGATCGCATACTCAAAGCTTGACAGAAATGAAATGGGAATTCGTCCAGAGCAACAGGTGGCTTGGAGGATCGTGCGATGTTTGTATATCGCACAGGCGGGTGGGATTGGTTTTGGAGGGTGGTGAGTACGGGAGAGAAGGCGGCAGGTGGGTGATTCAAATACGGCGTAGTCCCGCCCGCCGCACTTTCGCAGCCCCAAGGGCTTGGCAGCCAGTCTCTCCTCTACTACACAAAACACTAAAAAAGCAAGGTGAAAGGAGAGAATTACCTTGTTTTCAGTGTATAGTTTTCCCGCTCTACGTCACCGACAAAAAGCGTTCAGAGTATGGATTACCAACTTCTGAACACGACAGCGATTAATTTCCAAGTTGGTCTAAAATGGTTACACATCGTGCAATTGTCCCAACGTCAACTGATGACAGTACTGCAATATTGGTACCTATCAAATATCGAGTCGAGGGTCTAATTTAGCCACCAATCCTATAATGTCCTGCTCGCACTAGGGGGTTGAGAAATTACACAAACTTATCAGCGCCGACATCCAAAATACCACCTGCAATGCATTCCATCCGCTCGGTGACTCTGAGGAAATATCGAGGAAGAAGCCATCCTCGAGTTCATTCTCGCCTTATGAGAAATCTCATGCAATAAATAAACAGTCCACCGCCATATTAAACCCCATCCTGGATCCCTGCCATGAAATGTTGTCCTGCGCCGGCCCTGACTATGCTCCGCAAACAAGATCCGGCGGTGTTCGTGAACTCATTTAAGAAAGATGGAAAGCACCCTGGCCTTCCTGGATAGCAACATTCAGTTTCTCTCGAAGAATATCCATGCTGCTATAATCTGGCATTTTCAGGTAGTTGACACAAGTCATAACGCTGGGGAGGTAGTCGTCAGACGTGTACGGCGGCTCGCTCGGCTTGCAGACGACCGTGAACATTGGCGTCAGACTCTTGAAGCCTGGTATGATATTAGTATCAGAATGCGGCTGCTAAAGGGTACTGAAGAGCTTACCGCCAATGGGAAGCTTGGGGCTACCAGTGATGAATTGAAGAAAGTCCCGGCGCTGTGTAGCCGAAAGTTCGCTCATGGTCTGCAACAAGTTGCGTACACTCTTGCTATCAAGATTGTATCCATGGTCGGCCTTGATAGAATCCATGAGGGCTGCGGTTGATTAGCTATTTTCCACCATCAACTAGAAAGAGAATAGAAACGTACTCTCAAGGGACCAATCCTCGTCAACTCTGCCGAATAGCATTACAAGCTCGTCAGGTGTGAAGGCCTTCAAGGCCGTGTAGGGGAAAACTTGGGAGAACCCTGCACGGAACGCATCCACTTGACGTTGCACTCCTGAACCGAGAGTGAAATCCAAGACTTTGTCCACATAAGCTTCCACATTGTCAATCGTTACAGGCTTCTCTGATCCCTTCTCGACAAGGTCGATAGGATACCCAGGAAGCGTAAAGTCTATGCCCAAATCTTCGACGTGGGAGCCCTGAATCACGATGTTTTGGATGGCTTGGACCTTCTGCGCCGCATCCAGATTGCAATCCTCATCAATTTGTTTCCTCGCATCTGCAAATTGCTTCAGAAGTAAGAGTGACTTGGCCAGATCGTGATCTACGGATCTAATGGATCCGAGTGAAGGGGCGACAGTCGCACTACCATCGCCAATGCGGAAGAACGTTGGATTGAAAGACACATCGATGATTCTGGAATCAAGCATCGATCGGGCCACAAACTTGCCGAGCATCTTGAACAAGTGCAGCACCTTCTTGCCGTTCTCCGTTTCAGCTTGCTCGGCGCTCATGGGAGCGGGGAACAATCCGCGTTTCCCAAAAGCGTACTCATCATCATTGGGAGATTCGTTCTCCCTCCAAAGCTTGAGTTTCTTCTTTGAAAACTCTTTTGAAACGGTCGAGTAGAACTCCAAAGTAGGCCCTAAGCCAGTACCAACCTCTTCGAAATACTCAACTTCGAGAACACTCGGAGACGATCCGTATAGTTCCATAACCTTTACTGCGGACTCTAGAATTCGTGTCCTGGATATGCGGACCTTTTGACGCTGCAGCCTTCCTAAGAAAGGACGCTCCTCACGGTGACGATCATGCCTAGAATCGTTTGTTGATTGGGAATTTTGCCATCGGGTCATAGACCGAGAGTACCCATAGGACGTTGATTGAAGGAAGAGGTGTCGCGTCTCGAAGGGAAACAGGAATGGGTAGAGGCGAGCTAAATCTTCGCTCCAGCTGGGTAGACAGTTGCTTGCCACGATTAAGGGCTCCTCTAGCTGTCGGTTGAGCTTAGCAGTTAATTTGGTATTCACGAATTGCGAAAGTGGCTCTACGTTGAGTTTGATCTGTTCCCGATTGTCCGATAGGACATCGTCCAAGTTGGAATTGAGGCCGTGGAGGATACTCAACAACCGAAGAATGCCGGAAGTGACGGGGAATTTCTCCAACGAAAGTGGCATCCCTGAAACCCCTGATTTGGAAAGCTCCGGTGGAGGAGTCAGGGCACTGGACTCTGGTGGTGGGGGCCCAGAGACGCGTTTGAACTTGATAGTATGAATGGCATTCCAAACAGTTCGGTGGGATATGTCTGGTGGTTGAGCTTGGTTGAAGTGCACAGCACGGTAGATAGTCGTCTCATTTGAGATCGGCTGATCGTTGACGCTGAACTCGATATGCCAATCTTGTGGGATAGATTGTAAAGCTGCAGCATAAGAGTGCGCACCAGCCGAAGTGCCAAATGCTTGCTGCAGCGCAGATCCACGGAGCAAAGCAGACAATCGTGAACTAGAACTTGCCAGCCGTTCCACTGGAGTTTGTCGAGTAGACGATTGTCCTTGCACAGGGGTGGCAACCCTCGTTCCGTCTTCCTTACGGGCTGTCACCTTCCCAGTTGACGCAACCTCGACGCTGACCGCCGACGGATCAGGTGTCTCATCTTCCATATCTTCATCGATGTCTGCGCCCATGATAGCGTCCAGGTCGCCATGCTCGTCTAGGGAGTCTTGCTCAGAGAGGCGTTCCTCATCCGCGCATTCAACAGGATCCTGGTCGGTATTGGATGGGGGCAACGCTGGTGGTGGAGGCGGGGGAGGTGGAGGTGCTTGTGTCTGGTGCCTCCGGCTGGAGCGACGCGTCTTGTCTTGAGGAGCGGAGCTTGGACCAGCTTGTGATCCAGTTGAAGATGCTGCAGGTTTTGGCTTAGAAGATTTCCGAGATGAAGCTCGATTTGTGGTCTCATTGGGAGTATGCGGAGGGGGAGGACCTGGAGAATTTCCTTCAGAGAGGGCTTGGGTATATGCATTAATCGTATCTCTATTCCTGGAGCCACGGGACGGCCGCTCGGCGATGCTGATTCGTGGTCGCAAATAGTCATCCAACGCTTTGAAATTCGCGATAGCATGGATTGAGACCATAATGTTCCGGTACGTCTTGGGTATACCTGAATCGTCATCTGCCATGAGCTTCAGACGTAGTTGCTTGGCCAACATAGAGGTGGCACTGCCTCTGCTGTCGTATGAGTGTTGGTGGACCGTGATCACCTCGAAGTGTTCAGCCCGACTAAGCAAATCTTGGAGCTTGCTTGTCAAAACGCTGAAAGGCGTGGCCGGAGAAGAGTTGCTCGTGGTCTTGATCTTGCTCGGGTTGTTTGAGCCCATGAAAGCTTCTAGAAAGACGGATCGGGGATCAATGCCCTTGGAGGAATTAGGGGCAGAAAATACCTCCAATAAGACTTCTACGATGCTTGACGTCATCAATTCATAGCTTGTGATGCTCTCCAGCGCATCTCCCTCGAAATATGCTGCCAAGCGAGTGAACAGCTCCAGGCAATTATTGCCTCCATCTTCCAGGACGCATGTTTTGATCTCTTTGGCGAGGGTCTTGAGGTCGTCCAGTATCCCCAATGCCTTGTCCCGAACGGATTTTGTGCTATCTTTCTCGTGAACCTCGATAAACCTCTTAGCCCGAAGCGTGATGATATCTTCGATATTTGGGACTGGTGGAGGGGCGTATCGTTCAGAGGAGGAGGAAGAGTCCGAGTCGTCATCATCATCTTCTCGATTATCGCTATGATCAGCTTGGTCCTCGTCATGTTCGTTTTCGTTCTCATCCTCATCCTCATCCTCGTCCTCGTCTGAGTGCATATCCATCTCAGCCTCGTCGGGAACTTCGTGGTCGACATCGACATCGACATCGACATCGACATCGACATCAACATCAATATCGCCAGCCGAGCTAGAGCTTGTGCCAGAATTGGCAACTGCCTCAACCTCGATGGCCGCCTTGGGGTCTTTTCGGGGTTCCACGGCTTTGCAGGGACGATTAGCAAGCTGTGAAATCTCCGAGATAACACCTTCTCGGTAGAACTGGTATCGATAAATAGGCTCGAGACGCTTCAGCAACAACTCAGCAGCTTGCAGTGCATAGGTGACTAGGGAGGCGTGATCCTGTTGAGAGAATATCGAAGCCAGGTACGACGCGTATGGTACGGGACGCAACGCTTCCTCTAATATTTCCGTGTCTAAATTTGAAAGCATCTTCAGCTGTGCGGTGAGCACCTTCTGCCGGACACTGAGATTGACAGTGCTTGAATACGCATCTGTGAGTGTGGGAAGGAGGATGACTGCAAATCGCCTAACTTCTTGCTTGCACTCCCGAAGCAGCTCAACTCGCGTTTCATTGGCGGATTTTTTGGGTGTGGAGAGTGGCTGCTGCTCATCACCTGGGCAGCCTGCGTCGAAGAGGTCGTCCAGGTACATCAGGCCATTTTTGGGCACATCGGGAAGCAGCTCGCAAATGACATTTAGAGTCTCAAAGACTTGGTCTTTTGGTCGGTGGATGAGCGCTTGCATAATCACCACGCTATCAATCTTTGCAGCTACGTCCTCTGTACCGCTTGGTGGCGACACGCCGGTTAGAATTTGGTACAGGGTATCGACTACGTTCATCTTGAACAATTCAGCCGATAAGTGCGGGCTCGCTTTTGCAGTATACGCAAGCACCTGGAGAAACATCGTGTGAATGTTGGGCCCAATCAGATTCGTCGTGCCAGGCAGAAGCAATCCGAGAATGGCGCGGAGCAGCTCGGGGCTCACAAGCTCTTCCAGCTTGCTTTCGTGATGCTTAAAGCTCTGGACAATCCTCGAAACGCAAATACAGCCTTGTTCCACGACTTTTTGGTCATTGTTGTTCAATATGTCCTTCAGAATAGGCATGACATCTCGGACTGTGGCGAAGGACTCTTCTGGAATGTTTCGACAGCAGTTTGCGGCTGTCGTAACGGCAGTCCGCTGCGTGCTCGTGGCGAAGAAGTCAAGATAGGTGAGACAGGCAGTCAACCCCCCCTCACGCACAATGGAGGCAGGGAACTCGACGGAAATTTTTTCCAGTGTCTGCAAAATGGTTAGCATATCATCATATTCTCGGAAGAAATAGGGTTCAGCGTACGCTCAAGCATTGCTCCGCCAAGTCAATGAAATTGATCTCTAGCAACTTTGAGCACAATATAGGAACTGCTCCCCCGTATACAACGTTTGCAGTAGAAGCTGGCAGGGCCTCCATCATGTTTGCGAGACACCGGCACGCAAGCAGCATCATTTCTGGATTCTCCTCGCCGAAGTCGCTCGGCTGCATCAGAGCAACGAGCTCTTTCACGTACGCATCCGGAGAGAAGTTGCCCGCGAGGTTGTCCTCTGTGGATATGAGCAGAACCTCGGAGAGATCTTGCAAGGCAATGAGCTGCATGGATGGATCCTTGGATTTCAATTGGTCCAGAATTCCACGCAGCCGGCTGTTGGCGTGGGACATCATGCCAGTAAGGTGACGCAGCTGCGATAAACCATGTGGGTGCCGGCCTAGAAACCCTGCGCCGCTGAAAGGGTCATCATCATCGTCGTCGTCCTCTTCCTCATCGTACCGGCCGGGCGGGCCATCTCCGTTGCCGTCATCACTCGTCTCGGGTCGAGCCTGGTCTGAGCCAGACTGCCGCGGCTCGCCTTCGGGCTTCGGCTCAGGTGCATCCTCCATGGAAACGTCCTCCTCTAGCTTTGGTGCCGACTTTCGTGAGCTTCGTCGGGAGCCTGAAGACGGATTCGTGGGTGTGGCATCTACGTTCGGTTCAGTATGGGACGATCTGACCTGCCGCCGCGAGTCGTCACCTTGGGTTCCGCTCCTTCGGCCCGCTTTGGTGCGTTTCGATGACGAAGCAGGTCGGGTGGGTGTGGCGGCTTTGTCCTCGGACGGTTCTCCAGAGGGGCTGGACTCGATTAGCAGACGCGTGGCAGACGGCAGGGGAAACGCCTACCCAGCACTGGACATTGCCGATTTTGCTTTGCCCTTCTTCGAGCGGCCCGATGTTGGGGCAGGCGCCAGAGGGTTTTGGTGCTCTACTCGTGTCCGCTTTGCACGGCCGCCCCGAACCGGCGGTGTCTGGGTGTTTTCGGGCTGTTCGGGGCTGGGCTCTCGAGCAGCAGCCTTGCGTTTGCGAGAGGGGGGCGGTGGAGGAGGATGGGTCGGCGGAGGGTCGGCGGCGGGGAGGGTCGGCGGGTTGGAGGTGGTCGAACCTGTGGAAAGCCTCGCAGAAGAGCGAGTCACTCTGGACGACATGAGAATCTAATGACTTTGCTTGCACACTCGATGGCTCGCAACGCAGACTGTGGCCCCGTCGGTTGGCGTCGCAGCTCTGTGCCGATGCAGCAAGGTGAGAGGGTGTCGACGTGCGGAGTGGAGATGGAGGTGGTGGTATGGGAGTGCATGGGGTGGGTGGGGTGGAGTAGAGGCAGCGAGAGGAGATGGTGGGGGAAGTTACCTGGAGGTTGAAGCAGAAGCAGAGGATGGGCCGTCACGAAAACCAGATGCAGGTCGACGTTCCCTTTCCATAGGAGCACGTAGCTACGCCATAGGCCGTGCAAGCGAGTGAGTGCGGTGGGTATCGGCGAACGCGGTGAATCGGCGCGGGGCGAGGAGCGTGCTTGTCGGCGTGAAAGAGGAGGACGACGTGCAGTGGTGGTGTCTGGGGCCGCGGCTGGGGGTGGTGATGGTGGTTTGGTGCTCGGGTTGTTGGCGTTGCAGATGATAGTGATGGCGGATGGCGTTCCCTGGGGGCCCACTTATTTAGTGCACGGTGGGGGAGAGAGAGGAGCATCCAGCAGTAAAATCACGACAGCAAGTCGCACGGAAATGCTCGCATTGAATACTGGAATGCAGCCAGGAAAGCAGCGCACGACAGCACCCCCTTTCCGCTTTGTGCAGTCTTGCGTGTGCTTTCAGCAAGTGTCTGCGGGTGTTTAGGCGTATTGAGACAGCAAACATTGTGCCAAGCCATTTCCATCGTCAACGCGCCCTGGTCGCTTCGCAAGGCTGGAGTACACACCATTGCCACAGCAGGGACAGTAGGGTCCATCACAGAGGCATGTTCTGTGCAACAGGTCTTCAGCGCGCTCGATGCGAGCAATCTCTCGGAATCACTCAGCGTCACCATCGCTTCTGCAACACATCAACTCCTATCTCAACTTCCGCATGGCAATAATGAGTATTTCCCATCGCGTGTGCTTTCGGAAGTCAGATGGCGGGCTAGGGTTTTGTACCTAGCCTTGCTTATATAGCAACAATTGCATTAATTAATGACTAGAACTTCAGACGCCGAAAGCGGCGCTCCGCCTCACAGTGCCGCACGTGACCCAGCCCTTCTCCGCCAGCAAACTGCTCGCTGCAGGCAAATCGGAATTCGTCTGGCGGTTGCTCGGGCGCAGGAATTGTTTCATCTGCACCTGTGCCATGCAGCGCTCAGCCTGCAGGGCACACGGCGGTTTTAGCACGGAGGTAGCGGCACGAGTCTCGAACATACCACACCCCCGCCGCGCAAAAGGCAAAGTCTACGTACCGGCAAGGTCAAGGAGCAGTTTGACCGTAGTAGCGCTCTCTGCTGGACACACTACAAATGTCGCCTTCGCCCGCGCTGCTTTCGCCCGCCTTCCACCGTCCTCCTCCTTCTCCTCCTCCTCCTCCTCCTCCTCTTTTGCCTTCTTTGTCGCCCTGAACCCTCTGGGCGACCAACCGGCCTGACCAAACCACCCCACGTTCCTCGGCTTTTGCTTGCTTGGACCCCGCGTCATTGCACAACCACCCACGCGCTTTAGTAACCACCGCGCCTTTTGGCTCAACCAGCCGTGTCTGCCTAGTCCCACCGGCTACTTGCTGGTGCTACTTCTCACTGCCTCATAAATCGGCCTCTCGCCTCCCCCCAGCCTTGGATTCACTCACGACCAGCTCGCCACCTCCCATTGCCTCCGCTGCTCGCCGCAACGCTACCTCGGTTCCGATTTCGAATCCAATCACCGCCACATTCACTCACGGTTCGCCATGGGCTCACCAACCGATTACGACCTGGGCTCGGATTGCGACGATGTCCAGCCTGTGCTCGACGCCGGCCTCGACACCACCGACGTCATGACACTCGATAACTACACGTTCCCTAGCGAGCGACTGAAGAAGACGCTCAATGACTCCACCAAGACGCCGCTCGTTCTCGTGTCCTGCGGCTCCTTCTCTCCGCCAACGAACCTCCATCTGCGCATGTTTGAGGAGGCGGCCGACTACTGCGAGTTCGAGACCGACTTTGAAGTCGTCGGCGGTTTCTTCAGTCCTGTCGGCGATGCGTACAAGAAGGCAGGGCTCGCGTCGGCCCACCACAGGATCAATATGACGAGAATCGCTGTGCAGGACAGCTCTACGTGGATTGGCGTGGACCCGTGGGAGCCGCTACACAAGGAATACCTGCCCACGGTGAAGGTGCTGGACCACTTCGACTACCAGCTGAACGAGGTCATGGGCGGCATCGAGACGTCATCGGGCGAGAAGAAGCGGATACAGGTAGCCTTGCTTGCCGGTGCCGACCTCATCCAGACCATGAGCACCCCCGGTATGTCCCCCGCGCTGATTGTCGCAGCATTCACTAATCCGAGTTTCAGGCCTGTGGGCGAAAGAGGATCTGAACAGGATTCTGGGGCATTACGGCGCCTTCATTCTTGAGCGCAGCGGGACTGACATTGGTATGCCACATCCTTGCGGTCGTCCGAATGTTGAAGTAACTAATTCGCTACAGATGATGCGCTTCTCAGCCTCCAGCAGTTCAGAGATAACATCCGAGTCATTCCGCAGTTGATCCAGAACGACGTCTCCTCGACCAAGATTCGACTGTTCCGCAAGCGTGGCAAGAGCATTCGCTACTACATCCCCGACAAGGTCGTTGACTATATCTACGAGCATAACCTCTACGTGGACGACGAGAAGAAACAGCCTGGAAAAGGCAAAGAGCGGGCATCTGGTGACTCCACGACGTCTGGATCCTCCGAAATCGCTACGGCTTCCTGACGAATGAGTCACCTCATCGTTCATCCATACAATTAACCCTAAACCGGACCATTCGGCTCCGACTACGCACCCGGCTACTCGCCCTCCTTCTGCCCCAGCCCTCCGCGACACCAAAGCGCGATTGTAAACTTAGCTTTAGCATATTGCCGCATCTTCATTATGGGTGGGCCTTGGATTGATTTTGGGTCGGTAATGGGTACCAAGACCGCGCTTAGAGGGCTGGGTCCAAATGCCTCCACGGGCACTGTTGGGAAAAGGTGGGCGGGAATTATTTGCGAGTTTTTATGATATGATACCACACACCCAATGCACCATGTTATGGAGATCACTCCATAATGAAACCCTTCAATAGTCCCCATTGGGATTTCCAAATTCACGTCACGTGAGCTGATGTCATTGAGTCGGCCATTGAACCTCACGCATGCATAAAGCTGATCGTCCTTTGTCAGAACCCTGTCTTAATGAGATAAGGGCTAGGCTATACTGTAGAATATATTCCTTCACCTGAGGTGTTTTAGCTCTTTACCTCGACCTATCCAGCACTACTCTGTTTAACAAATGACTTATATTTTAGTGATAGCAAGCAAAGTCGAATGAATCGCCTCCGAGAAAGCAATTTCACAGACCCCAAGATTCAGCTGACAACCGCCAATGAGCCGGTGAAACCCTCGTGGTGTTTTCAATTCCCACTTCCAAGGTTTGTCTTCACACCGAGGCTTGTCCACGTCAGGGCTGGGCCATCACCATAGCAACGCGACGATCCCCATGCCATCTCACAAACCCACTGCCGAAATTATACATGTCCCTATATGCATTCCACATTTTTGAATCACAGAGCCGCATTTTTTATCCCGTTTTCCATTCCCTCCTCGCATTGCTTAATTGCCGGTATTCTTCCCACCCCGCCATGACACGGGATAGCGATGATCCCGATCGCGACCGCCGCCGCCGTGAGCGAAGAGCCTCGAGAAACGCAGAGGACTCCTCCTACGACCGGGACCGGGACCGGGACCATATTCGAGACGAGAATCGCGAACGCAGACGCCGCCGCGGCCACCGCGCAACAGACTCCTCAGGCGCAATTCTTACGCCTCAACCCCGCGCTGTTCAACCCAGCGACTCCGAACGCGAGGCTACGCCGCGCAAACCTAAGCCTAGAACACGTCGTTCTACGGGGACACCTAGGGATAGTGCGTCTACGAGTCGTAGCTCAGGTGCACCATTGAGTCTTGATGCGATTGCGAAGCTGGACAAGAGTCATCAGAAAAAGGCGGGTTGGTCGGGTTATGATTACGATGAGGACTATTTGAAGGAGGTACGGCGGAAGGAGGAGAAGCTCGAGCGGGAGAGGTTGAAGGGGGTTAGGGAGGAGAAGAGGAGGGAGAGGGAGAAGGAGAGGGAAAGGGAGAGAAGCGAACGGAGAAGAAGGGAACATGAGAGTGAGGTTGCGATGGAGGAAGCCAGGATGAAAAAAGAGAAGCGAGAGAGAGATAGGAGGAAAATGGCTGTGGCTACCGATGATGAGGAGACGAAGAGAAGATCCGCATATACTGATGATGAGACGAAGAAGAAGAAAATCTATATGGATGCTGAGAGGGACAAGAGAAGATCGCACACAGATACAGAGCGGGAGGAGAGGAGGCGGAAATATGAGGAAACGCATACACCATCTGAACGCGCTGAAAGGAGGGCGAGGAAGGAACAAGAAAGGCAGCATCGGACCGAGCAGAAAAAGCGGAGGCTCGTCAGTGGGCCTTTAGCCGAAGAAGGTGGTGTCGACGATGACGAATACCAGTACATGATGGAAAAGCGAGGAGGTGCTGGTAGTATACCGAGCGACTACACAGAAGAGGAGCTAGCACGGAAGAAAAAGATCAAGCGGATAGGTATGTTCAACCATTACTACACACCGAAATAATGCTAATTGAAGTACAGTAATCGGAGTGGTAGCTGTCCTCCTCATCCTCGCCATTGTCATCCCAGTCGCTGTCATGTTGTCAAAAAAGAAGAGCGATAACACTACCACAAGCGGAGCCACGTCCAACTCTAATTCACCCTCCAACAGCAATCTCAACAACCTCGATCCAAATTCTGTTCCCGATTCTTCGAAAGGGGGAATCCTCGATCCGTGGTCGTGGTATGACACCAATGACTTCAATGTCACCTACACGGCTGCAACAGTTGGCGGCCTCCCTATCATGGGTCTCAACTCGACATGGAATGATGACGTGACAGCCAATGAGAAGGTCCCCAGTCTAAAAGATAGCTTCCAATATGGCAAGATGCCAATCCGCGGCGTAAATGTTGGCGGTTGGCTCAACATTGAACCGTTCATCACACCATCGTTCTTCGAACAGTATAGCACACGAGACGGCGTTGTGGATGAATATACGCTTACTACCAAGCTCGGGGCCACAAAATCTAAATCGACGCTTGAAAAACACTATGCCACTTTCGTCACTAAACAGACCTTCATCGACATCCGCGCCGCCGGCTTCGACCACGTTCGCATACCTTTCGGATATTGGGCTGTTACCACTTACGATGGAGATCCGTACGTCAAACAAGTGGCATGGCGATACCTACTCCGCGGCATTGAGTACGCCCGCCAAAACGGACTACGCATCAACCTCGATCTCCACGGCGCACCAGGCTCTCAGAATGGCTGGAATCATTCCGGTCGGCAAGGAGTAATCGGCTGGCTGAACGGCACCGACGGCGATCTAAACGCCCAACGCACCCTCGACATCCACCACCAACTCTCACAGTTCTTCGCCCAACCCCGTTACAAAAACATCATTACGCTCTACGGCATCGTCAACGAGCCACGCATGGTAGACCTCAACACTAACTCAGTCCTAAACTGGACGCAAAAAGCCATTACGCAAATCCGCAAAGACAACATCACCGCCATCCTCGTCTTCGGTGACGGCTTCCTCGGTCTCGACAAGTGGCAAGGCAAGCTAACTTCCGACTCAAATCTCCTGCTCGACGTGCATCAATATGTCATCTTCAACATCGATCAGCTGAGCTTGAATCACACGGATAAGTTGAATTTTGCATGTAGGGGGTGGACAGCGCAGAGTAAGCGTAGTATGGATACTACCACTGGTTTTGGCCCGACAATGTGCGGGGAGTGGAGTCAGGCAGACACAGATTGCACGGAATACATTAATGACGTTGGCATCGGAACGCGCTGGGAGGGCACATTTGATACGGGCAACACCTCAACCTCCATCCTCAAACCACAATGCCCAAGTGGTAAATCCTGTTCGTGCGATGGCGCGAATGCTGACCCGTCAAAGTACTCAGACGCGTATAAGAAGTGGTTGTATCAGTTTGCGGTTGCGCAAATGATTTCCTTTGAGGCGGGCTGGGGATGGTTCTATTGGACATGGCAGACAGAGAAGGCGCCACAGTGGAGTTGGAAGAAGGGGATGGAGGTTGGGATCTTGCCGGCGAAGACGTGGGATAGAGACTTTGATTGTCCGAGTACGCTGGAGGATTATGGGAAATTGGGGTTGCCGGAGACTTATTAGGCGGAAGGGGAGGGAGATGCGGGTTAGGTGGGGATTGGATATTCTTGCATCATCATAGGCGTACTTTGGAGTGGATTTTGTGTTTTTCGCATAAGGGGCATTGGTATATAAGCGATTACACAGCAATAGAGATGTAGATAGGAGTAGGAAGCTAATGATTCCACTAGTTGTGGGTTTACAATCCTCCTTGCCCTTCTTAGTGTGTCCACGTCTGCTGGTCCCGGGGGGGAGAGAGAACTTGGCTGGACTGGTGGAATCCTTGAAGGCTACTGAACTTAGGTGAGTGCTCAGGTATTCACAGTGAAGTCAGACTTTTAGAGAAGTGTTGAACGTGTCCCTTCTTAGACTCAAATCTTATTCCTAAACCCATTGGAATTCACATTATTCACGACAAGCTTAAAATGTTCAGCAGCAGCAACATTGTTCCCAAGTCTCTGAAAAAGAAACCAGTATTTTCATGTTCATATTGCAAACAAGCCCTATACATTTTTGGAGCCAAGTGCGAAATGATTTGCCTTTCCCTGCTCCTCCGAAGACTATTGGGGCCAATTATTCGTTTGGTGTAAGATGTGAGACACGTGACATATGTGATACACGTGACATAGTAGAACACGTGATATACGTGACATCTTACGCAACTTCTCTTCACCAGCAAATAAGGAGTAATTATTTAAAGCCTTCTGCCTCCCCGAATATCTTCCCCTCCCTCTAATATTTCTTTTGGATCCATTCTTCGAAGACAGGGTACTCAGATCGGCCTCTGTGGAATGCTGGGCTGGGCACCCAGTCACGGTACTACGAGCTTGTGAAAACGCCACTGCTGGAAATGGGGACAGGGGGGCTTTGGCAAACGAAACGAATTGGATATCGAAAGAAATAGGTCTTTTCTTGCTTCAATGTCTAACGTGTGAGGACCTTTTTATTGAAAAGGGTGGGCCCCGAAGAAACAATGGGATGAGCAAGCCCCGGATGGGAAGGATTGGATGTCCAAACACAAGATACTCGGCCCGCCGCTGTTTCCGACTACGAGATTTGTCCCACTCAACGAGAAGGGAGTGGTGAATTCAAGGTGCAGTATGTCATGGGAACAGTACTTTGTGGAGTGGAGCCCTGGTAGTGGTAAGTGAAAGTGGAGAGAGGCTTGATGGAAGTAGATTTCTTTGGGAGCAGTTTCTGAGGAAATCAGGCAAACAACGTAGTGAGCAAATATCTGGTAGCTCGAGGAAAACTTCCTTGCCAGCCATTTATGTTATTATTACTACCGTCTCAAGACTACACTGAAAATGTGGAGACGGGTTTTGCATGCCACAACGACATGGTCCCAGCTCACCTCCAGCTATCTCCAACAGCAGCTGAACTTCGACACGACGTCGGTACCGTATACGCCCGATTTGGGTCGCTCTCCCATGTAACGCTCCCGCTCGCCTCTTTTCTTATGTACTTATACTCGAAATTTGTCCCAGATGCTAACTTTACACTCCCATACCACAACGGTGTGCTACTCGTATACATATCCGCGTTGAGTGAGACTGCTTTCGATGTATCCCAGCTCCCCAATTCCGCAATTGACCCTACAACGAAAATGTTCTGTCCAACCGAGGTCGTGGCCAGGACGTTGAAGGTGAGAGAGACGGAGGCGATGGTTGTGCAAGGGAAGGCAGGCCATGCTGTGTTCGTAGCTGCGCTATAAGTGCCTATTGCAGATGAAGTTGAGCAGACGGACGGCACTGTGTTTGCGGACGCAGCACCCCACGAGGCAGAGACGATGTTGTTTCTCGCATTTGCCATTGTAATAAACGAGGCATATGACCACGTCAAATCAACAGCTGATAGCGGTGCGCCGGAAGATTTATCAAACTGTTCTGCGAGTGCGCCGGAAGTGGGTGTGTATTTCTTAACGATGGTTACATAGCCGTCGGCATACGTTTTGAGCGCAGAGGTAAGGGAGGCGAAGGTCGAAGAGGAAGAAGCGTAGGTGCCAGTTGCTGCGGATGGGTAAATGGACTGCCAAAAGGGGAGCGATGTTGATGTTATGCTGATCGAGCCGGCTTTGTTGAATTGGTAGAGAGCGGAGTAGAGTTGCTCGCCTGCACAGAGGGTGGTGAGATACCATGGGTTGCCTGTAGGAGTTTGTAAGTGATATAGGCTCTGCATCAGGCTTGCTAGACCGGTTTCTCACCATTGTAGTACACATCTTCTGAATAACGTCCAACAGCTACCGCCCCTCCCTGCGCAATTCCACTATTGATACTATAAACCGACCGGAAAGAATCAGTAAGAGCCTTATGATTCGCCAACATCCTCGGTGAGCATGGCTGAAAAGTGTTGTCATCGCAGCCCGCGTCCGGGTCGAACGTGTGTATCGAGGCCAGGCAAGAATTCGCGTCTTTCCCACTCCGCCCAGTGTTGGTGTTGATGTTAGACACAATGTACTGACCATTCCAATATCTCTGTTGAAAGCACAGGATCTGTGGAGCCTGTGAATCGCAATTGGAACAGCTCTTCCCAACCGACCCAGCGAACGCACTTCCCTCGACCAAAGCACGGTGCTGTACTGCGGTAGTAAAAAAGCTGGACCCGTTCACCTCTTCCCAGAGATCAAAGCCGGTCTGGTTCCAGTATTGCGCTACATACTCGAGATCGTTCTTCACAATAGGCCATACGATGTCCGTTGCCGAAGAGCTGTATCCGTTGTTGAGAAGCCACCTTCCGTACGCAATGAGCGCGGTGGCTCTTAGTGCTGGGCCGTCGCGTTGCGGTCGTCCCCAGTCGCCTGTAAAGGCTGCACCGCTGGGCATATACTTGGGTTCTGCAAGGCCAGCGCCATTCGACAAGCTTCCTGACGGATTCGAGACCGTTTGCAGTTTTGCCTGCGCGGAGATGTAGTCGTTGATTGCAAGTTGCAGGTTCGAGTCTCCTGTGCTGATGAATTGGTCCACTAGAGTTTTGAATACAAGAGCCGAATCTCGTGTCCAGGTGTAGAAGTCTTGGGATTGTTAGTCATTCTGGCGATAAGAATGGGAGCTGAGTGCATACAATCTGGGTTTGTCTTCGAGGGACTGGCTAGAAGGATCCCAGTGGAAGCTCCATATGCTTTCGCTCCTGACGGCCCAAAATTGGCAAGTATGCCAGCAAGAGCAACAGGGCTTTCGTTTGCTATCCATGTGTCGAGCTCGGCGCGCTTGTCGAGCGGTGGAGTTGAAGGAAGGCCATATGCGAAAGCAAAGAAGGTGCTCAGTGCTGAAAGGTGAAGACTTATGGTCGTAAGAAGCATCTTGAAAGAAACACTGCCGTTGTCTTCAACAGGCGCTCACAACAAGGAAATATGAGTCTGCCGAAGTGAAAGACGGAAGTGTGAGTCCGCTGAAGTGAAAATGAAGTCTCACCCACAATATATACATAATTGACCACCACCGCGTGACGCTGTACCCCATACTCTAGGTCCACTTAATATACATGCCTTGCAGAACAGTTTGGTTCGGTGTGATGCGTGTGCACCTGGATGCGGAGAAACAAGCCTCGGGGCCAGGCACGAAGAGGAAGGTTCCACATTGAAGATCACATGCAAAACGGAGATCTTTGACCAAAACAACAAGAAATTCAGCTGGACATGAGACAATTAATGAGATGGAGTAGCTAATGGGAGAAACCGAGGAGGTGTCGTGAGGTGCATCGGGATAAGCCTCAGAGCTAGAAGCATTGAGGTGCATGATTGGTGGAGACCGAAATGAAGACGGAGAACTCTTGCCTAATTCAGCGATAAACGACGTCGTCACGTGTACATCGGCCCGAGGATGAACCAATGAAGGTGGCAGGGTTCTCACTGTACTTTCCCGAGCGCCAACTGAGAGAACCGTAGTGAATGGGTAATTATTGTGACGCGTATTTATCTGCAACTACGTGGTAGTGAGAACTTTGACCCACACGCGATTGATGCCATGCAGAGCGAACGGCAAGCGTGGGGCGCATCAAGTAACCAGAAGCCAGAAAACGCATCGAAATAACGAATAGGGACATTGCGCAGTAAACCTATATTGTATACCAACTAGAGATGACTATATCCGATTCCACAACGCTGGGTACTTGGTCTGTGCCCTACTCGCATTTCGTCTCGAAGATGGGCTTGAAGCCACCCCAACCACAAGCTTCTGCAACAAATTCAAAGAGATCGAGATTCGGGCTCCATTCACGGGCCATAACGTACACATGTAATGGTTTGGCAGCCAGAATCGCAGGATACGGCTTGAAGTCCTTGCAGTGGTTCCCAAGCACACCACCAGGCTCGCCATAACTTGGTAACGGAATATCCTGGAATCGGATGTGCCACTTTTCCTCTTTGGACTACTGTTCCAGATCATCCAGTGCGTGGGCTATTTGCTGACTTGAATATGGGGCACGCCAGGGGTGTACAGCGTCATACCAAATCCATCGTCCTCGGGGAATGGTTCGCAGTGGGGTGGTAATCTAGTAGAGATCTATTAAGACACAGTATGCTCACTGCAGTGATTTGAGGATTCTCTGTGGGAAGCAGAACGACAATGGACGCCCTTTTCTTCATGCGCGTGTACCGATGCTTGATAAGCCGACGGTCATGTTGAAGATCTAGAGATTGATGATCGAGAACTTCATCGCGGAGGTCTGGTTGCGCGTCTACAAGTAAAAGACCATAGTCGTGTAGGCGCAGTAGTTGTGGAAGGATGGAACCAAGTTCAAGATTAAATTCGGATTTTGTAGGATATGGAAGTCTTTCTCCGAGGTGGTCGGCTTTTCAGCTCTACAAGAGCTGCGTGGTCGGGAGCCGTCTCCCCAAGTTCTTTATTTCCCTCTCGCAGACCGTGCGAAAATTCAGTTTCTTTCAGCTCCAGGTATGGATATAGCGCTAGGATGATGTTGATACTATGTCGGTGGCCAAAGGTAGATGTCGGGTACAACCGAACATGGCGTAGCTATTAATAGGTCGTAGGTGTGAAGGTAGGGACCAACACAACGATTGAATGCGACGTGCCAGGTGGCTACGGCATTGCATTCACAGTGGATCAGGCATGTGGCAGCTACGACACTGTAAACCGAACATGGTTCACACTGTAGATTGCAAACGCACTGAGAAACGCATTCGGCACCAAACATGGTTGCATCGACAAAAGCACGCTCTTCAACATGGAGTCGTGCCACCTGATTATCGCGGGTCGGAATACCGAATGGAATCAATGCGACGCGCAATCTAGGAAAATATCGTATGGCGCGGTGCGCTAAGGCGCTCCTACGACTTCCACGTGGGCGGTTTGTATGCCTCAGGAGAAGCCAGTTCGACAGGCCGCGTATTGGCTCGAGGCTGCGAAAGTCAGTCACAACCCAACACCCATTCCGACATGCAGACATACCGGCGCGGTAAACCCATCTAAATGCTGCACCATGGTACTCGACGAAAGCTCATGCTTCTGGCTCTCCGACGAAAGCTGGAAGGCTTCGTTGTCCGGCGGCAGCTCCTGGAGATTGCCCATGCTCGTGTGGGTGCCCGCGTTTGCATCTCCAACCGCGCTGTATTGGTGCTGTACGAAAGGCTGCGATTCTGCCATCTTCTGGTTGCGCTTCTTCTTGTTTTTCTTGCTCTTCCACATCAGAAGGAGCACCCCGCAGCAGAAAATACCGCACACGACGAGGGATACGGCGATGATTATGAGCGTGACTCTTGCGGTGGTTACACTTGCTGACGCGCGAGCCTTGAGGCGTGGGCCGAGAGAGAACTTTGGCCGCGCGAAGCTGGAGCCAGCGTGGACTACAATCCCTAGCTAACAGTCAGTGGTCTGTGTTTTTGGAAGTCACGTATCAGATCGAAGAACGCACCGTGTCGTGGAGGCATTTCGAGTGCTGTTTATGCTGGCTTTGGTAATGCGACGCTGTTGTGGACTGTGAGTTGGAGCGACGCAGGCACGTTCCAGGATATAGCGGCGGGGTCCTCTTAAAGCTGCTGCAAGGACTCCAAGCGCATTCCCGGCTCGGCTCACCCTGTCGTAACCCAATACTTGGAACGCCATGGCGTGTCTCAACTTGAATCTATTCAGTGGGGAAGTTTTTCAGCCGCAACACTACATCGGTGCGCTCTTCCACTCTCTATCAACCTATGTCTTCCAAAGCAACAAAACTGAGGTGCAATACTCAGGACGGCGAGCAGCCATCTTTGATATGAGGTCATTTCGAAACTCGAAGGATTTGGGGGCCGGAGGTCTAGGGGCCAGTCCGTAACACGAGGCAGATTCGACGACGAATAAGAAGCGAGGATCGCGAACGCCACGTTGTGTCTTGATATAGACCAGTTTCCTAATGAGACGTCGTAAAATGTCGGGGTTTGAAGCTGCCAGGGCCTACAAAATTCTTCGTCGCCTGCAGATATCGTGCTGGACAACTGACTCTCTACACCTCGCGGACCATCTGCACACCGTCTGCAGCTGTGCGATTTTTTATAGCAGACTTACATATCAATGCGCCGTTCGCCTCGTCGCCGCCCGTTGTGGAATGCTCATGTGCATCTGGAAGCTCATATGGCCCTCGCGGCCGCTGTTCCTCAAACGTCAGAATCCCGCCCGAGGTAGACCACTCCCACCTTCCACTTACTTCGTTGTTATTCAGCTGGTACACTGGATTGCCCTCGAATTCCAGCTTTAGTTTTCCTTCCAAATCCTCGCCTCCGTCATCGTCAGTCGGTAGCTGCGGTATTCCATGAAAATCACTACGCGCCAGGGACGCCATCTCAATATCATTGTCTAGCAATTTATTTCCGCGAGTGCGGACCCCAGCTGCGAGCTTTCTTTGTCGGGATCGTCTTCGTAGCTTGCGGATCAGGATGAGCGTGAGGACTGTGCACTGGAAGGAGACGTAGACTGATAAGATGACGAAGCCGGCAATGGTCCCACGTTGCTGTGCTGGCGTCCCACTCGCATGGGAGTTGGATGCAGGATTGTTCTGCCTAGTGATATTTGGGAGATATGCACGCAACGGATGGTGGTACGAAGTGGTGCTCATGCTGTTTAATTGATTGTCGAATATGGTGAGCAGCAGATAAAAGCAAAGATCGTGCGGATATCAGAATATGGACAAAAGTGCACTAGAGGAAGAAAAGGATAATGCTATAGACCACTTGCAAACACAAAGAGAAGCCAGGACAAAAACATCTCAGCATACCAAGAGGGAGAGTGCCCTTACATATCATATGGGTGAAACGCCTTGCTTACCACCGCCACTCCCTCCCAATGCCTCAACGCCGCAACGCCGCAACGCCGCGTGGGCGTTGGTATTCAAAACATAAACCCCCTCCATTTCTGCAGCTATTGATTGGCCGATACTTCTGCACGTCGATATTAGCACTCCAATTCAAAGCTACGTTACGTTATGCGGCACAGCCATTGGGGGCCTACCTGAATCGATCATGAATAAAGAAGAGAGGGCCACAAAAAGATTCCAAAATATCTATTGGACCGTGTAATCCAATTTGAAATGGATCGGTAATATGCCACCCCGAGTTGGTCGTTACTGAGTACCTATGTTCAAGTCTTTTACATGTCTCCTCCTATACTGTCCTATTCTCCACCGTTTGGCCATCAGCTAAAAGCCTCTGCACATTCCTTCTCCCCTGATTATCCAGTTCTGCAGCCCAAACATCCGGCGTATCTGTGATGACCCTGTTAAACCTCCTGCGGAGGATCCACTGGAAGTCGCTACAGTAATCATGTCCATCAACGGACTTGTTACCGACGAGTGAGTCCAACAGCTTCGTTACCTGATTCCCTGGAAGATATATACCGGTTGTTGACGCGAATGTCCTCCGGCAAGCTGAAGTTCGCAGTGCTGAACGTTGCTAGATTTGAGACGATAGGATCTACGAAATCGCTGACGGCGAAGCTGTGTAGATGTTCCATACTTCTGTCATAAGATCCAAGTCGGGCTCAAAACATCACTTACAAGATCCCAGAAGTTTTGAATCTATCCTCTTTTCATTTTGCTCCCCAACACATAATCTTCTAGTCCGACTTCTGCGGCACAGAATTATGCATTGTCTGAGTTCTCTGTAATTCCATTCCATCTACCTGTGCTATCAGTTATGTTGGGGATTGACTGGGCCCAGAACCTTGGAACTGGATTTTCATCTTCGGCTTTGGCTTCGGTCCGGCGACATCAGATGGTTAACAGCCAACATGGTTCAAGTACTTGCCAAGAGAGCACGTGTAGCTAGCAGTTAGTTTGGAACAATGCCGACGCCAGTGGATGCGAGCTTTCTTTGCCCTAATCGCCGATGTTTTGTGAACAACGATTAGGATTAGGGTTGTAACATAGAACAGAGAGTAATCCCATTCGATTGTATTTCATCTGTCGGTGGCTTTGCGGTTGGAAGAGCTGGACGTCATGCTTATTCGTCGAGGAAGATGTGGCTGACATGTAGGGAGCGAAGGGGGTTGTGAAATGGCGTGCTTGTTGATGAGCAGAGCGAGTTCAGTGCCAATGAGAGGAAAGCCATGTCGATGCCAGCTGTATATGAATGTGAAACGAGGCAAGTGAAAACAACTAGTGAGACTACAGGGCTTATAATATGACTCGAAAATGTTTTAAAGAGCGAATGAAAACGTGTAAGATAACAAAGCTCTATCACTCTCTATCTAATCAAAACCAAAACGAAGCTAAATTTATAAGACTAACATGCCAAACTGGTCGAATTGTTGTTTCGCACTGCTTTCCATCAGCCTTAACGGACAATGCCTTTACACTTATCCATCACTCATATCCAAGAACAAAAATCCAATCCAGGAAAATCCAAGTTCTTAAGATTTACGGTCCCCATCTACATGAAGCAAAAGATGGGCATAGGATTCCACTTGACGCTCCCTACATTAAACCATCAATTATATCTGGCGTCAAAACACCCCAGCTCTGTCCATCATCCCTCTTCTTCAATATCTCCTCTTGTACGCCCCCCCTCAACCTCTCAATCCACTCATCCGGCCTAAAAGCAACACCAATCGTATTCTTCGCAAACGTCTCCGTCTGCATATACTTGATCGCCTCCTCGTTTGTCTCAAAATTATCAACCTGTGTCTCGAGCATATTCCCATCTGGGTCTTTGTAGTAGATACTCGTTGTAGGGCCATGATTGACGCATAAATGCGGTTCAATACCGTGTTTCTTACGTTGTAAATATGCGGTGAGCAGGACGGGGAGCGAGGAGAATGTGAAGGCGATGTGTTGGAGACCAGCAGCTTCGGGGACTTTGGGGACGATGCTGGAGAGCGAGATTAGAGCGATGCGGTGGTGCTCCGAGTCGTAGGTTAGGAAGGTGCCGAAGGAAGCTTCGTGTACGACGTGTGCGCCTAGGAAGGTGCAGTAGAAGTCGCGCATGGCGGGGAGCTGAGGAGTTTGGAGCACGATGTGGGCGAGGGTTGATGGCGGCGCCACAGCAGGCTTGTCTCCTAGAGATTCGAATGTGGGAATTGAAGCGACCATGATGTCTGTGTTTATTACTATGTTTCTTCTGTTGTGGGTGTGGTTGTGAAAAAGGGTGTAGGGAGTGCAATGGATTTGTTTGTGATGGTGGCAAATGTTTGTAGAGAAATGAACTTGCACCTTATATACCTGCCCTGCCCATCAAAGGATGCTTCTCCACTTGTAGATTCCCCCAGACGCCATTCCGTCGGCTCTTCAGAGGTGGAGATTCGCAGTCTCGGACTTACAAGGTCCCGGCTCCCACCTCGCTGTTGCGCCCTAATACTCAGATCCAAACGGCCACTCGTCCAATCCGGGTCTACATACACCCTTATACGGCTTTACACTCACATCTCCGTACGTACGTACGAGGTTTTGGTAACGTATCATGTAAATGTTCAAGATTTTCTTGCGGCTGTTTCGTGCTAGCTATTGAATTTCCAATCGGGCCGCCAAGCATTGAATACAGTGCCAACTAAAGGCCATATTAATCAGTCGTACTACGCCTGAAAAATGTACAGTACTATACAGCTTCTTTCACCCATGTACTCGCACTTTTGTCAATAAGAAGGGACGTCACGTGATATTATAAATCTACCGGATCACGAAGTGCCGGCTCCCGGCGACATTTCATTTGCAAGGTGTTCAATGGGTTCCTAAGTTGATGAGGGGTGTTAACCTTGCAATTTTGGAGCCAAGGACATAACTAAGAAGATGACAGAAAGGGAAATAAATGTCAGCAGAGCAGAAATGAAATGGGGAAGCGGAAAATATAATTAAAGAGAAGAAAGACTTCCTCGGATCAGTTAGCGTGTCGAAGGCTTTTGTGGGCATTGAGATACAGCATTGCACTGCTTCCCTGACTACAGTGTGCTGAATCCTCTCTTGTCGGAATCCTAAATTCACCTATTCAGATGCCGTCGATGGACCGCCTGGTTTTCTTCCATGCACCACATATCTATCACGAGTCAGCAATTCATATTCTCTTCCAGTCCCAATAAATATCCGTCTCCTCTCGTCTCACCTCACCTATCCCTCCAAAACATAAGAAAAGAGAACAGTGACTTACACAGGCCAATAAGCATGACAATCCTTATCCTTCAACTCGGCCCTAACCTTCGCCAACAGAATCTTCAGCTCATCCAACGTCCACTCCGCGTAGAAAGTAAACAATCTCAAGCTCAACCCCTCAATTCCATCCAACATGGCACTCAACTGCAACAGCCCCGCATCCCTCAGCCTTTTCTTCGCCGCCCAGGGTCCAATCGGTAGTCGAAATTCGAGCACAGTGATGTCGACGAAGCCAGCTTTCTCGAGGTACGAAGACAGGAGTGGGCCATTGGTGCGTAGGGACAGGCCGGCTTTGATCGCGGCTTCGCCTTGCGACACGCACCATTGCATAAAGGATGTTCCTGGGTTTTTGGAGGTTGGTTGGATCACGCCCATGTAGTCCATTTCTTGGAGCTCAATGTAGCCGCCGGGTTTGGTGTGGCTGTCGAAATCAACAGTTGAGTAAAGAGTCGAGGGAACGGGAGGCAAAGATGGTAGCGTGATGGGAAATTGAAGGCATGGAAAGTGGAGGAGGGACGACATACCGGAAAGCCTGCTCAAATAACTGATCCCAATTTCGTATGCAGCCCGTCATGGTACGCATATGTATCAGGTCGAAGAAGTTCTCGCTCCAAGTCCATGGCTGCTCTGCATCGTCGATTTCAAACTTCACGTTCGGTGGAACCCTGCAAAGCCCTACATAAGCACATAACTTTCAGAGACAACGTAGTGACCTACCATGTAGGTTGTATGGGACTTAGATCCGTTGCCGTGACTGCATCGCATTTAGCTCTCATTAATACCCAGAGCCGAAGTTGAGCCGGCACGAATGAGGAACTGGACGCTTACTCGTAGCCCCTGGGTATTCCTCGCCAGCATCAATGGCCCATATTCCCGTTCCAGTACCAATATCTAAAATTTGCTGCGGGTCTAGGATCGGAGCGAAGCAGACCTTACCGCCCATGATCAAGTTCAGCGATGCATATTTGATGTCCAGCCTGCAGACCATTCAATCAGTCCTTAATCATGGAACGACAGTTTCATGTCTATGAACTCACCGGTCTTGTTCCTGTTCATCATCGGGGAACATGTATTCTATCCGCCGGGATTAGTAGATGGCACCAAGTCGGGTGGGTGGAGGAGTGTCTTACTCCCGCTTTGATACTGCGTAGATATATGATTAGCACTGGTCGTTTGGAGGAATAGGAGGTTGAGGGCTTACCGCATGGTACCTCCTTCCATTCTCGTATTGTCCAGCGAGGATACTCGATGTTATGGATGCGGTTTCTGACACCCTATGCTGACCATTACCTCCTCACTCTTAGACAATACTCAAACCACGAACAAGATTACGAGCACAACACTCGAATACTAAAAATCACACATACAAATCCCCATAAGCCGAATCCCCGGCATCCGACTGACTCTCCCACTACGCTACATTAGCCCCCTATCCGCATACCCTGCACTCTCCCCCCTCTCCTCTGTTACTCACCACATCCAGATTCTGGCCCTGGGGCACGGGTAGCGCGTCGCTCTCGCTAGAACTCATGCTTCCTTTCTCTTGTCAAGTCCGTTCACTTGTCACCCAATTTCGAAAGCTGTTTGCCCGTTTTTGCGTTCGTTCGTATACCGCAAAGGTCGAAATCCTGTACACAATCGTCGGCAGTTGGCAAGTATATACAAGGGGACATGTGCCGCAACGGCTTCAGTAGCGCGGCACCCGCCCCCGCAACGCAAATGTTGTGGCCGACTCGCGGCCTGTGGTTAACGGCCCGCGCTAGTCACCTAGCCGCGCTAGTCCTCTAGCCGCGCTCTTATCGCCAATGGAGAGTGATGGAGAGGTGGGGTTGCGATATTCGGGCGGGACCGCCGAGGAGTATCTGATCCAACCTTGCAAGTGAGAGGTCAAGAGTGGGTTCGAGAGGGGAACTGGAGTTGAAGTTGAAGATGTAATCGAGTGACGTGAGAATTCGACGGCTTGGTACCGAGAACTTGGGGTCCAGATGGATGGGGTAAAAGCAGGGACCTCGGAATTATTGATTGAGGGAATTGGAATGGCTCAAAAAAAAAAAAAAAAGCCTGGGCAGGACAGCCACAAGCCGTGGCCAAGAAACGCCATGATGCGGAAATATGAATTACAGGTATCGATCCGTGCACAAGAAAACGAAGGTAGATACATTTTGGCAGTGCTTTTGCAATTACAATAATTTCCAGGATAATGAGCGGGAATATGAGTAAAGGGAGAATAGTCAAGAGTTCATGTGTCGTTATGTTTGTGTTACATGACCATGCAGGAACGCTTTCAGCTAGCGAACTACCCAAGGCACGCAAAATAACTCTCCAGAAAGATCTGAACATTTCCAAGAGCACAACACTTCCATCCCTATGATCTCTATGATACAGTGGCCTCTTCCACACCTGCCCCGGTATTCTCAGTCGCTTTCTCCCTTTTCCTCGCTCTCTACCTCCTTCTTCGCCTGATGCATCCCCATCTTGACCATCGGACTCTGCATCAACGTCTCCCAATTATGGATAAACATTGTCTGCTTGAGACTGATCTGCATCTCCAGCGTCCCTCTCTCCAGCACCTCCTTGTCATATGCCTCAATCGCCTCCCTCAACGCAGTCTTCCCACTCGCCGCTTCCACAACAGCAGCGACGAAATTCGACGCATCCTGCAGCGCATTATTCAGCCCCTGGCCACGATGTGGTGTCATAGGATGCGCCGCATCGCCACATAGCGTCATTTTTCCGCCTCGATTATCCCACTTCTTTGCTTTCCCCCAGTAGGTGCCTTGATCAAGTGGTATCTTGGTGGTGGAAGGGAGCCAGCGGCCTGCCGAGCGCCAAGGCTCGGCCCATTCTTCTGCGCGGGCTTTGAGGAAGGCGAGGCGTCCGGCGTAGTTGTCTTCGGAAGCGGGGAGCAGATTGTTGATCCAAGACACGAGGATTTGGAAGGTCCATGTTGAGGCGTCGGAGGGGTCTGGTACGTCTTGGACTATTCGCACAGGAACGTTAGCTGCGAGAGTCTGGAAACAGGGGTTGATGAGGTAGGGGACGTACTCGATAACCAGAACATGATCCCATTATCCGGATGTATGCTCGTGATAAACAGCGGATTCCAACTCCTAATGTACACCGCTTGCTCTGCCTCGAACTGCGTCGTAAAGTTGAACATACTCAGCGGCGCCGTTGTAAGCTCTGCGTCCTCGGCCCCGCAGATCTCTTCTCTGGCTCTACTCCTCGCGCCGTCGCAACCCACCACTATATCCCCCTCGACTTCTGTACCATCCTTGAACTTCACAACTACCTTCCCGTCGCTCCCCTCTTGCATTGCCTCGAACTCCTTCCCATATTGTATCTGCAAGCCCTCAGCAAACAGATTCCTCAGCTTCTTCCGGCTCACTCTACACGGTTTTTCGGCCTTCATCTCCATGATCAATTCTCCCGTCTTCCCATTGTATATCGGTAACCCCGTGACCGCGTCGGGTGAGATATTAGGATCGGCGTAGGCTTCTGGGAGACGCGCAACGAGGTCTGCGGGCAGACAGGAGGAGATATGTGTAGAACCCCAGTGCAGGGTCATACCCCATTCGCGAGGACGCGTCTGGTACGTTTGGAGCGTTTCTTGTTCAAAGATTGTGTAGGGGAGGCCGGCCTGGGATTTGTTAGAGACATTGTTTGTGCAATTGAGTGATGGAGTTGGAGTTTAGGGTCGTAAATTGTATACCTTTCTCAAGCCCTGCGCAACAAGCAACCCCGAGGTCCCTACTTCCCATCAGCTTTCCGAAGCGCACTACTAGGACCGCGAGACCTTACCTGCCCCAATGATGAGCGTATGAAGCTCCTTCTTAGTTGGCGGTGCCATTGAAGCTTCGCTCTCTAGACTAGCAGGTATGCAATTCAGCTTTTTGGGACCTGAGCTATGCAGTGGCAGGTTCAATTGCGACCCGAGCAGCTGGGAACGATGCGATTAGAAGGGGCCAGGAACAGTACTCTTGCACTAATCTTCAGGTAGAGGGGTAAGTTAGAGGGCTAGTTCTTAGATCGCATAGTTCGTATCGTTAGCGCCTCGCCTGGCATATGGTCTAGCATCTGGAACAGTCTTGATGGACTATTGCCGAATTTAGCAGGTACCGCCATATCCGCGCATTGGAGAAAGTGGCGTGTTGCACTGTTGGCATTCTTTTGTGCGGGTGGAGCTTGGTGTTGAAAACTAAAGGTTGAAAGGTGAGATGGTAAGACGGCTTGCAACAGCCAACCTCCACATAATTTCAATCAGCTACTGTGAAGCGCAGGTGTTCCCAGGCATAAATAATCGCAAAATTCCGTTCCTAGATATCCAGTTCGCATCCAGTTCCATACACAATTCCATCCTCCACTTTTCAGCCATTTCATATGCATCGAACCTAACCTACTCCCTGAACTCGTCCATGAAGTCCTTGTGGAACTTGACGATCCTACCTGTCCACTCTGTGCCGGGGGCGAGGAAAGTAGTGCGGAAATGTAATGTGCCCTCCTTTTGGCCGAAGCCAGATCCAGGGACGACACAGACGCCCGTTGCATCGAGCAGACGGAAACAGTAAAACTCGTCGGGCTTACGGCCCTCCTTCTTGGCCTGCTCAACGGCCTTTGCAGGGAGAGTGATGGTCGGGAAGAGGTACATGGAGCCCTATCTTTTGTGTCAGACTATGCAGAAAGCTTGGAGAGAAGATTAGTGACATACCTGAGGTTCCTGAATCACTACGCCCTCCATCTGCTTAAAAGCCTCGTACAGTGCATAGGCGCGCTCCCTCAGGCCCTGAAAGATACCATTGAATTCGTGGTTGTAAAGCTCATAACTCGGCTCGCCCTCCTTCGGTGGGTTGACCATGAGCTCGACGATGCACTGGCCAAGAACGGGCGGGCAAAGTTGGATGCTGATGAACTTGTAGATCTCTGCCGCAACCTTGGGGTCGAAATTGACAAGTTCAAAATACCCACCACGGTGTCCACACTCTCCGACCATGCCCTTGGAGATACTGTGGAGTGATGCCAACTCGAGGGATTCGTACTTTCCGGGGCTCTCTTTCTGCAAATCTCGAAGAGCCTGCTTGAAGGAGATGAACTTGCCAATGAAGACATTCGTCTGGTATACCTCATCAGCAATGACCACCAAGCTCTTCTCGGCTGCAAATTGGAGGACGGCCTTGATGTCTTCCGCAGACAAACTGGCGCCAGTCGGATTGCCTGGGTTGATAATGACAATTGCCTTCACATCTGTGCCTTCTGCGACAGCCTTGTCATATGCCTCTTGAATGGCCTCGAGGTTTGTTCCCCAGTGCTTGCTCTCTTCCAGGTAGTATGGCACACATCGAGCATCGAGTACCGAAAGGGTGGCAGTGTAGAGGGGATATTGAGGGATGGGGACGAGTATGCCGGTCTCAGGCTTCGCGGAGATGATGTGGAGGAGGGTGTTTACGCCGGAGGATGCTCCGTTGCTGAGGTAGATGTCTTTGGGGTTTGCGGGGTAACCGTCACGTCCTACTTGGGTCAGCGAGTCCAATGACTAGAGAGAAATGCCAGACATACGCTCAATGAACTTTGCAACGCTCTCCCGGATACCTGGCGCACCCTGGCTCTGGCTGTATGCTCCCACACTCTTGACCTCCTTCAGTAACCACTTGGCACGCGCAATGACATCTGACTTGTACCCGAGGCTGTTGATAAGGACATCCTCATGCTCTAGAAGGAGGGGGTTCTCGAGCAAACTGGCGACCTGGCGGAAGAAGGTGATAGGCTTCTGGTCCAGCTGCTGGGGGTTGCCAATGTTCGCCGCAATGACCGTATCGAAAGGCAGGCCCTTTGCCTCTCCTTTCGCCAAAGTTGCGCGGTACTCCTCAGAGCGGACGGCTAGTTCACCGCGGACGGCATATTGGGCAGCCTTTACGTGCGGGTTGATGTTGTCGATGTTGAGGGCGCGGCGGGGTTCGGAGGTCGACATGGTGCGGTTGTGGAGAGATAGTAATGGAAGCGAAGCTGGATGAGCACAAGAGGTGAGTGAGAGGCTATAGCTTGAAGCAAAGAAGAACGGATTTAGTATATCTCAAAGAACTACAATTGCTTTTTGCAAAGGCGTGGTGTTGAGGCAATATTTTTTTACTCACGCATGCACGCGTGCCCCACTACGATGAAGGGCCGGGGGATTCTGGCGTCCAGCAACAAACATCGTCTGGGCAGCGGGATCAAATACCTCTGGCGCCCACGCCGCGCGACGTCCATGCCCGCCGTGCAGCATTTTTCGATGGTCTGGCGAGCCATGGCCTGACCAGACCGACAGGTGACTGGCACCAGCGAGCCGATGAGGGCCGCATGTTTGGCGAGCTTATCGCCCCGGAATCTGCTCACCCACTCGCCGCCCGCGGCTCGGGCTCGGGCTCGGGCGTGGTGAATGCGGAGGGGGACGAGGGAGCTTCGTAACGAGATTGGATATTTTTGCGTGGGAAGAGATAGGAGATGGAGGGATGATCGAGCCTTGTATAAAAGCAAAGCGCGCCCACGCAGCTCAACCGCGAGGAAGTCGCGCATGCCTCCGTGCTCTCTCACCCCGCCGGGGAACGATGAGTCTTGGTCCGCCCGACACCGCTGCGCCTTAAGTAGATCAGCATGAGCATCCAGTGACGCCGCATACATCTTCACCGTGGGCATGTCAATTCGAGGACGCGCCAAGAGAGTGGACAGGGCTATATTCTCGAATGGCTTTCTGCCTCTCATTAGAGCGGAAGCTCCTTCTAAGCAAAGTATGTCTACACGATACCAAGAGTGACGCCCATCAACCTCTCTACTCATCCGCGCTCGCTCCCACGTAGCCTGACCGACTGTCCATACTTCTGCAGCTTCGTGATCAGCTGGTCGCCTTGCTTCACCACATCCGCATACTGTTTATTCTTGTCGTCGGGCCGATTCGTCTCGATGATGCCCTTGACACGGTCGATCGTGCAGGGTATCCGGTCAGCAGCGATGAATTTGGCGAGGTCCCTAGGCCTTGTTAACATCATACATTTGTGTCCAATTTTGGGGGGAAACGTACTTGTCCAGATAGTCAATGGTAACCCCAAAGTCAGCCGCCATGCTCGGTAGGCCAACCACTCGGTACGACTGAAGAAGCTGTTGGTAGCCTCGCAGACGCATCTCCCGGACATACCATCCCTTGTGCTCGTGAAGGTAACGGTCCTGGCTGAGGAAGTTGAGCTCGACCTGTGATAGAGCGCCGAAGAAGTTCTTGTAATCTCCCTCGTATAGACTCTTGACCAACTTAGCTAGCGGGCTGAAGTCGATAGCCACCTCTGCATCTTGCTGCACACCCAGAGTCGTCAAGTTCACAGCAGCTGGCGCAGGTGTTGCTGTAGAGCCAGACGCGTCCGCCATCTCTTCATCGCCCGCAGCAGGTCCGGCCGAGGTTTGGCCTGTAATCGCTGCAAGCTTGTCGTCTGCATCGCCCACAATCGCTTTGATTTCCGGCGCATCTACGACCTTGGACTTGAAGTCGACCCGCTTTAGGGACACGGAGCCGGCAAGAATGGCGTAAACGACGAGTGATGAGTAGTTGCACAACTCGTAACTCGTGAATGTAGAAAGACTGTCGAGGAGAAGAGGGGCGGCCAGGGCGTGCGATCGAATCGTCAGAAGATGCAGTCCCTGGTATGCCTTGAGCCGGTTGCGGCGATCCCAGTCACCACCACTATCCACTAAGACACCTGCTCGATCGACCGTCTTCTTGACCAGTATCTTGTCTCCGAAAAAGAGACCGACTCGTATTATGGCGAGGACAAGGTCGATTTTGGTGCCTAAAATGCCCGTCTTCTCGAAGACGGCCTCGAAGCTGGCGATGGCTTTCTCCTACGCGTCATTGTCAGCCATATCATATAGCCACAAGTTTCAAATATCATACCTTGTCTCCGATGCGAGTATAGAGCTCGGCCCGCTTGCCGCGTGCCGCCTGCACCTCCGTCTCTCCCGCTTTCTCTGCCGCCTCGTCCTCCTCCTTCTGGATGGCCTCGAGTTCCTTTTCGTTCTCTGCCTTTAGGCTCTCGTACAGCTTCTCATCCCATGACAGCGGCACCTCCAAAGTCGGGTTCTTGGTAGCAAGCAGGGTTGAGGCGCTGGATGGTCTTCGGTGGCTGGTTGGCAGCTGTGACGTGCCTTCGCCTGGTGTATTCAGGACGCCGTCTACCGGGTGGGCAAGATGCCGGTATAGCGGTGCCATCTTGTGTTCGCTGATGGCATCCTGAAGTGACTTGAGGGAAGCTTGCTTGGTGGATTTGGTGGCCGCGGGATTCGTGAGCTGAAAGATGTGCTGCGACAGCTGGAGATCCGGATACTTTGCGAACAAAATGTCGCCCATTTTGGGAGAGGTCGGGATTTGGAGAGGTAGTGGAGGGGGAGGGGAGTCGTTTCGGGAGAGAGGTTGTTGATATTGAGGCTCTGCAGTTCGAAGGGAAGCTGTGATGCGTCGGCGTCGGCGGCCAAGCTCCGGGCTTGGCACTACCAAGATCGGCAAGAACCTTGTGCTCCGTCTTTGGCTTCCCTACCTCACCTCTCACCTCTACTTTCAGCCAACAATCGTGTGATACAGACACGAACACCCAGGCAGGATATCTGCCAAGAATCCCGTTCACCAGATTTTGTACTACTTCTGCATAATTACGGGAAGTGTTCTGAGCCTGACTACGCCGTCTCGAATCCCGCATCTCACAACTTCCTGCCACGATGGCAGGACCCGCGCCTGTGCAAGGTCAGAAACGCGCCCGCTCGCCCTCACGATCACCCTCGCGGTCCCCACCTCGACAACGAAAACGCCCCGGTGCCGGCTCTCGTCTCTCCACCGCTGACCGTGAAGCGGCCCGCCTGCGCCAAATCCAACGAGAGCAAGAAGAACAGAAGCTGAAACAGCAGGAAGCAGCCTCGCGCGGTGTTCACGATGTCGTCAAGCAGCATTACAACATGGTTCCAGAGCGGGGCCGCGAGTGGCGTGTGACGGATAGTAAGATCAAAGGCCTACGCAGTTTCAACAACTGGGTCAAATCATCCATTATTCAAAAATTTATTGGCAACGAACGACACCTCAAGGTTCTCGATATTGGCTGTGGGAAGGGTGGCGATCTCATGAAATGGCAGTCGTCGAGAAAGATCGAGCTATATGTGGGTGCAGATCCCGCCGATGTGTCGATCAAGCAAGCTAGGGACAGATACGAGCAGATGCGCAAACGGGCGAGACGAGGCCAACCGCTCTTCCATGCCGAGTTCTACACCAAAGATTGTTTCGGGGAGTGGCTGGGCGATATTCCCATCATCAAAGAAGTCGGCATCGACCCTAGCGTGGGCCCAAACAACGCGATCAGCCAGAGATGGGGAGGCGGAGGCTTCGATATGGTCACCATGATGTTTTGCATGCACTACGCTTTTGAGAGCGAAGAAAAGGCGCGAGGTATGTTGCGAAACGTTGCAGGCGCCCTCAAGAAGGGCGGCCGTTTCATTGGCTGCATACCCAACTCAGACGTACTGTCAGCCAAGGTCATAGAACACCACAAGACCAGCGGAACCGGAGTGGGCAACACCAACGGAGCTGCAGAAGAGGATGACGATCTACCGACTTTCCCAAGTGACGATGAGGATGATTGGGATCCAGAGAAACCGGTGGACGATCAGAAGCCCAAGAAGGCTGAGCCAGCTGACGGGGAGAAAGGAGATGGCAGTAAGGACAAAGGGAAAGGGAAAGAAGGCGGCGAGGCACAGGAAGATGGTGAGGTTGAGGAAGAGGGATTTGAGTGGGGAAACAGCATCTACAGGGTCAAGTTTCCCGGCAAGACACCTGCAGATGGCGCATTCCGGCCGCCGTTTGGTTGGAAGTACTTTTACTTCTTGGAGGAGGCTGTCGAGGAGGTCCCGGAATACGTCGTGCCTTGGGAAGCGTTCCGCGCTTTGGCTGAGGACTACAATCTGGAGCTGCAGTACCGGAAGCCATTCAGGGAGGTGTGGGACGAACAGAAGGATGACCCTGAACTCGGCCCGCTCAGCGAGAGGATGGGTGTGCGGGATCGTGCAACTGGGCGGTTACTGACGAAAGAGGAGGAGTTGGATGCCGCGGATTTCTATCATACTTTCTGCTTCTACAAGGTCTAGACTGGGGTAGTTATGGCGTCTTATATACCGAATGTGGGGCCTGTGGCTCGGATGGGGCCTCCAAAACCACTTTGCTATGTATTATTAGGCATCTAGGGCATCATCATGCCAACAGGAGATTCTCAACGGAATATTGAGGCTTCCATTATATATATTCGCAAGCAATATTGCCAACCGTGTTCGCAAACTGCGCAAACTGGACGAGGCGCATCCCGTGACATTGTTTTCTTTGCCGAGGTCGTCGAATCGTCTCCGGCTTTGATGCTCTCAAAATCACAAGCTTCCCCGGACCGACCGCAACAATCGCCGCATCTTCTACATCCACCTCACCTCCACTTCTCTCCAGACCGCGTCAAAATCACACGCCAGTCTTCAACGTTACCACTTATAATTGATCCTGGATCGCTCTCCTTCACGCTACATCTTGAGTCTTGCAGTCGGCGATAAGAAAGCAGACATCATGGTTGCCGACGCTTTGATCTATCACCCCACGGTGTCGCATTACCTGAAGTTTATCGCGACAACAGGTACGGTCTCTCTGCTCCTTTTCTGCGTCACCCATCTTTCCTCGCCATCCTTGTCCCCGCCGCTCTCCCCCGCGCTCCCTCCCCCCTCACACTTCAGGTAGCTAACACCCCTCAGTCGGCCGTGACAAGGTCCTGCGTACACTTCAATACTTCTCGCGCTTCCTCGCCTGGTACCTCTACCGCACAAACCATGCACAATCCAGCATCGCGCCGTTCGAGACGACGAAGAAGCAATTTGGCCTGACGCGCAAGCTAATGCGTGTCGGCAAGTTTGTCGAGCACTTCAGGGCGGCGGCCATCGCGAGCGATGCGAAGACCCTCGACCCGGTGCTAAGGTATACGGCGATTGGGAGACAGTTAGGGTATGCAGCGTATATGCTGTTAGATAATGCCACTGTTGTATGTATACCCCTGAGGATGGATGGAGTGATTGGGACATGCACCCCTTTTTCTTCCATCAAACAACTATGGGTAGGCTATATGCTGATAACAAGGCCCAGCTCGACGCAACATCCATCCGCAAATTCTCCAGCTCTCAGCGCCTCCTCCGCGAAGCCTATCGTGCCTGGTTCACCGGTATAACCTGCAGCATCGTGTCGTCCATCTACTCGCTATACCGGCTGCGCGAGCGCGCCACCGCCATCAGCGAAAAGGACGGCGAGGGCGTCGTCGAGAAGAAGAAGGTCGAGCGGGAGGCGAATGCGGTCAAGCTCCAGCTCATTAGTGATCTGTGCGATATCACGATTCCGAGCGCGGCGTTAGGGTGGGCTACGTTTGACGATGGTTTTGTGGGACTCGCAGGCACTGTGAGCTCTCTTTTGGGGGTTTACACGCAATGGAAGAGGACTGTTTAGGGGAGTAGGATCAGCGGGTGATGGAAGGGAGGTGTATTACTGGTATTGGTGGTGACTTGGGCTGAGTGGGATATACGATTCAAAGTAACAGGTATATTGGTCAAAGTTTGAGCCCCTTGATAGAGGGGATGGTTTGGACTGGACTGGACTGGACGTCCCTTTTCTTTGCCTCAAATCTGCATTCAAACCCCTTTCCTCATTTTCTCTATATTCTGGTACATATCTCACCCGATACTGTGAATATCAGGCCGCTTCTCAATTCCAAGATCTCCTTCAAATGCCCTTTTGTGCAATAGAAAGTCAAGCGAAAAGAATGATTATCGAAGACGATGAAAGGTTATAAGCCCACTCTAGACTTGTCTTCGACGCTGCTGTTCCTTCCACCTGGCTGCCTACTCAAAACGCGTACGGAATTGCATCATAGCCTCAGCAGCGAACGTCATGCTTTCGACTTGGCGTGTAAGAAGTACACAGTATGGGGTTTTGTGTCTGCCTATTTTTCATACCCCACAACGATCCTCGTCTGCTGTCGAACTTCGGTAATGTAGACATTGTTGCCTACGAGAAAGAGATATAACAACAAGTTGACCCCTCGCGGACATATATTTGACAGCACACGACCTGAGCTCTGTACCCGAAGAAGCGAATTGCTGATAAGAATTGTGGGAAAGACGCTACTAGCTTATTTCGGTATAGAAACGAAAACAAAAATGCAAGATATGACCACCAGCAGCACCACTACCGCCGAAGCTAGATATACCATCCTCCCTCTTACACGCTCCGACCTACCGACCCTTGTCCAGCACGTCCAAGACTCCAAACTTGGTCTTCCTATCAACCGTCTTCTCTTCAAGGATTGGCCGAACTACGCCGCTCAACATGAACACTACACCCAAGGCATCTCCTCTGGTTTTGAGACCGCGAATGCTGAGCGGTGGAAAGTGGTTGATGAGCAGGGTAGCATGGTTGGGCATTTGGTGCTGACGCGAAGGAAACCAAAAGATGATGGGGAGAAGGTAAAAGCGGGAGAGGGGAAGCGAAAAGGGGAGGCTCCGGGGTACATGAATCCAGAAGTTCTCAATGCGGTCATGGAAGCGGTGTCTGAGACTGCCATGCCTTCAGACGTGGATCATCTAGGTACCTCACCTTTTTCCACCCATTTCCCCTCCGCCCTCCTTCCCACTCAAGCCCTGACTAACTTTCCTTCCCATAGAGCTAACGCATATATATGTCCTCCCCATCCATCGCCGCCGTGGTATCGGTACTCGCCTCGTCGACCTCGCCATCTCTAAGGCCAGAGAGGCTGGTGTGGCATTATCAATAGGAGCTGAGCCTGAGGCTCATAGGTGGTTCGCGAAGAGGAATTTTAGGGATAGGGGGTTTGTGGATATTGATCTCGCAAGGTGGGCTGAGGAGAAGAGTGGATTTGGAGATTTTAGGCTGTGGGGGATGGTTCTGGAGGAAAAGTTGGGAAGAGAATTGGAGTAAGAGTGAAGAGAAAGATGTGATGAGCAATGGAATTGTGCAAATTAGAGATAGGAATGAATATACATGCGATATGGGGACTGTGGAGGGGTAAATGTTAGTTAATGATATTTGAGCTCCCAGCCAGTATTCGCGAAGTCAAATGTAGCTATAAGTGTCCTATTCACACACAGTTGCAGTCGCGCATTGTAGGATCCTAAGGAGGATAGGTGAAAAGATCGTTAGGCTCATATCGATGAGATATGAGAGCCTCATCCCTGGGCAAGCAGCTTAATGTTTGATGGCCAGATTGTGTGTGTGATAGACCCAACACTTGTAACACTATGTCTGGCTTGGTCACTCCCGCGGGGATGCTGAAGGGCCATGGTCAGGCAACCCCGTAGACATTACGCGAAGTAACTCATGACGATACACTAGCGATTGCATGGGAATGGGAGAAGAGGAAAGAGTTTCAGAGTTGCTGCCGCAAAGCTTATTCCCCGCCTGCGCCTTCCACCAAATCGACTGATGGCCATTCTTGAAGCGAAATAAAAGCTTGGCGCAGTCCAACCCACTTGAAAGATGATACACACACGTTCAATTGTATCGCGCTCGAGCATCTAGCAATAGCGCAACCACTCAGCAATATATGAGCGCACGTTGGCTCTCCTTACGAGACATTGCACGACCTTGTGGCCTTCTCGTCCGTTACTTCTCAAAAACGAGCTTTCTCAATTATGTCGTCCGCATTCAACCCCGAGTTTGACCTTCCTAATACTGATCTCAACAAGATTGACTGGAATGATCCCGCAAGCGTATTTGGCGCCCTAGGGGGAGGCCCTGGAATGTCCATCCCAATCCCCAAGATGATATCTCCCGAACAAGTTAGAAAGCAAGTCGGGGACCTCAAGATCCAGATATACACAGACTGGGTGCTTTTAAACGACATACTGGACCGCCACGAGCCCACCATTCATAAACGCTGGTTGAAGAAGTCGAAGAAACAGCGACTTGAGGCTCTGTCAACAGCATGGCCGAAGATGTCTGCTACACATCGGCCGGACTTTCGAGCGTTTCGGGAAGAGTCTGAGTTCGAGCGTGAGGCTGGCACCAAGTTTCGCGAGGCCTACTTATGGCCAAACATCAATCTCGAAGACCTCTCCAGACCAAAGACACTCCTTCTGTTTCTTCAGGCCCGCGCTCGCAATACACCCAACGTATTTGCCTTCGCCGACTATGACTCTGCGCATCTCGGTTACGTGTCCAAGGCCATTGTACCGCCTTTCCTTAATTCACATACGATCATGTTGACCAACCGTAAGTCGCCCGAAAACTATGGCGAGCTCATTTCTTGGGAGGAGGACGATCGTGCTTTTGAGTGGATGATGCTAGGCATTGGCATGAATCCAGGCCATGGGCTTATGGCACTTCAAATACAGCAGAGGGTCATGCGTTTCCTTGTTGATTGTTGTAAGCGCATCATGCACGAAATTCCAGCTGACCATCTTGCGAGCGATGCGTACCCAATCCAGCCACCGGTGATGTTGACAAAAGAGACGGTTGATGGCTTCGCTTCCCTCGCTGTCATGGCAGCAGAAGCTCCATATCGCGCACCCACTAGCATGGACTTAGTGCGGCTGGAGTCCCTTATAGCAGCGAAACGATCTGCTGCAGAAGACCATGTATGGGCCTTACGTGAAGATCCAGGATACTTCGCCGACACTCTGTTAGAATTCAAAGAACATCGCCAGGAGATGCTCAAGGACACGAACGGGCGCAGCCACCCGCTTTTGACAACGGGCCGTGAGGATGTCTTCTGGAAGCGAGTCATTGGAAATGTTGTGACAAACGCCCACATTGGACTTGAAGTTTGGAGCGAACTTCACGCGCAGGTCAAGGAGCTTCGCGTACTTCACCACAAACACGAGAATGGCATTTCCGTGGACGAACCCTTGCCGGCGGAGTACCTGAACGCACTCGTCACGTTTCAGCACTACCTAAACCAAGCTGCCAAAGGCCCAAAAGGCCAGCTTAAGCATTGCGTAACTGCATCGCCTCCTTTGCGCCAATTCTATGCTCGTATACCACCGAAAGATCCAAACTCTCCGAAGATACAAATGATTCAGAAGGCGGATGTGAAGCTAGATAAAGTGCAAGCGGAACTTATATGGTTACTTATGGCACTCTTGGAAGACGGCCATACGTTGTTTTTGATTGGCTTGACGAATGCCGTGGACGAGCTCGAACGTCTTGTACAAAGCGATCCACAGGCGAAAGCAATGATATCGTCTTACATAGCTGACTTGTTATCCGATCTAGCAGTGTTCAGTGAGGCCATTAGGCAGCTGAATCTCTACCAGCCATGGGCACAGACCTTTGAGAATACCTTCGCCGAGAAAGAAGAGGATATTAAAGAAGAGTTTGCGCAAAAGACGGTTAGCTGGGGCCTTATGATGGCTGCGCTAGATGGGCCAAATCAGAAGAAGATGGTCCAGCTTGGTGAGCCAGCAGGGAGGAAGTTCTATTATCCAGTTGACAAGCGCCGGACGAAGGAGAATGTGGAAGCGATGCGGTCTGCGGAAAATAATTTAGATGCATTCTGGTCATCTGTCGATCAGAACATGCGTACTCGTATGGGAAGTAAGTTAGAAGGCACGGCCCTGTGGCAATTACTGTCGCAATCGAGGATTCTACAGCGAACATCAGAGTGGGTTGAGCCAAACAAGCAAACTAAGGAGGGGCAGAAAATGGCTGTGACCGCGATCACGAAGCCCTTGTCAGAACTATATATCGACCTTGAACTTAGGACGGAGCGCACGATCGACCGTAGCTCACGAACAGCAAAATCACCCACCACAAAACCAAAGACAAGAGGCGTGCCCGCGCTGTCCACTCCAGCCACCGAAACTGTCTCATCCGGCGACAAGCCAAACAACAAACCAATTTTCTACCTCGAACCCCGGGCTCTGAAAGTCTTTCGTACCCTCTTTTATACGCCCTCTCTCACTGCGACGCCGGGAGAAGTTTCTTGGACGGACTTTTTGCATGCAATGGTGACTACTGGTTTCAAGCCCGAGAAGCTCTACGGCAGCGTGTGGCAATTCGGACCCACCAAGTTGGACGTTGAGAGGAGCATACAGTTTCATGAGCCGCACCCGAGCGGAAAGCTGCCATATAAGACTGCAAGGCGCTTTGGACGGAGATTGAATCGCGCGTATGGGTGGGAAGGAGAGATGTTCGTACCGAATATTTCATAGTGTCCGAAATTCGAAAGCTGATCATGCAAGCAAGAGCATGCCGGTGAGTTTAAACTAGGCAACTGGTATTTCAAATACATCTGCAACATTCCTTAACTCTAAGCCACCATATTTCGGAGATCTTTCCAAATATGAAAGGAGCTAGACAACTCTGTTGGTAGAGATGTATGCTATAAAATCCACCAAAGTTCCTAGTTATAACAGATGGTATTCTGTTCGTTATTGGCTCTTGCAGAGAGTGAAATCGGGTAACAGAAGTTTGCTCCCTCTTGATGACTTACTATAGACCGCGGTTGGTTATAGATGGAGGTGGGCTGTTTAGGTCGTAGGGAATGAGAATAGGAAGGGCTAAATTGTAAGACAATTCCATAGCTTCTTTAAAAAAAAACTCGTAGTCAGATGGTCAGAATGGGCAGAAATGGCGAGCTCGATAATGATGCAGGATGTTAACAATGTGAATACTTTTGTCTCACAAGTTTGTGGATGAAGGGGTTAAATTCAGCGGAACTTATGCGAGACCGTGCCTGTCAATTCTCAAGATACCCGGCTGCTCCAGACACATCCCTCAGTTGGGTCTGGAAAACCTCATGTGATTTTCCCCCGGTGATGTGACGTATGGATTAGGGTGACTCCAATGAGTAGCTTGTTCGAATTATGTGCTTGAGGGAGCTCAGTGAGGGAGAGTCTTGGCTACTAGATTTATCTAACTGGAGCTAACTCAAAACATGCCCAGGTGAATGGTAAGTATGCTTGACAAGTGCCTTCTCCTCAACGCTTTCCATGGCAAAGACAGACAATAAATTGCACAGTACGAGGTGGCTAAAACACATATCTTGACGAACAGTCATCCAAATCCCTGAACAAGATCAACCGAGAGGTGATACGTACAGTGTACATATATTGAGGGTATTCGTTCACGGCACATTGTGCCTAACAAAATCTATAAATCAAACAGGGTATCTAACAACATAAACACCATCACTTTACATCCAAACAACCCTTTCATTATTTCTCCAACCCCCTAACATGATCAAACGGAACCGTACTCTCCACTGTCGTCGAGAAAGCATTTGCACCATTCCCCCGTGTCCCTCCACCTCCTCTCCCACTCCCCCCATTATCAAAGTTCGGCACCACCCAATCCTGGACATAACGATCTTGATAATGTGTGATACTCCCATTCCTCGGAGTATCCATCGATTGTTTTCCCAACTCGGAGAAGGACATCGCGCCATGCGAATCCTGGTGCGCGAGATTACGTTGGGATTCTTGAGACACACGGTGCCCGAGTTCGATGCCGATTCCGATTCCCATGCTCTTGTTGATCGAGGATGTGGAAGATTTGTGACGGTGGCCGCCGTATCTAGCACGTGAATTCGAGCGTCCCATTCTCGAGTTGGAGCGTACGGGTTTCAAGTCCGAGCCGTGAATCAATGTGCTCATCCTGCTGTGCCTCCCTCCATTCCCTCCCTCATCTATATCTGAAATCCCTAGAAATCCTCCTCCACTGCCCTGCTCAGCAAGTCCAATGTTCTGCGACGAGCGGCGGTCTGTGCGGATCTCGATTTCATTGACGACGAGGATCTTGTTGGCGGCGAGGGAGATCACCAAAGGCCAGAAGATGGGTATTGAAGCGCAGAGAATTGCGATGTCGACTTCAAGGACAGAGAAGAGGTAAATGGCGGGTGTAGCGAACGTGGGGTCGAAGTAGGGGACGGTGCCGGCGCGCTTTAGGGAGAGGGCGACCATACGGGCTACAGAGATTGTGACAACACTGATGGCGTGGTTAATATTGTGGCGAGGAAGCCTCACAAAAGGAAAGATTTGAACTTACATCCCACCCATAGTGAACAAGCCAATAAGTCCCACCCGCGTCTTCGCACCCATCCTCAGCCCTCTCAGAAACGGAATCGGCAACAGGAGGACCAAAATATCAAGCATCATATTACTCGCACTATGCGCAGCGAAAGTCGCGAAGAAGATATTCGGGTCCTTGCTTCCCCACCCTACACACTTTCCTTCCAATGTAAATTTCCAGTTCTTCTGAATAGGAGTGCAGGAGAAGAGCGCCAAGAAGAAGAAGGTGATGCCCCAGCAAGAGACTAGTGCAATCATGGCCCAGGTCAGCATCCGTGCGGCACGGTTTTGCATGTCAAAAAGTCGGAGGTACTGGAACAGGATCGCGAGTTTGATGAATGTGGTACTGGCTGTGTATGTTGTATTGGTCGACCATATATGCTAGGATAGTGTGAGTTTCCGGTTGATAAAAGAACTAAGGTGATTGGACGTACTTTAAAATATTCTACGACTTCAGCCTTGTTTAATGTCCAGAAGTGCCTGCCCATGCCGGTATTGGGCACTGAAGACAAGTGTGAGCAGAATGTCACATGGAAGAGAGGTGTACGACTTACTTAGACACGTCAAGCTTGAGCCAATCGCTGTAACCAGCTATGTGAAGGTCAGTTAATGCTGATGGAGAGTTATGGAGCAGACTTACCGCTGCTAGGAAGACGAACATGTCGTCCCATCCCCATAGTCGATCCCTGAGCCGGACGTGCAAGCGTAAACCTACAGCTATACATGCGATACCCTGTGAAGTGGTGAGCGAGAGACCCTTCGGTTAACAAATCGACGGCAGAACTCACAAGAAAGGTTATTGTAACACCTAAGATCGTATCCGGCCGGTTGACGACGGGGACATATCCATCGTCAATGGGATGCTCGACGTTCATCTTCTTGAATAACACTCCGCCGCCTGCAGCTGGACTCGAGGGGGTACTGATAGTTCGATATTAGAGGGAGCCGGACTGCATGCAGTCTCGAGTAGTGGTGGGTAGTAGAGTAGTAAGAGCAGATACGGCCAGCTACATGTTCAATCCTCGAATACCTGACCGCGAGGCTGTTGAGTTAGGTGTGTCACCGCAGAGGAACCAGGGTCGAAGAAGGCAAACAGGAGCGATAAAAGAGAGAGCGGAGAATTATAAGAGTATGACGGCTCCCGAACCATTCTGGGTGTAGGTGTGTGCTGCGTAAAAGCCGCAGGGATTGAAACATTAACGTCTTGGATGCTTCGTGTTACGGCTAAGCCAAGGACAACCGGGTCCCGTCTGTCTGGCTCAGCATGGGGAAAAGGGTCGTGCTCCGTTGTAGTGTCTGCGAGGTGCTCATTGCTCTGTGCTTTGACCATCAACGGGATTGCACCTGCAGGCTGCCGGGGTCCGAAGATGTAATATTCTACCAATAGATGTAGGCGCCTGAACGTACTGAATCCATCATTTAAAAGTTATCAAAATCAGCATTCTCACTCGTTTCTTTTCCTTTTTTGAAACCCCCTCACCGTTCTCTAGCTGGATGTTAGAGCGCCTCCCCCCACCAAATTCAATCTAACCTCGACGTGCTTGCAAGGGACGGGAGCGAATCTGGGGGCGCTATCAGGGTCGATCTTTGCTTTTCTCCAAACGCTTGACTCGAGGGTGTTGGTTTCTTTTTGGCATGGTAGGACAGGAAGCCGGGGCACCGTTGGACACCAGATCGCATCAGTGTTGAACACCGAGCTAAATCGGGTCTGATGATAGGGCCACTAACTGATTAACGTTAAAGTAGGTTGGTGGCGTGGACCCCGTTCCTGACTGAACTCGGCGCAATGCTTCACGCGCCGGTCAGCCACACGATTCGTGGCGAAGTGATCAACGAATTATCCGCAAGAAGCGAGATGCCGGAGACACGCTAGACCCCTATAGTACTAGCCGTTTGTGAATGCGTGACAGAGTGTGATAGCGTGCGTGGGACTACTTGCTCAGGGAACCACTTGACCTCAGGCCGGCATGATGAGGGGTGGACAGCACGTAACACTATCTGTGTGCGCAACGTACTCGAGCGCACCTTCCAAGTCTCAGGAAGCTGGGCCCGGTTGATGCAGCACAGTAGCTGTAGCCAGCGGTCTTTTCAAAACTCCATCAGGTACAGATATACAACGTATCTGCAACGACGATGCTCCTCGGATCCTTTGGGCGAAGACGAGGCTTCATCATGGCGTCAGTCGCGCGGCATGCGGATTCCGGTGCTAGACGATCCAGTCAGATGCCGTAGTGCGCCGTGAAGGATGCTTTGGATCGGACACGGTGAGTTGGGTCGTGCATCTGCATGAAGTCCGCTGATGACTTGTCCAACCCGACCGATGGTGCTTCCGAGCGCATCTCACATCACCCAGCCGTGAACTGATATATTCCTCCTGCAATCTTGTGGCATGCATTGCGAGCAAAAAAAAAAAAAAAAAAAGCCACGTCGCACTCGGCCAACAGCCAGCGAGGTACGACCCGATCGAAGTCGGCACTCCCGCGTCGAACAGTGCCATGTTTCAAGAGTGAGAAGTCGTGTCTCGGCAGCTGCGAGATGTGATGCTCTGGACTGAATTGACTGGTTTTGTTAGCTTTGCGAAGTAGGCTGTGGCTGTCCTCGTGCCGGGTGAGGGATGTGAAGGTGAGACATGGGGCGTTGATGAAGTTGGTGAGGTGTGGTGGAGGTGAGATGGCTGATTGGCTGGGTAAGAGCTTGAGTGGTGTAGTGTTGAGCAAAAGGAAAAGTGGCAGGTGTGATGCAGTTTGGCAGCCTTGCCGACGCCGACGTCGCACAAGACCGCTAGGAACATGCTTTTCATCATCAGTCTTCTTCTCAGACACACCAGCAAACTCGAGGCGCCCCTCACGCCCGCAACTCACATCTCGCATCTCACGTCCGTAGTCCGTCCCTCCACGGCCCAGTATCGGCCCTGCCCAAGTCCCTTGTCTCACGAACTTCACGCTAGGATTCCCTGGCTGTTCTTTCTAGTAGAGCGGCTGCTTCTCGTTCGGCACCAAACCGGCTCTCCCTGTCCTGTTCGCGAAGCAAATAGGCTTTTGACAGCTATAGGGTCTAGCGGATGCCGCTGGCCACATACGTCATCGTCGACGACCAGCTGTCTCGTTAGTAACTGCAATGGCAAGAGATGCGCGGCGTCAAAACGTCGATATTCAAAAACTTCTGCATGCTGGTTGTCGTTCATCACACGTTTCCCATGCCCATCACTTCGCGTTTCGGCGCATGGGTCGCTGAATGCGGGGAAACGCAAACCAGAAACTTTTTGAAGCAAGCCTAAACTTCGAGCCTACTGTACAAACCTTCAGAGGCATGCATATGCAAGCACGTTCAGGCAACTGCATATCCATCCTCACAATCGCAGAGCCATGATTGCAAATGTGATCCATATGTCATGGATCTGAAAAGTCGATTATCTTTCATGCCGGGGAGATCCCCCGGAGTCGAAACCACCGACTTGCATTTCCATCACGCAGCATGCACACGGATTTTACCCCTCTTATCCCTCGCGAACTTGCTCTCCTTGAACCCTGTATCCGATCTCGGTATGTCGCTCGCAAATAATGCATTCTTGTCGACCAACTGCCAACTTTCTACGCTCGCCTGGCATGTGCCGTTTCGATTCTTGGAGATAAACCCGATTGGCAAGGAATGAATATGAAACAATGCAAGGTAGATTATGCAAACAGCGGTGTGTAGCGCGGCGGGAAGAGAAGCGAGATTGCTGGGGTGTTGTTGCTGGGGTATTGGATTAGGGAAGTGTGGATGTGTAAAGAATGAATATAGGCAAGGGAGCAAATATCTATATTGATGCAGAAGGTGTAAGTCTCGATAGAGGTATAGTTGCGGGGGAGATATAGGATATACACGGTATGGATCGGGCTGGGGTATTCATGGTACCTGACGAGCTGAGCGAGAGGCACGTGTAGAGAGCTGAAGTGAAGCTAGAGGTGGTTCGCATAGACGCTACAGCATAGTTACGAACACCTCAAGCGGTCGCGCAAACGTTAATCTAGCATAGACCGGCCTTTCCTCTGCTTGTCCAATACTGGTCTTCCTGGCTAATATCGTCTATTCTGTTAGTTGTCGGAGGCGTTTGCTCCGAGTTAGCCTCAGTTAGGAATGAATGAGAATATTTGCTACCTCAATCCACTAGGCGCATTTCGGTTCAATCCATCTCTTCTGCATTACACATTCAATCTCCAACTCTCCCCGCCAAGTCGAATCACATCCTATACATATCCACTCATACAGTGACCGCCTCCTTCTCCCCCTTCCCACCCACATCCGTCTCACTCACGCTCACCCCATCCACGCCTCCCAAACCCATCTTACTTGTATCATACCCAGCCCCCTCTAGATACTCCCTAAACTTCACATCCTCGGTGTCAATGGTATCCTGTCCAATATGCGGGAGCCAGAACACCAGTCCCGCCGCCACGAAAGCTAATGTACTCGCGACAAAAAACGGGTTCCGGCCCGCAGCAATTTCGTCGTCGCCGGCAGCCTTCTGAATAGAGTCCAGCGCGTACGAGCCCGAGAAGGCGCCGATCTTCCCGATCGCGGCAGCAATCCCGTAGTACTGTCCTCGGATACCCGTCGCGCAGGTCTTGGAAGCGATAAGCCCAATATTGTTGCCTGGTCCAAATTCGCCCAGCGCAAGGAAGACGCCGTATACGACGACGAAACCAGCGACGTTCTCGGGTTTATTGAGGTACGGATAGCAGCCCGCCATAATGAAGCCGATGATGCCCTGCAGGATAACGCCAATGGCCAGTGTCTTTTTAGGCCCCATAGACGGAAAATCCGCAACGAAGGCGCCGGCCAGACAGCCCGGCATGTAGAAGAAGTTGATGAGGATGTTCCAGGCTAGACTCTTCCACAGCGGCGCATCGGCACCGAGGAGATTCGCCAAGATGGAGGTGGCGTAGATGCCGAACGAGTACGCACTGAAGTCATAGATGAACCAGATTATGCTGACGATGCTGAGGCGGAGCCAGTAGAATTTTATGACGAGCAGCCACGGAGTCTTAGCGTGTGCAAGAGACTCGCGTTTGAAGGCTTCCGGTTCTTGGAGTTTGAGCCGCAGGTACATGAGTGAGAGGGGTGGGATGACGCCGAGGCCGAGACAGACACGCCATGCTACGCGGAGGTGATTCTCACCTGTGATCAGGACCTGAATTTGTTAGTAAGTTTGGGGTTGTGCGTCTACGGGATTAGGGGAAAGGGAACGTACGACGACAGTTGCCACAATGGCGGAGATGAAGAAGGCGAGATCGATCTGCACGTTCGTGAAGAGAATGAACCATTTGTTCCTGCTGCCTTCTTTAAGTTCCCCCGTGCTCTCGGCGCAGCCTACACTACCGGCTGGATATTCGCCACCGATGCCTGCGAGCGTTAGCCGTGGCACAACGTATTATGATGTCGCACCCACCAATCCCAAGAAAGAATCGATACGCAGCGAGTGCAGCCAGAAGCCCAGTCGGACTCCCGCCCGCGCCATACGATCCCGCGCCCAGAGCGGCGAACACGATGATGATGATCGTAGACCTGTGCTTGTCAGCTATCTCCCCGACATATCCAAACCCTGTCAATCTACGAATCGACAAATGGTAAACATACACAAAAAGTGACCACTTCCTTGAAAAGTGATCCGACGTGTACCCAAAAAACAGCATCCCCAGCACCGTCCCCGCAAACGTAATGGACGAGATGTTCGCCTGCGCAGACGAATTCTTGTACGAGTTCGGGTATATAGTCTTGAGCATGGTGTTCACGGGGCCTATGATCTATCCCACAAATCAGCATCACTTTCCATATTTGGGCACTGAACGCTGTGGTAGATGTGCGACGGCGCATATGCGAGGCGCATCCAACAGAAGGAACGGACATTGTTTAGGAACCCATCGCTGAACAGTCCCGCACCGCAAGCAATCACAGGCCACATCCTCTCCCACCGGCCCTTCTCAGTCGCGGCGATGCTGCCTCGCCGCGGGGCGTCCGTCTCACTGACGGCGGGGTTGGAGCTGTGCGGCTCGATTTCCTTGGACATGATGACGTTGGTAACTCAGTCGCAACTGGGTACTTCTCTCCGTGGTCGAATGAAGGGAGGGTGGTTAGGGTATGTGCAAAAAAAAGGCGACACAGTGTATTTAAGTGAGCGCGGGCGCGACTAAGTTTAAACGTCGAGTGCCGATCCAAACTTTTTTTATCGAGCGCACAGCTCCAGCTCCAGCTCCAACTGCACCACAGATTAGGCTAACCACACCCCAACCTCGCGTTCCTCACCAGCACACGAACCCCATGATCGGAGCCCCCGAGCCAACGCAGCCAGTGAAATGCGTGCGCGCAGGGCACGCGGGGCCTTTCAAGAGCGCACGAACCAGTTTGTTGGTGTTAAATGTCCGCTCACCTGCTTGTTTGAGCAAAGGCGGGCTGCTGTCATTGTGGAGTGGACCCTGAGCGCGACGGTGTGGGTGTGCCGCTGATAGATGTGGCCCATAAAAGATTATGGATGAACGAACGGGTTGCAACCTCGCCGCAGCCCGCAGCTTTATGGCAGCATTCTGGGGTGACTACTTGCTTCGCCCTTTTTTTTGTGCATATGCTCCTCCCTGTACTAAGGTGGGTATGAGTACGCCTGTGTCTCTTTTTGTGCGGCGTCTGCGCCTCGCAACAGTTCTCAACTGGAGATCTCGGACTCCAACATACAAGCATCCATCTACCGGTATTGCGGCACTCGGCAGCATCAAGCACTCTCGTCGTCGTCAGCGGCGCCGTTGCGACCAACGCGATCTGGTGTCGCGTTGATGCTTGTACCAAAGCTTATGCACGCCCCCGCCAAGCGGGATTCTGATTGGCTACGGCTTTGGAAGTTATATCCGAATGATAAACAATTACATGGCGGATGAGATGAGAGGACAGTGGACGTGGTGAAAGGGGGGAGGAAGTCGAAGATGTAGTAGGTATATGTTGGCTTGGGATTCCGAGCGCAGAATGAGACATGCGTGGCGTGGACACATACAGAACATGGGCATGTACTTGTCTGTATAGGTATTAGAGAGATGAGATGCATATGACTGACTGGCTAGCCACATTAGATATGCAGTCTATGCTTCGAAGCACGAACTCAAAAATTCAAGAACAAGACGGCACTGCTATCCACCGCCCACACAAAAGCCCTCCCTCAACTCATGCCTCCCCAAAAACCCTCCTCCAAACCACCCAACTCTCAAATGTCCGACTCGGGTATCTGACCTTCCCAGCCTCACCTTCCATTCCCGCCGCACTCACAGCACTAAATCCCCTCTCCGTCCCCCACTCATCAACTACCACCTCCTCTCTCTCCTTATACATATACACATCTGCATCCGCCGCTTGCCCGGGTATCCTTCGATCCCTCGTCGCCGTCAATATCCTTAAGATTGTCTTAATACCGAGCAGGTCTTGGATATTATCGCCGAGCTGCGGCCACACTTTATTCAGGAGCTCTACGGCGCGAGATCCGCATTTCATCAGCATGGCAAAGATGCTGCCCGCGGGACCATAGTCGAGCGCATTGCCGTAGATGTCGCCGCTGCCAGTGGTGCCTCTCTTTGGACTCACGAGCCGCGCATTGATCTCCCTGATTTCCTTCGGAATATCCAAAATAATAGGGCTGCCCTCATCCGTCATCTGCACAGCCTTCAACATCCACCTCAGCACCAAATCAGATAACACCTGATTCGGATAAATCGTCTTTGACAACCTGTCCGGGAGCGCGCCTAGTACCTTCTCAATCTGATTACTCGGCGCCTGCCTCACGAAACGAAATGTCTGCCGTCCGAGATCGTAGTGCGTGCCCGGAAACCACTTTTGGTGGATCTTGGCTTTGCAGGCACCGTCGCTTTCCAAAGCGAAACAAGGCTGGAACATCCAGAGGCGGTCGTGGAGAGACACGGCGTGATATACTTCTTGGACTACGCTGCTTACTTTCTGGTCGTAGAATTCCGGCCAGTCGAAGCCGATGCCTGCGTTTACACGAGGGATTCCGAGACTGCCCACCGTGTCAAAGAGGCCCATGAATTTGATGGGTCGCAGGGCGGGCCATACGTGGTCGGCGTTTTTGCGAAGTCTGGTGCAGCGGTCGGATTGTGGGTGGTCGATGTCTAGGGGGCTTCGGTACGTTCTGTAGACTTCGCGGCACAGAGTCGATATCTCTTCGTCGCTTAGGCCGTCCGTCTTGATGATGCCGCAGTTGTTGATCATGCCAGCAACACAGCGAACGGTGAAAGCACCTCGGCTGAGGCCAAACATCCATATTTCATGGCTGTCCGTGTAATTATCGACGATGAATCTGTACACCGACACGCACTCTTCCCCGATCGTTGAAGCGGTTGCGCCATCCCAAAGGTACTCTAAGAATGTCTTATTGAGGCCGACACCTTCCTGGTAGCCGGCGATTACGTTGTTGCCGTGGGTGTGGATGGTATGGACCTTTGTTGGCTTCTTCTCCAGTGTGTCATATTGGATTGTGCCAACCATGCTGGCAAGCAATCCGATGTTGCTCTGAGGAGCATCGGGCACCTGGGTCTCTCTCCCGACCCAGGTGCCGTCACAGAAGATCGCGAGGCGTTTTGTGCGGGGGATAGGCGGCATGTCGTGGTAGGACCCAGTCATGGGGAAAATATAATACGCGTTTGGAAATCAGGGCAGGGCGCAGGACATGCGAAAGGTTTGATTTGAGGTTTAAGAGAGGCGTTTACAAACAGGTATATTTTGAAGATGCTAGAAGGAATCTCGCAGAGGTCAGGTGCGGCTGGGGCATGTCGCTATTGTCCACATGCCAAACGCCAGAGTGTGCCGCTCTACATTTCTAGCGGAAAATTCCGAGACACTCACTTCAGCTCCAAGTCCTCTTCGTTTGCAAGGGGTATCTTAATGTGGCTTTTCGATGTGTAGCTTGAAACACACAGCCTTCTGGCCAAGCCTACACGGCTCGCCAATTCAATTAGCGCAATGGTTGGAGGTAAGAAAAGCAAAGTGATCGATCTTTGGAGCACCTGCCCTCTCGTTGTGGATACAGTAGCAACCCAAACGTTGCCATCGCTCCTTCTAAGCTCTCAATGACCCACGATCTCATCCATGGCCTGCCACATGTGGCGCTGCGACTCCTTTCTCCTCTCCTCTGCTGATAGCGCAGCAGCATGCTCCGGTGTGGGACTCGCAGCAGTGTCTGGGGCGTTTTTCGCAAAGTCTTTCAAGGTTTCCTCAACCTTCTGCGACATGTGTTTTATGCCCGCAACCTCAGCCCTGTTCCTCTCGAGCTGCTTCTCCATGATATTGATGAGCGTCTCCCGGGCCTGATGAGGGCGGTATTCGTTGATCAGCGCGTGCATATTCGTTATGAGGGTCAAGATGTTCTTGAGCTTTTCGTCCTTTGCTTCCGACGTTGGGTTGTTGGCCACGATGCCGAGCAGCTCGACGAAGCTGAGGAGCACGGATCGCAGGAAGCGGAACAGGTATTCCTGGCGATCGAGTGTCCATTTGGACGGGTCGATGGGGTCGGTGCCGGGAGCTGGCGAGGGCGGCGATGTTGGATACAGTTGCTCGTACTCCCAACCCTCGAGCGGCGGCTGCTCAAGATTCATGGTGTGGCTGATCCACTCCATAATATTCTTAAAGTCATCGGTGCCGCGGGCTTTGGTAGCCTTGCCAAACACGCGAAACTCGTCATCCTGCGCTGGCGGCTCTGGAGGGACCAGATACCGGAGCTCGGTTGGGAGGCTCAGTAACTGCGACACCGACAGCTGAGGCGAGGAGGCTCCGTCATGAGTGTCGCCGGCAGTCTCCGCTTTGAATTGTTTGATGCGATCGAGGTTCTCGGGCGTGAAGTGTTTGTAGAAGGGCGGCGGGTCGGGGAAGAAAGAGCTCAGGATCTCGGGTTGCTCCTCCGCCATGGTTGTAGCAGGTAGCGAGTGGCTGATGGTAAGCTTGTCGCAACTTGGACCTAATGAACACAGCAGGCTCAACGGGGAATTGGCGGAGGGAGAATTGTCTGTCCGTTGGTTTTCGCGCGATGTGGAGGAAATAAGTTTCTCCGCCTCTCTAGGTATCTTCCCAAGGACCTGCCAAGATCCGCACGTGCCCGGCAGCCGCTTCAGCACGTACCAGCTTCCCCACAGAAACGCCTTCACTTCCCGGTCCCAGTCTTCCCTTCAGTCTCCCGGTTTCCTCGTTCATTCGATGCTTTGAAATACTCCTTCAGAATAACATGCCACCAAAATCCTCCTGGCCAAGCGTAATCCCCGATACCCGAAAGATGCCCGAGTAGCACGATGACAATGTGACTAATGTTTCCGATTACAAATCTGCGGGGAAGGCCTTCAATGATGAACCATAAATACTGCAGAGCATGAAGGTGATAAGAAAGCCGTCTCATGCAGTCTCTTGCCTCTAGTCCAATTCATCTCTTCAAACAAGTCTGCATCCCATTTCCCCAGCAATTTGCAGCCATGTCTACTCGCCGGGCCGTTGTCATCAAAGGTCCAAACGAAGCCGTGATCGAGGACAATATTCCTCTCCCCAAGCTTCGTGATGACTACATCATTGTCAAAACCAAAGCGGTTGCTTTGAACCCTACCGATTGGAAGAGTCTTGCAAGGGGGCCGGTTGACGTCATTTCGGGCTGTGATTACGCGGGAATCGTCGAAGAGGTTGGCAAAACCGTGACTTCCGTCAAAGTGGGCGACAGAGTTGCGGGTTTCGCTCGGGGAGGTGCGTTTCTGACGTGTCGTTCTATGTATCCCATACTCATACATCGGCAGCCGACCCTGTCAACCACGACAATGGAGCTTTTGCCACTACAATCACGGCCAAAGACGGCATCTTTGCCAAAATCCCCGAGAACATGTCCTTCGAGGATGCCGCAACCTTAGGCGTCGGCATCACAACGGTAGGACAAGGCCTCTACCAGTCTCTGGGCCTGCCTATCCCACCCGCCACAGTGGAGGAACCCACCTCTATCCTGATCTACGGCGCCAGTACAGCAACAGGTACTCTTGCCGTTCAGTTCGCCAAGCTCTCTGGCTTGGAAGTCATCGCAACCGCCTCGCCCCACAACTTCGACCTCGTCAAAAAGCTGGGAGCCGACCAGGTCTTCAACTACAAAGATGCGGACGTTGGAGCCAAGATCCGGGAAGCAACCAACGACAAGCTGACTTATGTATTTGACACCATCTCCGAGCTGGGCTCTCCAGAGATCTCTGCTGCTGCGATTAGTTCCAAAGGCGGCAAGTATTCGTCCATCCTACCTGTCAAACAATTCCCTCGCGAAGACGTCTCCAACGCCTTCACTCTGGGCTACACTGCTCTTGGAGAGAAATTCTCGGATCAACATCCTGCTAAACCGGAGGACTATGATTTTGCCGTCAAGTTCTGGAAACTTGCTGGAGATCTGTTGAACGCTGGGAAGATTAAGCCGCACCCGGCAGATGTCCGAGGCGGCATCGAGGATATTCCACAGGGACTTAAGGACCTGAAGGATGGTAAGGTCAGTGGTGCCAAGCTAGTGTACAAGATCGGGTAAGAGAATCTTCAGAATAAAGATCAACAATAGCTAGCTGAGATAGGGTCTTGATCTCCGTCAAATTTACTTTCTGTAATATTTCTACATCGTATGTTTCCCGCTGATCAGCAAAGCTTATATCAAGCTTTCATGGCCAATTCAGAGTTTGCGAACATCATGGTCGGCAACATATATGCAGTAAGGCAGACTAACGCGCCAAGAAGCACCCAAGCGTAGTTGTATCCCAACTATCCAGGCACTTGGCCAATCACAGCGAACTTCTACGGCACGGGCGTACCTCGCAGCATTCTTAGGAACAGAAGCCTCCATAACATACTTATTTTATCTTTGCATCCATTGGTTTATCAATTCTGCTCCTGTTCTATGATGTCGATGGTTCTTGCGAATTGCACCCCGCAATTGTATAGTTTGCGGGGTCAGGGGAGTGACGGTCCCGACATTGGGGATATAATATATGAGGAGGGGCACCACTCAAAAATCCAGGAAGGTGGCCTTGTATCCAATTCTCCGTGTCTCTCGATCAAAATGCTTCCAACTCTTATTACAGTTGTCTCTTTGGCTTCTTTGGTTACAGCGGCCTGGGATGCAAATCTCAACTACCACTCCCCATCACGCCGCCACCCCTCTCTTGGCATCGACATCCCAAAAGTAGCAAAGAGAAGCCTGAAGCCTCGCGCCTGGGATCCAACTGAATTGAACTTTACTCACGGTGTTGCGTCCGGCGATCCTTACCCCGATTCGGTGATCCTCTGGACACGCATCTCGCCTACTCTGGCCAATGACAAGTCGAACACGACAGTAGAAGGCAATATCCCACTATACAATCACGACACGCAGCAATATGTGAAAGCCTCTTCGAACCCCGTTTGCGTCGAGTATCAGGTTGGGGCTGATAAGAATTTCTCCGGGGTTGTGGATAAGGGGACTGCGTACACGACGAGTGATATCGATTACACGATCAAGGCAAGCATCTAATCATAGCAATCGTGGAATAGTGTACTGATTTAGCATAGGTCGAAGCAAAGAATCTAAAGCCATTTACCACTTATTATTACCAATTCGCGGTTTGTGGGTCGAGCAACAAGAGTCCGCTCGGACGAACGAAGACCAGTCCACGCGCGAATGATGAGGTTTCGAAGATTGGGCTTGCAGTCTACTCGTGTAGTAATTACCGTGAGTGTGCTCGAGTGCCACTTCGATTTACAGGATGTTGATGATTGACAGCAAATGGCTATTTTAACGCGTACGGAAATGCGGCCCGAAAGGATAAGGTTGACTATGTGGTGAGAGTTGAGCCTGCTAATTTGAGGTCCAAGACTAGGACTCACTAGAAACAGATCCACCTTGGTGACTATATATATGAGACCGGTAAGGGCACTCTCGGAAAGAACGCGAGGGCTACAAATCCGAAGGGAGAGATTTTCACACTTTACGGTCAGTCATCTTCCCAGTCAGCATCACACCATCTAACAGAACTATAGATTACCGAACTCGGATTGCTCAATGTTTGTACTCTCCAGTAACACAAAACCTCATACTTCGACCTGCTAATCCTAACTACAGACCGCACTGATCTGGATCTCCTTCTCTCGCATCGCCAATTTCCATGGATCCCAGTCTGGGATGACCACGGTACTTGCTCTGTTCTAAGTCTACAATAATTAACTAACAACCCCCTCAGAAGTCTCAAACAACGGCTACCGCGACGGCTCAAGCAACCTCAACAACACCGAAGATTCCTTCCGCAATGACGGCGGCGTCAGCGTTGACCAGCGCAAAATGAACGCCGTGCGAGCGTACTTTGAATGGTTTCCCTCCCCTCCCAGCCTACCGGCGTCCACTCGCTAACCGCAACCGAAGGATGCCAATCCGCCAAGTCGACATGGACGACAACCTACGGATCTGGCGCTCCTTCTCCATGGGCACGCTTTTGGATCTGATAATGCTGGACACGAGGAACTACGACCGCTCGATCACGACTTTGGACTGGAACGATGAATACATCGCGCAGATCAAAGACGATGCTGGGAGAACGCTTATGGGAAGCCATCAGGAGAACTGGTTTTACAATCAGTTGAGTAAAAGTAAGGAACGGGGAGCAACGTGGAGGATTATTGGAAATCAGATTGTCTTCTCGCGGATTAATAATACGGCAAGGAGCAGTGACTGGTTGAATGGGGATCAGTGGGATGTAAGTCTTGCTTTCTCACATCCCCTTTCTTCAAGGCTTCTTTGACCACAAGTCAAGCACTGCTTAAATTTTTTTTTTTTTCGGTCTGGCATTGTTGACGAGGGCACAAGGGCTACACTGCCTCGCGCAACCGCACCCTCTCGCACCTCTACACCAACACCATCCCCAACACCGTCTTCCTGGCCGGCGACTCCCACGCAAACTGGGTGTCGGATCTAATCTGGCTCGACACAAAACCCTACGATCAGGCCACGGGTGCGGGCTCCATTGGCGTAGAATTCGCAGGCACAGCAGTCTCGAGCTCCGGGTTCGGCGGCACAATCGCCAGTGCGAATAAGAAGAGCCAGGGACTAGTCAAGGATAATAAAGAGTTGCAATGGAGCGAGGGGTATTATAGGGGGTATTATGAGCTGCAGATCTCCCCTACCTTTATTCAGGCTAGCTATTATGGTGCGCATACATACTTTTCCCTTCTTGTTTCTTTCCCTTAATAGTGTGAATGGGAGGCTGATATTCGTATAAAGGCTGCCCCACAGTAGCAACACGCAACCCGTTCGAAATTAGTCTTGCGAACTTCACCGTCCGGGCCGGAGATAATCGACTACAGAGGGGGGTGGCGAATGGGAGTGTGGAGAGTGGAGCGCTGCAAAAGGGAAGTGTGAAGCAGACAAATTTGACGCTAAATACGGAGACGGGGACGTGGAATGTTACGCAGTTTGATCAGATGTTTATTAAGTATTAAGATGAAGAATATGGACAAGGCAAGATAGTACGCGAGAGTTGTACTGTGCGGTATGGGACGATCACACATGAGGGCTACAGGTACATGTTCGATTGCATGCGTAAAACCCTTGCATTGAAATAAAAAAAAAGATTCTGTGTAATGCTAGAAAACGTCAACTCCTCTCAGACAGTCTCGCTCCTAATAAATTGACAACACTCATAAATATCGCCACATGAAGAGAGAGAATCGAGACAACGATAATAGCCAATTCTTCAGCTAAAAGCCAAATTCGCTATTCAAATCAAAGAAATGAGGTCCACGAGAACCATGAGAACCGAGAGCCCTCAGGCCTCTCCCTCGAGCAAAAGAAATAACCATTTGCTATTTCGCAGCATTGGCAAGAACATGATGCTTGACAGCTCCCTTCACTCCTTCTTGACATGAATCACAATCTTCCCCCTCGCCCTCCCCGTCTTCAACTTCTTGAACGCCTCCGGCGCGTCGTCAAATTCAAATGTCGAATCGACAACATTCCGCACCTTTCCTTCTTTCATCCAAGCCCCGACCTGCGCCAAGTCCGCAGCATTGATCTTCACGAGCACAACGTGGTACTTGTGCTTCCCGCCTCCGAGGAATCCAGGACAGATCATGTTACTGGCAAGATGCGAGATACCTGCAACAGAGACGCTTACTCCGACCTGCACAAATTTCCCATGCGGAACGAGGAATGTGTGGGACTGCTTGTACAGGTTTGCTGGGGGTCCGACGTTGTCGACTGCGAGGTTGAAAATTGGTCCTTTGTCTGCGAGTTGCTTCAGTATATCCGCGGATTTGTAGTCGAGGACTTCATCTGCACCCAGACTCTTGCAGAGCTCCACGTTGGCTGTAGAACAAGACGCCGTGACGTGACACCCCAGCGTCTTCGCAATCTGAATGGCGTACACACCGCAGCCCCCCGAGCCGCCGTTGATGAAAACTTTGTCTCCATCTTTCACCTTGCCGTGTAGAGACTGGTACGCCGTAACGCCCGCAATGCCAATCGACGCCGCATCATCGACGTTGAGTCCCTCAGGCATCGCCGTCAACATATTCCTTGGCACTGCCACAAATTCCGCCAACGACCCTGATTTCAGCGGATTGCACGATCCAAATACCATTTCTCCAACTTTAAACGAGTCGACTTTGCTGCCTGTTGCAGCTACCCGGCCGCAGAAGTCCACACAGGGCACTTTTGGCGAAGTAACGAGAAGCTTTTGTATGAACCAGGCCTCGGCCGTCTTGTAGTCCGAGGGATTGAGAGCTACGCTCAGGACTTCGACGAGCACTTCGGAGGGTGAGAGCGGTGGTTTGGGCGCGCCAGCTTCGGGCTGGAAGAGCGCGGTTTCGAGGCCTTGAGTTAAGTGCGCGAATTGCCATGCTTTCATTTTTGTCGCCATAGTGGAGAGTTGAGATGCATGAGAAGAGACTGAGATGGAATGGGATAAGACGAGGAAATGGAATGGAATTTGGGATACTGGAGGTGGTGTTATGACATGATATGCTTGTTGCTGGCCAAATGCGTTCGTCCGGGTGGGGTAGACGCTGCTACTTCGTACTCGTCCGCCCTACGGAATGCCACCATGGCAAGACATCACGCGAGAGTAAACAGGCATCGCACAAGCATGTCGTATTTGCATGCTAACTTTCATAAGCTGTTGTGCAGGATCTACAGGCCTCCTAGCGAAGATTCAAGGCTGAAAGAGGGAGTAGAGGGACGAGAAACGAGGTTGCACTAGCCGTTTTCGGCAAGGCACGGATCCTTATTCCAATATCTTTACGGACGAACTCCTCGTTTGTCTGGCATTTCGGAGGCCTTAAAGTTACTTCAGGACGAAAAATTTGTTCTATCAATGGTTACCATTGTCGATTAATAATAGGTGGCTATGTTTCTTCGTCCCATTTCACCCTCCTCACATAGGAAGCTGCGGGATGGAGTCCGGATTCCTGGGAGTGCTGTCTCCCTTCCCATTTGCCCGTCTTATTATTTTTATCGAATCCAGCCCACTCGTGCTATGCGCAACGATACCCAGTTTCTCCAAACCCTCATCGAACACCTTCTAATCTTCGGGTATCTCTTCGCAAATATGACAGAATATTTGCCTCTCCTCTTGAGCTAGCATCTATCTCCTCAGGTGATTCTGCTCCTGGACCACATCCTCGGATTCGGACTGCAAGTAGCATTTACGCAAAAATTCGACGTGGCTTTGAGAAAGCATATCAATACGAACCACTCGTCGCCGCGCGCCGCCATGTATTTCAACGAACCCGGCACCTCAAGCACGATGGCTGTCAGCGTGGGAACAAATTCGCGCATCTCAAGGAACTCCCATCAAATACTCCATCTTGTTTTCGCCTCCAAAGTACCTGTGTTCGCATTCGGATCAAGAGAATCCATGGGTGGCCATGTTCCAGTCACTCTCATCCCAGAAGACAATGTGCTGGATACACAACTAGATTTCTGCAGGTAAATCGTCCAGGAAGAACATGGAGTTGCTACCTGCCGATTCGAGAATCCACCGGCTTCGCGTGCACAGTTCTGGAAATAGTGCGTTTGGCGACACGATGCCGTCATGGAAGATTGTAGAACCGAAGAGCTCGTGATACTGCTTGTGTCTGAGTTTCAACACGGCGCACTTAGGCATTGAACGCTCTCGGACATGAGCAGGAGTGGTGTTTCTAAGACAATATTGAAAGCGAGGACGGAACTATGGTAAATACGGCCATCCATCTCCGTTGATTCTTGACCGTCCTCGTCGTTGGCGTCGAACGCAAGCGTCGATTCAATACTGGCCTGCTCGTTGTCCATGGTGGCGAGATCCGGGAGCGTGAAGCTAGGGTCTAATACATAGTTTTTGAGATCGGTGTGTAGGAAGTCTACGCAGGCTGAGAGGGAAAGCTCGTAGATTCTGTTTTGTAGTTCGCGGGGGAGATCGAGGATCTAGAATCTAGATGGTCCGTTAGGAGCAGTCCAACAGTGTTAGAGTGAGACGCAAGCTTACACTGATGGTTGGGCATCCATCTCCGTGCTGGCGTAATTGCCTAGTTTTGCTTCTATTGCTGTCGTCCGTGAATGTTGTTGTTGAAGCATAAGCACCAACATATAGCACCTAGTACCACCTACTTAATGAGAACTCTTGGGCTTTAGCCTAAGTCGTGCCGTGTATATGTACAAGGGTAATCGAACTCGAGTCCAGTATGAACGTCTTGCATTTAAATAACGACCTACTATATTCTTCTGGGCGCATTCAAGAGAAAGGATTAATGCTCAAGAACCTCTCCCCAATATCGGGTTTGAACCCTCGTATCAACACCCACTCCAAATCGCTGATTTCCTCCTCCTCCATTACCTTTGCTCCATTTTTCCACACAATCCCAGCCTGCCCATCTCTAATGCTCTGTGCATCCATACCTGCCCCATTCAAACCGTCCAAACTGCTCTTAGGCAGCCCCTGCACAGTCCACCCCTTCAGCGCAGGACTCGCATAGTCCTTCCCCTCATGATTCTTCCCCTTCAACCCCCATCTGATTCGCACCGAAGAATGCACCTTCTCATGTGTATCCACCAGGCTCTCATGCGGAACTTTCGGCACGCCTGTATAATGATCGTACCGCATATATGAGCACGGTGATCGCGTCAGCGAGTCTGCAAGGAGGTAAAAACCCTTGAATTCATTATGGATGGGTCCGCAGCTCCATGGGGTGTCCGGCTCCTGTCCTTGGGGCTGGTAGAATTGCTTCTTCATCGCCTCTTCGTCGAACTTGAGCCCAAGTTTGGAGAGCTGGCTGATCATCCATGCAAGTGTGATGTCGGCGGCACGAGTGTCGTCGTAGGAGCCGCCGACGTCGGCGTGCGCACCAGCGAACCAGACCTGGGTGAGCGTTTGGCCGAGTTCTGGATGAGGGAGTTCCCAGATTGTTGGCATGAAGGACTTACGGTCTTCGTCGAGGGAGACGGCGTGGATGGCGTGCGCGACGCAGGGCGGGACTGATGTATCGACGAAGGCGTAATCGAGAGATTCGGCATTTAAGCCGTTGAAAATCCCCAGGCGCGGGAGACCAAGCGACCCTACAATTCTAAGCACGGCTCTCACAATTATGCACCAATATGAACATACCAACTGTGTCCCAAACAGCAACAGCCTTGACCTTCACCCCAGGCACCGTCATACCCAACTCGACCAACTTACCCACATATCTCTTCTTCCCCTCCGTGTCGAAAAGGTTGAATTCCAGCTTATCATGCCCGACAAACGGATCATCCCGGAAGGGCACTTTCCATCCCTTCTTCTGCTGGTTCTCCCAGTCCGCGAAGATGGTATAGAAATGCATCATGCCAACCCTAGTCAGCAGACCCACATCATTGATAAAAGCAGCGATTGATCGCGCAGTGAACGCTCCACGCGAGAAACCAATGAGATAAATTTCATCGCCCTTAATCCCATCACCATCGATATCGTACGCGAAATGATTGAAGTTCGCAGCGATGAATTGGTACGCCTCGCGAATGTGCTCCGCGAGACCGTACCCCGTAGCGCCGCCCAGGATCTTGTCTTCGAAGTTTTGTGATCCGAGGCCGGCTTGGTAATAAGTTACCTGTTGGATCGGCTGTGCTGCACTGCACATATTCAGTATTGCAGCTTGTCCTCTATGACAGATAAGCTTACCTCGTATCAAGCTGCTTTACGCATCGTCCGATTCTGGTCACATTTGATGGCGTTTGTAGGGAGACTTTTCCGGTGAGCTCGGCGGCAAGCGCGGCCAGCGGGTTCAGGCTGATCTTGCTTCCGGTGTTGGAGTCAAGCCATGTACCTATTACAATATTAGAGACTGAAACTAGGACCCGAAGAAAGTAGGACAAGTGTCGTGAGAAAACAAAAAAGGGAATAGAATCTAAATACCGTCGCAGCAAACCACTAGCCGCTTCATAGGAAGCTGGGACGCCATTTCGACTATCTTTGGCGTATGATGACACGTTTATTCAAAGTCGAAGAAATTAAGAGTGCAAGGCTGGGAAAAAGATGAAAACTAGGTGCAGATCGGGCGCTGACAAGGTAAGATAGAGCTAAAGAAGGCTGCAAGTGATTGGATTGTTAGGTTCTCAAAGACAAGATAGAGCATTTGCTGAAGGATGCAAATGATGCTCAACTGTTAGCTAGGCAGCTATTCATATACATGTGCCACCCTGCATTATCGATAAATGCGCATGTCAGCCAACCACCTCAGCCGCTCCATCAGCTCAGCCGTGGCTGGCTGTCGTATTTCCAGTTCTCACAACCACGTTTTCGCTTTGTCGAGACGTATGATTGGATTGTTTTAGTCGAAATATCATTTGCGACGGTTCGGGGCTGTCACGGGATCGCCCGCTGCTGACTGTGGCTTGTGAAGATCTATGCAGTGAGACAGCTGGAATTTTGCAGCTGAGCCTAATTTTCATTTTTCTGACTACTTCGGCACAATAACGACCAAGGTCTTGCCGCGACAGTTTGGTATGCATTAACGATTGTAAACCCTTAGGTACGAGTACACTGGGCCGGACCAGCTCTGCAAATCTTCCTGTACGTAGCTGGGAATCTCAAAATACCCCTGTAAGCAGGGTGTGGGTCAAAGGGTATCAAGATGTGTATTGTGTGTGTGTGATATGTTCAGCTGATATATACATGACGGACTGACTAGTTAGTAACCTTTCCACGTGACTGTCTAGTGTGCTGGGCGTAAGCGACGAGCTTGTAATCAATTTGCTCCCTTTAAAGTTGGACGCCTACAACGCGAGAACCACTTTTTAGTGAAGTATTTTATTCTGAGCACATCATCATAGTAGACGTTCAATTTGATACGCCTAAAGTTGATTGATAGCACATCATCTAGGGAAGATGAGAAATTGACTCCGATGTATTAAAAGCCTTGACAACCCATTATTATCAGACATAGCTATCGGAAATCATCTCATGGTCACCTATGTTAATGGCTTGTTATCAACGGTTCATGTATTGCAGACCGTGCAGTAACATCAGAATATACAGATGATAAAGCAAATTCTGTAACGAATGGACTTTGCTGAATTAGCAACGAAGATTGTGAATTTAATCGCGGTAATGACAGGAACTTGTTCTGCCTAGCTTGAGTTAAACCCTATTTGGGGACCTCCATAAAACAAATAGAACTTCTCAATCCACATTTAGATTGGCTATTGTCTTTCACCACAGCGCCACCATCAAGCTCTTGCCGCTGTTAAAGCCCATAAAAGGGTTCTATCTAAGCCTGCAGGTCTCACTGCAGTGCTGGGAAGTTATCATTAGCCTTGAGTTAGGTGTGGCGCGAAGATTCATGCAAGGTCACCACCCGCGTTGGTACCTCCTAGCCAAAGCGGCTCCTAACCAATGTAATTTAACATCCGTTATCAGATCGCCTAGCCTGGGGCTGTCGGGCCTGTGGGTGCGCGTAGTCCCTGCGTGCCAGTGCAGGCCGCCATGACGAAGGAACGCCTGGTAAGCGCCAACATCCTCAAAATCGCCGCGGACTCCTGACTTGCGCGACGGCTAACGTCCCGCTACCTTTGAAATTACGCTTTCTCTATTACTAAAATGCTCCAATAGGCCTTTCTGACTCCCCATAGATTGTCTTGTCCTGTCCGCGACCTCACACATCCACAGCCTGCAAACTTGCTGCGTTGCTGAAGCAGCATGGCTTGGGTCTTCGTGCAAGGCACATGTGCTTCGAGCCTCCGCGACCTTCGTCTCACTCTTTTGAGTCTTATCCTTCGCTAATGTCGATACAGAATTTCCGCGCTTCGAACCACGTCTGCCCTTTACCACCCGCTTCGCTTGCCTCGACGATGTCATGTAGCGTATGTGCTCAATGATGATTGGATAAGTAAGGTTACGCTGCAGCAGCGATCGATTTTGAGTGTCTTTAGAATGCAGAGCTTCAATGGGTTACTTTTTCTACGCTCCGCTAAATACGTCCTCATCGGATACTTGTCTAGTGTGATGGGACTTCAAGATGCAGCGAAATGCGTTCAGATCAGAGAGGCAGTGGGGATCCAGAACTACGGCTTCGAGGTGGTTATTGTTAGTTTTAAGTGACACGACACTGTGACCAAGTTTTTGATTCGCTAGACGAGCGGCAAACACTCTGCGAGTTGTTTACTCGAGCCCCCAGAGTCTCCTTAGCTCTGTCGCCCTACCAGAGGTTGTCCAACCGGTCTCCCGCTCTATCCTGGAAAGGTGTCTCAACAACGCGAGCTTTTCCGCTGCATACTCCTCTTCGTTTGCAATGTCTTCCTTATCTAGTCGTGGTGAGACACTCTGCTGCCTAGCCGAGCCATAGCCGAACACCTGCCCGGCAATATAAAGAGGCTGTAAGTGATTGACCCAGTTGGCATGCGATGCATTCGTTGTGCTGATCCCACCGAGCTCCCTGGCATGCCAAATTGGATCATACTTGTCTATCTCAGCGTCCGTCCCGTCCCGATATACACCTTCCATCCGCAACAACAGGATGGACCCGGCATGATAGAAAGTGTTGCTGCAAATCGAAGAGCTGCTGGTATAAAGAACGGTCGGAAATGGGCCCCCTTGATGTGCCTCTGTTCTGAGGAGAGGAAGAATTTGCCTCGGACAGTGACTTCGCCAATCTTGTAATTCACACCACAATTCGTTAATCTTGGACGGTCTGTCAAATAGTTGTCCTGGTCGCTTTGGGCTCGTTGCAATGAGATTTATTATATTCGCGAAGATGAGTGTGGCAAGATTGCAGTAAGCATCAATCGTTCCAGTGGCCGCAATTGACCGCACATCACTGTCATCAACCCAACCACCAGTTGGCACCAATGTTTCTTCTTCGAGAATAAAGGCTGCCCACACATCTGAGAAGGATTTAGCAAGATTACGCGATGCGATGTGATCATTGTGTACCTATACGTGCGAAAGCCCAGAAACAGGCATTTACGAGTCCGGGACTAGAGCCGTTCCAGCCTTTAGACTTCAGGTTCCAGACACAGCCCTGCAGAAGAAGTCAGTAACAGCAATCCACTAATATTGCCTGGCAAGCGAACCTTAAGATGGCGTCTCCAATCACCAACATCAGATGCCATCATTTCGTAGACACTTAGTAGGATACAAGTGGCTAATGTAGCTTCACCGCACTGAGATGGTTCATAGTGAAGCAGTGACTGAACAGCATGCTGGTAAAGGCTTAACGTACTCTGACGGGGACTGTGACGTAGGGCGTCAAGTTGCCGGGATGCAAGAGCCATGGCTGCAGCTGCAAACGGTTTGTTCTCCATCAACTTATGAACATAGGAAACTGTAAAGTGCCTGCCTGAGTCCGTGGCCTCGCACCATGTCCCCGTTTCTTGCAGATACGCACGAATGAGCCGAGTTTGTTCCGCCTTCGACACATGCAGCTCGGCTTCAATCTCCGATGGGGCAATAAGGCTGACGGCTCGATCAAGTAGAAATGAGGAGGCAAGTGTGCTCGCTGACGAAGCATTGTCTTGATTTGATTGACGATTCGAAGCTAAAGTGTGAGAGGTGCTTTGGAGTCCAAGTGGCTTTCTGACTGAGCTGTGGCCGCCCCCGAGTTTTCAGGATCTAGGGATGTGGCAGTGGAGAGATCTTGATACTCGCGCACGATTTGATCCGTGTTATCCACGATCTGAACACTGTAAGTGGACGCACACTTGAGAAAGACCCATGAACACCGTCATCCCTAGCTTACAGTCGTTATAGATTGCCCACCAGATTGACCCTGTTCCCCTTCAACAGCAAGCAAAGCAGCGCTATCTTCGCTGGACAATCGCAACGCTCTAGACGGATGGAACGACGCTTTCAGACCCCAGCGACACTCATCGCCTCGAGCTTGGCAATTTCGGCATCGTGGCTGAGCTCCGTCGCCTGGGAAAAATGAATCAAGAATGACGCGCTAGAACTTGGGGAGAACGCACACTTCCTCCTTCTGCCCCGGCAGCACAGGCTTCAGCTTGCAATCTTAGCGTTATGACGGAGATCATGACACAAATTCCATCTTACCATCCCAATCGAGACCGTGTTCGACTAGCTTGCCCAACGACCTCCGAAACGCCTGCCATCAAGGAAATATGTTGGGCACTATGTATTATGTAGGAGGGAAAGTGGAAGCACCGATGTGTCGAGGTGGTCGTAGCGAGGATTGGTAAGCACTGAAGTGCTCCCACTTGCCCCGACGTTTGGGTCCGAGCAATTCCAAGCACATTGCCGAGGTTGAGCCGTACAAAAGGCAGGCCGAAGCACTCAACATCAGGAATAGGAAAGCACGCACAGAAACGACCGCAAGTCGCCATCCCCAAGTGTTCTTCCTTCATAAGCGCTATCCGACCAGACATAGATCAAGATTAGCATGACGTCTGAATATAACGCGCAGTCCAATTCCCATCTTACGGGTGATTGAAGACCTGGCGCTTGCGGTTGCTCCATAATAGATAGCCCTGGTGAATACAAGGAACCATCTGTTCGACAACAAGGCCTGGCAGGTAGATGCACAGATTTATCAGCACCGGGTTTTATGTACTTGGCGCCGCCAGAAAAGCTTTAAAGGCGCTCAGGTACGATCGTCAAGCTGAGTATAGAACTTGCTTCGTCACACCTTTTACCCCTAATTTCTATCATAACCTATTCGCTATGGCCAAACAGCGTGTATTCCGGCTGCCTCAGCGCACTTCCATCCAGGACCTTCAGGTCAGCGAAGAGAATGTGCCCGAACCCTCCACTCAAGAAGTCTTGATCCGGGTCAAGAACGTAGCTCTCAACTTCCGCGACTTCGCTGTTACCACCGGAAAGTACCCTTACCCGGTGAAAGACAACGTGGTGCCTTGTTCTGATCTGTCCGGAGAAGTTGTGCGTGTGGGAACCCATGTGGAAGATTTCGCCGAGGGAGACAAGGTAATTGCATCCTTTGACTTGAAGGCCTTGTACGGTGCCATGCCGGATTGGCACCACAGTTTGGGCGGTTGTTACGACGGAGTACTCCGAGAGTTTATTACACTGCCTAGCTCGGCACTTGTCAAAGTCCCTTCGACTACTGAGCTTAGCTTCGCTCAGCTCTCAGCTCTGGTCTGCACAGGAACCACCGCGTGGAATGCGCTTTACGGCAGCGTTCCGTTGAAGCCTGGTCAGACAGTGCTCTTCCTCGGTAAGGAGGCTTTCTTTAATCACAAGAGCTATCGCTGATTACGTTTGTAGGCACCGGCGGCGTCTCGATCACTGGTCTTATCTTGGCCAAGGCTGCAGGCGCCGTCACGATCATCACCTCTTCATCAGACGACAAGCTCGCACAAGTTCAAAAGACGTACGGTGCCGACTATACTATTAATTACAAATCGACTCCCAATTGGTCCCAGGAGGTGCTCAAAATCACCAACGGCCACGGTGCCGATTTCGTTCTCGAGAACGGCGGAGCTGGAACGATTGGTCAAAGCATCAATGCCCTGGCTTACGGCGGAAACATCGCTGTGATTGGGTTTCTTGCCTCTTGTCCGCAGGAGAAGATGCCCGACATGGCAGCGCTTGTCCTATCGAAGGGTGCGATTGTTCGCGGCATCATGGTTGGATCCAAGCAACAGCTGGAAGACGTCACACGCTTCGTGACTTCCAAGACCCTTAATGTTCCTGTAGAGAAGGTGTTTGGCTTTGGAAGGGACGATGTAATTTCTGCCTTTGAGTATCTGGTATCAGGTCAACATATTGGTAAAGTGTGCATTGCTGTAAGCTAGGGCAGCCAAAGGCTTTCATTCACAGCTCCACTTCTGTGGATTCCTGTTCTTGAAAGAGAAATTGAATGAGGTGAATGTCAAGCGACATGTATGCGTAACTCGAGGTAGCAACAATGTTTTGATTCCTGCCGGACTACTTCGATATGATATTTTTGGCGGTAGGCAAAATGAATGTATTGATCAAAGCTTACAGCACTACAAAACTGGGAGCCTCTCACTTGCGACGAACAGTAGCCGAGTAAGCTCAGCCTTCTCGATACCCCTACTTCATCAACTTCTCACTTTCTTCGCCTGGGGTCAACTCCTCATGCACATAAAACCTAACCTAAACACACTGTCCACCAGCGTGGCCAACAGTACGTAGTACGGTCGTAAGTTACGGTACCGTAGTAGCTCCGTACGCCGTACGTACGTACAGACAATTTTGACCGTACGTACGTAACTTGAGGCTGTAAATTTACGCGTATACAGCCTATACGGACCTTTTTTTGGAGTTGCAGTAGGTCTGCCAAGGAGTGTTTTTTGAGTAGTCCTAGTAGAGCTTAGTAATGCTGCACGGATATCTACTATATGATAGGCACAAAGGGCAGGGCCAAACGCTTTAAAGCTTCTACTAAGTTAGAGGAGTACTACACTTCCTATAACAACAATCTTACTTGCTTTATTAAATTAGATAACAAAAGGCTCAACAATCCTATCTAATAGTAGGATGAGGTTAGCTAGCAGCGTCACCCAACGCTCTATTGCATGGCGTTGGACTACCTCTCTATCCTATTAACTTTATGTAACTGTGAGAGAGCGTTTAGTAGAGGCAGGAGGACTGTTACTAACAATAGAAATTAACTAAGTGGAGTTACAATTAAGGCGCTTCAACTACAGAAGAACTGGCTCCAAAACAAAGCGGTAACAAGTCACCTGATCAACCTTAGCGCATACATTTCGCGCCAAGAACCTATATAAAACAGCCGTATACAGCATATACGGTGGTCGCCGTACGTACGTAAGGACGCCTCGATTTGGATCCGTAAGTAACTCCTCTGAAGCCCGTACAGTACGTACGTACAGGCTAACTTCACCGTACAGGTGACCGAAGGCCTACGGATTTACGGAATACGTACTGTTGGCCACGCTGCTGTCCACAAAGCACCAGGTCCTGTCGTGTCCGTAAAAATAGGCGTTGTTGTAGTACGTGTAACAGCCTGAGTTGTACCATCGACAGTGATGGAGCCAGTAGTGCTTTGCCATGCATTTAGGCCCATAATCGAAGTTATAGTAGTAAGCTACAATGTCGCCACGGATGCCAATGATAATACCTTAAGCAGGTAGTAGATTTATTTGTCACGCTGCGTACTACTAAAGCGTAGACCAACACCTAGGCCATGTAAGCAGGGAAGTAGCCGACCCGAACCGGCCAGAGGGCTGCAGCATCGCAGAAAATAGTGTACAGGAGAAAAGACAGCCTAGAGTGATCGTCGCCACGTAATGCCATATAGGCTAACATCGTGACCCTCTGCTGCGGCCCTGGTGCCTTGCGATGATTTTTCTCATCGTCATGCCCGCCGCTTTGCCCGCCGCTATGTCCGCTGTTGCCCTCCCCTTCATGGTACCTTGCAAGCTTTCCTGTGGTCGTCCTCGCTGTTGTCGTGCCCGTCGTTGTGCCCCGCCGCGGCCATCGACGCCGCGCCAATGGTATAGCCGCAAGACAACAAAAGCAGTTATCACCAATCAACGGTGGTTGGCAAGGCGAGGGTAGTAAGCTAAGAGTACATCGTCGAGGCAAGCGAAGCGGGTGGTAAAGGGCAGACGTGGTTCGAAACGCGGAAATTCTGGATCGATATTAGCGAAGGATAAGACTCAAAAGAGCGAGACGAAGATCGCGGAGGCTCGAAGCACATGTTCCTTGCACGAAGACCCAAGCCATGCTGCTTCAGCACACCAAAGATAGAGAATCACGATGCTACCAAACTTTCTCACATATGCGGAATGATGGCTTGGAATCACATCTGTGTACGCTTGTTGCAGCTTAGGGATTCGTACGTACACCATACATCCGTATAATTTCTCGAAGCTATACGGGTAGGTTTCACTATATGTACGTACGGCAGCTAGTACAGGTGATTGACTACGGTCCCATAAGCGGGCTTCTGTTTGTACGTACGGAGACCTCTGTATATGCCGTATACGGCTGTTTATATAAGTTCTTGGGACTGTAGGTACCAATGGAGACTAATAAGGTGACTCGTAACAGCGTTGTTTGTTGGTTTCTATCGGTCGCTCAGTTCTGGGCTTGTATGTTGATGGAAATTGGGCTGCGTAGCATCATTAACCTGCTCTCAAAACAAGCCTTCCGCAACACTAAAGTAGCGTCGTGTAAGTCGCCTACCCGTACAATGACAACCTCACTTACGGTACGGCGTGCGAAATCTGCTCTACGTACGTATGATGTACGGCTCTATTACGGTACCGTAATGTATGACTGTACTACGTACAGATTCCCACGCTGGTTTGCTGAGTCTTGCTGGATCCAAGAGAGGTTATAACATAACTCTTCATGAACTCGTATACGAAGCAAACCTCACAAAGGGTTGCAAACTGCTTGCATATCTAAAACATCCTCAACAATACGACTGGATTATTTGAATTACAGATGACATCACCCTCTCTCAATTGCACTCTGAACCCAAGGCGCGACATGAGGCACCCCTATACTTCTAGGATGATTCAAGTCAGGGGAACCGCACCATTCAGTAAAGTAACCTTGTCCGTCAGGTACGCAAGGTCTACGTTGAGTATGCCCTCGCCTTCAGCAAAGAATCGCAAAGCCCTGTTCCCACTCCACGCCGGGTTCTCATCACCTGTGTGTTCGGTTAACATTCAAACAGTGAACGTATGTGAGATTAAAATGAGCATGCCGAATAGTCGAGCGAAGACTTACCAATCCAATGGCCTGCTTTAGGGATAGATTCGGCGACAAAATTCGCGCTAACAGGGGACCAAATTTTCTCCAAGAGAGATACAGGTGAGAGGCTAGCTTCACCACCAAGAGCGAGCAAAGGCTGCTGTAGCTCACTTTTGCTGATTGCAGCCGTGAAGTATGCTTCATCTTCCCACGCCGCCGCGAAATACATCAGTCCACTCCTGAGGAAACCCGGTTTCGAAATCTCATTCGTATACCGTTCGAGATGATCCATTGACACGGACGCAGTGCCCGAGTACGACCCGTGGAAGAAATACCAGCTCAGCATTTCTTTGACTCGTCCTAAGATGAAGAATTCAGCTGCGTCAGGCACAGCAAAGAAGGCCAGTTGCCAGTTCTGATACAGATCCGGTGAGGTAACAGCGGTGCCATATCCAAAGCCTGGAAGGAGGTACTCTGCCAGAATGAGTCGACTGACAACTTTAGGGTGTTCGATGGCGAGCGATGCGGCAAGACCGACGCCTTTGTCGTGGGCGAAGACATAGGTCTGCGTTATGTTTAAGAAGTCGAGGACGGCCTTGAGATCGGCTCCTGCAGCGGCAGCTGTGTAATTCCCAGTTCGGGACAAGGACGAGTCCCCACAGCCACGATTGTCAGGGGCGATGACAGTATAGTGTTGGGCAAGGATCGGACCGATCGTGTGCCATGTCAATGAGTGCTGAGGGAAGCCGTGGACCAGGAGTAAAGGCGGACCGGAGCCGTAGTAGCGGAAGTGGATTGAGACATCCTCGAGCTGAATGCGTTGATGGTTCCAGTCATCGAAATTGGATAGTTGACCCTTTGCAATTTGGATGACGAGATAAGCCGAGAGAAAGAAAGAGTGGAAGAATTTCATCTTGAAGGTGAGAGTGCAGTGCTCAGGTTGGTGCGAGTTGAATCCAGGACTCCGGGTCGATACTTATACTGCACTTGTGATCCTTCCTGTGTCCCATTTTGAATTATTAAGCATGCTCTTACTGCTCAGGGACAATCGAGATGAGGGCCAACATCCAGCCAGTGTCATGGTAGCACTTCGGCTACTACACGTCGCCATCACGGGAGCACATATAGTTTTCTGGAAACTATAAGGGTGGAAGAGGAGCGAGTAAGTGTGCAGAATTGGAATTAGGTACTGCCCTCCTCCTATAACAAATTCGGAACATCTAAGCACCGACAACCAAGCGATTTATCATTGCCTCAGTAATCATACCCTCCGAGGAGAATCACCGGTGGTCTATGCCAAGCTCTTTAGCGCCGTATCATTACGAATTATTACAGACTGTAAGCAAATCACCGATTCTCACCGGAGTGTCTGAGGGAATTTGGTAATCACTTTGGTGGTACTCGCGTCACTTTGTCCCTTTCTACCACCCTTACTTCAAGGACCTATCTCTCCCCCACCACACCTTGCCCACGTCCCCTCCACAAGTTTACGGTGTAGCAAGAGGGATGGAGGCATATCTGCATCTGCATTTTTAAGCTAGTGATGCAATAGAAGGTAAAGTGAAGCTAAAACTTAATGGGTCACGTGATCATAATTAACCTTCTACCCTTCTACAGCACTTCTCTACCACTGCACTAGCTATTAGGGCGCTGTAAGTTGGAGCTATATCGAATACTTTATGCAAAATAGTTTTAACTTACAATTCCCTAATAGCTAGTGTAGGTGTAGAGGAGCAGCTTAGTGGCAGAAGGAGATTTGACAAATCGATACTTGGCAAAACAACTCACCTTGCGCGACCCCTATACATTTGCATGAGCAGGGCTCTGCATCGCCTACAAATGCCTGTCTTATCTAAAGGATATGTCTATCTATCTGCTTCATCTGCCATTTTCTGTACTAGGTACGCGGGCGATTCGTGATAGTAAAGTAAAGTCAAATTTGGTATTGGCTCACTACCGTAAGTAATATTGGCGCATTTTGTAAGCGAAAATAACTTTTACATCTGCAGAGGGTCTGATCATTGAGATAAATTTATCGCACTTTCGCACATTGGAGAAGGCTCCGAGATTACCAATCAGTGGGCCGGCTACGGGGTGTCGGACATCACGTGTATGCCAAGCAGCACACCTGCTACTTTGGGAATCCCGCGACCTATACTCAGCCTCCGGAGCGAAGAAGTTGAGCCTCGCAATGTCCTCGTTGGGGGAAGACGACTCGATCCTTTTAAGTTTTCATCGCGCCAAAAAAAAAAATTTCCCCTTGTCGACAACAAATATTCTCAATAGCTCTCCAGCGATCAAGCGATCAAGCGATCAAGTTCTTTCCTTGAGAAACTCTTCAAGAGGCGTTCTGGATCGCTCACCCAAAAGCCCCACGTATTTCCTGGGTTTCTCTCGACTAAATTCAATATTATTCTGTCTCTCAGTGCGGGAGCTACTGTCCCTTCCATGTCATCATCATTTGCCATCCTGTTGCTAGATGTGACCCTAGTCAAAAATTGGACATCACTACCCATGCTCTGGAAACTGAGCGCTAGATCAGAAAGGTAACAAATGAAAGGACATTCTGGTTTGGCACAAGTAGAGGAAAATTGTTGCGACGAGAGTTTTATTGCTGATTGAATAAAAGCAAGACACAATAGAGTGATGAAAAGAAAATGGTACGTAATCAACATACTCTCAAGAAGGTTCATACACTGGCGCTTCAGGCCGCATGAAGAGGGACGGGCTGTTAGTAGGAGATGACCGCGACGATTGCGTCGAAAATTTTCGGTTTCATATGTTGAAAATACATAGCACAACCTAGAAAAGTGACGCCAATTGGTAATTGAAGACGACGACTGTGTGTTCGGCACTGGTAGTATACTACATTCAGCGAAAAGTGCTATAGAGCATATAGGGCGCTAAACTTGGATTCTCACCTTTTGTCAGGCAACGGCTGATAAGTTGATCAATAAAATGTGTGAGTTGAAACCAACATGCTGATGGGAAGATTATCCATATCGTTCATTGACAAAATTCTCTTGGAAGAACTGCTATTCAGCCATAGGCCCTGCACTGCGCTATGATAGCCTGGTGGCTCTAGAATGCTGGGAAAAATCGATCAGGTATCCGATATATACTTCACAAGGTAAAGTGAAGACATACGGTGGAGTTTCTCTAGAAATAATAATAAAGTGCTTTAACCACACAATACTTGTGACTAGGAACATGATATGGTTTTGAAGCGCTCCGAGTTGCAGCCAAAATGCCAGAATACTGATTTATTTTTTGAAAGGCAGGCGAATGTCAAATCCTTCACATTTGACCTTCTTTCATTCCGTACTCTTCCAAAGAGAAAGAGGAGTGGAGATATTTGATAATACAGAGGATGAAAAGAATGAGATGCCCATAAGAACGCTCAAGTTTTCAGTTCTTAGAATTCAGCAACAAACTCGTCTAGATCTCCCAACTCTTTTAAACTGTTCACAGCCTGCGTTACACTACCCTTCGAGGCTACGCCACCGAGCTTCTATTCAAAGATTAGCGTTGTGAGCCTCGTACATATTTTGAAAGCCCAAAACTTACCGCAATACTCTCCCATCCCAGAATGCCAACCCAAATACCTTCAGCCTCATCGAGACCCCATCCACTCCACGCCTTCACATCCGTATCCTCCTTTTTTAACATCTCAATCAACTTATCCCATGCGCTGCTGACCTCGTCTTTCTTGCCGCCCAACTGACCTTTAAAGATATGCGTGACACCGCTCTCGAAGCTCAGATATGACCTCGAGTAGTTGAGCACAGGTTGGAACAGCTGTGGCTTTGGCTTTTCCTCCCCCAGAAATGGAACAATAGTACCCACGAAAGCTCCGAAGGCTTCAGATGCAGGGTAGAAATCGTGGAAGTTCTGCGGGCTTTCCCATTCTGCAAATCACACCATGAGTATCGGTGCGAGACAAGTGAATTAAGTGAAAGTAGCGACTAACCAATACCAGCCACCACACGACTCTCACTCGACACGTCGAGGCCATTGTGCTGCAGAACTTGGCCTACTCGTTGGAAAAGAAACCCAGGCTGTCCGCTGAGATATTTCGGTATCGAGGTCCGTATCACTGCTAGGCCCTCTTTCGCGACTTCGGGTTTAAAGGCACCAATGATGAGCTCTGTGATGGGCATCTTGGATAGTTGCTGATTATTTTAAATAACACACAGTTGATGGAAAGTGAAGTAGAAGATGAAAGAGGAAAGTTTGAAGCGTCGGTCCCGTTATTTATATTGAGGGAGGATCTTGCGCACGGGTGGCCGTGTTCGAGCTGTCTAGTAGCGCTGCCCACTTCGGTCCGGAGGCATTTTCCCCAAGAACCTTGGTAGGTGGGTAATTTATAAAACAAGTAATCAATCAGAACGCAAGCCTACGGAGAAGACAGTCTCAATATACCGATCCTGATAGAGAACAGTATGGTTCCTTGTTCACCCGAGTCAAGATAAGAGTTGCTTACCCAAGTAAAATATCGTGAAGGCGGAAAGCTCAGTATCAGAAAATCCGTAATCAGTTTAATGCATTGAGAGATATTCTTGTACTGGGGCGTGTCATCGTTAGGGTCGGAATTCCGAGTGGCCAACACCATCGACGCATCGGCTGCCCTACTTGGTTAGATCGAAAGCTAGGTGACCACATGCGGAGTTCCACCAATTCTTATAAATGACTTGAGGAGCCTGTCTAGATACCCAAAGGTGGATTTCAGAGAGGAAATTTACGGTCCTTGCGCCGGAGTTCTTCTCATAGACCTACTATATCATTGTAGGTTAAATTGTTCCTTTCATTAGAGGGGCGCTACCGCGATGCTGATATTCGAGGAATTTCCCACAATGTAGTTGAAAGTCGGTTAATAGAACAAGACAAGACTAGCAGTGTATGGTTTGGAAATGGTTGAGCTTGATTAGGTGTAAACAAATTCCACGTCGATAATGCGGTCGAGCGCGGCAGTAACACAGAAGGGATCAAGATGATCAGTCTATCAAAGTTTCAATGTCAATGTTAACTCATATGATATAATTAAAGCAGAGGGACAAATAAAAGCGCTCGAACTGAAGAGTTGCGGTGCAATAAAATAGTTATGTTGAAGTCAAGATGTACTAAGCGTGCTGAAATGCGAGCCATAAAGAACAGCCCGATTGGATGATATGGCAACGGAAACGTAGTTACGGCCTGGGTTCTCGACGAATCATTTGTGATTTCGGAATAAATTCTGCGTTGTTGTTGGTTTAACTGGCCCACCTTATTACTTGTTTTTTTGTCTTCTGTTATGTGCTTCCTCCCACACGTTGTAGCTTCATGCTTTGTTGCGGTTCCTATTACTTGGCAGTAGCCTGACACATTAGAGAGTCAAGTTTTGAGGGATGTCTTCGGAGTGCGAAGTGCATTCGCATTGTATAAATGCAAACCCAGATAAAGGTAGAATATCGGATGCAAATTGCCGCCTAACTTTCGACGGTTAGAATACTGGTTTAAGTCAGCTTAGACACTGATTCGTCTATGTAAGAACAGCAGGCTCCTTATCCAATACAACTCTATGGTGTATCAATATCATCTTTATAGCTTCCCTATCATTGTACACAGAAACTCTAGATGTGGTAGAATAAACCCCCTACATTGTGAATGAGTGATAGTGGTGCTACCTGTAGCTCAATTATTCCGCCCCCAACGCCAACATCGCTAACCGATGACAATTGTTAAAAAAAGAAGAGTTACAGCACTTTGTGTATCTGTCCGGTCGAGTCGTAGACTAAAACGGCCTGCGTGACTCATCGGATTAGGCTTGGAAACTCAGAAGGGCATGCTCTAAGATCCACGAAGAACTCTACTAAATCTCCCTCCTCTGGTATCGGCCGCTAGCTACTTTCTCTCGTAGACACACCTCTTTGTTTTCTTCAATACTGACTGTTGGTGAGAGTGCCCGATTGCGATGCATACGGATATTGCTTCTCAGCAACTGGTACTCCAGTCATATGTGGTATATCATCGTCCTCATTATCCTCGCGTCTCTTCTTTCGAATCCTATACAAGATGAAGGCCACTACTCCTACCAAAGCCGCGCCTACGCTAGCTCCGACCGCTGCGCCCGCGATGGCGCCTCCGCTCATCTTCTTCTCCTCTTTGGGAACATTCGTAGTCCCGGGTACAATGGTGGCGGTTGAGTCTGCCAGTATTGTTTTGACTGTTTGGTGCACCTGCCCGTCTGTGGCAGTGATGACTTGTGTTTCGATCGTTGCCACCGTGATATGTGCCGTGGATGCCTTCTCCCTCGAGAGAGAGGCCTCTGCGGCCGAGATCGAGCTTGCCAAAGCCGCAGCCTCGGATGCTTGCGCTGCAGATTCAGAAGCCCTCGATGAGGCCTCCGCAGCTGATTGCGCAGCATCTGATGCAGATGCCGCCGCAGCCGAATTGGCTGCCGCTTGGGACGCCCTTGAGGCTTCTTCTGCAGCCGACACACTTGCAAGAAACGAGGCTTGCGCTTCTCGGGACGACTCTGCTGCTACTGCCTCTAGACTCGACGTGTACTGAGGCGTATCCTCGGATCTATAAACCATGTAGACCGTTTGGGAGGGGGTGTCCCCGCACATGAATCGCGAAAGCCATGTTCCAGTTATGGACATGTAGCTCGTGATGCAATAGTTGTTTGCACTGCAATGTTATTAGCGGATTCAGGTCGGCTAGAAACTCCATCACGAACCATGAAGCAAAGTCTACACAAGCAGGCTCCAGGTAACAGCTGTCTGGATTACAGCAATTCCATACTCCATAGCTACCGGTTGCAACTGTTGTGCAGTACTGGCTTTCGGCGCACACATTGGCCGCCCCATCGGCAACCATGTAACCACAAGTGGCCGCATCTCGAGGAAGAAGTTGTCGCAGATGTCGTGGCACTTGTGGTGGAGATGTTGGACGTGGCGCTCCTGGGCTATTCTCAAAATATCCAGGTATATATGGGGTTGCCTGAGCTAAGAGGACTGCAACATTCGTAGCATATACCTGACAAGCTTGAAACTGCAGCAGAATGAAGAACACCGAGACAAAACGCATCATTGATCTCATATTTCGAAATCTCGGGACAAGACTTTGGAGCGCCTGAATTGCACGGCGTGAAGAAGAAAGCAGCAACTTCTTTACCACAAGGCCTTTACTCCAGCCTTACGGCGATTGTGACTTTCGGACCCCACACCCACGAATCGTCTCGTACTAAACAGCCAATCGACGCGGCGCATGCAAGCCCTGTATGCAAGTCGAGGGCTATTTCTTCCCAAATCCAGCATACACCACGCAGATCAAGGCTAGATGGGTTGATTATCAATTTTAGTCCCATCCTTCCTCGAATCAACTCTTCCCTGTGTTGTCAAATTGCCTCACGAAAGATCCAACCATTAGGAGAGGGGAGATATAGCAGCCGTGCGACTCTATCTCGTATTGCCTGAAAGAGGAGAAATTATGTTGGAAACTGGAGCCGATCTGGAGTTCCAGAGCCGCAGTTTTCCACGTTGAATGAGGTCCCCAGTGGTGCGAGGCATTTGATCATTCACATTATCTATTCAACCTCCCAGGCCTGGCCGATTATCAGACGTAAGATTGACGATGGTTGTTTCCTGTGTGTCAAGTCCTGGTATCCCTACACTTATTTGCACCACAATCGAGGATCCTACAACTATACTTCCTGCATCAACATCAAAATCTCTTGCATCATCCAAAGAAAATGCTGAGCCTACGCAAACACCTATACCCGCACCCACAACCGCGCCCGCGCCTGTACAGATAACTTCACTATCATCAACGCCAGCCGAGCCCGTGATAACCTCCGATCTTCAAATCCCGGTTACAGACCTGCCCAACAATGTACCAGGCTCGTCGACCTCTGGCACTAATGGGAGTAGCATCACTTCAGCAAGCGTCTTTCCGCAGACCTCTGAAGCTACTGTATCTAACATGACTGGCTCTTCGAAAGGCGTCTCCCCCGGTGCTGTAGCAGGCATCGCAATCGCGACTCTCATCATCGGCGCAGCTATTGCTTTCCTCATCGCCTTCCTCCTCTTCAAACGTCGGCAAAGAACTCACGGTTCATCTTCACATCACATACCCGATTTCGCTACCGTCACAAAATCATCGACACACAATGGATCTGAAATGGCACAGGTTGAGCCTTCTTCTCGCACAGGCAAGACATACATTGATCTCACAAATCTCTCACACTCGTCGGATTTCTTAGCTAGTGTGCTACCCCAGACGGCAGACGATCACGAAGTCAGGGAAAGAGTAAGCACGTTTTTTGATCAGGTACATTTGCACGTTGAAAATTTCTACCGCGATCTTCACCCCACTCTTACCGCGAGCATGGAGCGAGAGTTAGGAGGATTCCTGAGTCCCGAATCGGCGAAGCTGCTCCGAGAGACCGCAAGGCCTACAGTTGCGATCAAGCATATTTTGATAGCATATATTTTGAGCGTCACAGCGCCTGAGGGAGATGTGGCGAATGGAAGCGGCGGGACCCTGTTTCCGAAGGATGTAGCTGGCGTCGGAAGCGGAAAGCATGCGGATATCACACAATCTTCAGGTTCGTACAAGTCCTAACGTTTTGCATCGCTCGCTAAATGGAAACAGGTCTACCAGCAGCATACATCCTTTATCGACGACTAGCCGTACACATCCACTCAACCCTCAAGACCTCCCCATCCGTCGCTGGCGCCCGGACCTCAGCAATCCGCAACGCTGCCTCCCGCTTCTCACTCGCTTTCTTCCCATGGGCGAACCCGAGTTACAGCGATCAGGATAAGGATGAGCATCTTGCGCGCGTCATTGGAAATGCACTAGATCTCAGGATTTGGCTGTTTGGACAGCCGTTTCTGTATGAGTTTGTCTGGGAGGATGGCGTGGGGAGGAGGGGAGTGGTGGTAGCGCCGGGGCTGACAAAGGTTAGTGATGAGAGAGGGAGTGTTGAGAGGAGGAAGGAGCAGAAGCTTTTAGGTTCACTGGTTGTTAATGCGTGAATATTTCATATAACATCAAACTTCTTGCGATGATATTTTCATAACTGGAGGGCTTTTAGCTGGCCCGGCAAATACTAGTTTACATTTTGGACATTTCGACATTGCTCATGCTGCTCATATAATCTTTGATTGCAAGGCGATGTTTGAGCTGCTAGCCACTCTCTTCTAGACATCCCCTCCTCTGCTCTATTTCTCGTTACATTTATGCCCGATCCTGCAGCACGAGGCGAGTGCCAAACCTCCTTCCCTCTGGCTATCTCGTCGATATCAATGGAAGAATGGAAACTCCTTGGTGGTCGAGAATACCTGTTCCAAGAAGCATGACCTTGGGGGTACATCGTTGGCTCTGAGACTGCCTCTGAGAACATGGACTCGTTTGAAAATTGGTGCCGCGGGTGTGCGTAAGGAGATATATGCACAGCAGTAATACTCGACGCAGGACTCGCGTGTCCAAACTCGGGAACTGTTTGACTTCGAGTCTGAAAGAGTCGCACTGGGGCCCTGTCCGATGCAGGGCTTGCAAGACAAAGCTCAGGGGTTGGCGGCATACCAGCACCATACAGCTCGACCGGCGCGTACCTAACGTCTGCTGTTGACGCTAAAGAAGAATCACGGAGCTCCACAAACGTCATCCCACTCTTCCGTTTCCAACCCATAAGCGAACTCGGCGTATACGCTGGCCCGGACGTCGAATCACTCTGCCGAGCTGTCGGCATCACCCCTACTGATCCACTCGCAGGCCTATTCGAAATCGTCATAGCAAGCAGTTCCATCTTCCCAATTCCCTGCGTTAACCCCTGATGACACACTCCTAGCCTCCCCAACCTCTCCGCCAACTTCCTCTTATCCAGCGCCACCCATCGCGCCCGACTCTCCCATCTGAATTCCCCCGTCTCAATTTCATCTAGTCTTAGTACTTCGACGAGGAGCTGTACGTCTCTTAGAGCTAGTTCGGTTTCAAGGATAGCAGTTTCGTAGTCAGAGAGTTGGGGCGATGTGATAGAGTCTGTTTGTTGAAGGGAAGAGAGGAGGCTTTTTGATCGGTCGAGACTCGTGCGGACGTGCAGTATAGCGTTGAAGATGTCGGCTGTCTGGGTGCGGATTCGGGATTCGCGAATGGCGAGGGGGGATGTGAGAGATGCGACGCAGAGGGTGAGAAGCGATGGGGAGCTGGAAGCCATATTTGTCCAAAGCCTCAACGAGTCGCAGCTGGGAAGTTGCCGTTCCCAACTCCACAACTTCATTTCCTCAAATTCCTGGCTGGGGGCTGGAATGTAGCATGGGCAAGTTTAACCGGGGACGGTATCAGTGGGGTGCGTCCTGCGATGTAAGCGGCACACCACTCACATACCAACACCTCCCGTTATCAGATCGCCGGAAATGGTATGGGATGCGCATTATATACGAGCTCCTGCGGGGTCGGTAACGCCTCAGGCATTTCGAAATCTCGATGTCTAACATTGAGCAGGAAGCACGTTGAGCTTCGCCTTCACCGAAAATCGTTTCGGTAGGTCAGTGATGCTACCCGCAAGATGGGCCACCGCGAGAATCCCACCTTAGTCATTGGAGTAGACTTTGGGATGACATGTACTGGTACACACCCAAAACCCACGTTGCAACTCCTTCCATATCTTCACAAAATTAACCAAACAACAGGTGTAGCCTTTTCTCAAGCCCCACGTTGGTCCGACCCGAAGACTTTCCAACAATGGACGTCCATAATCAGCGAACTTGCCAACAAAGTCCCCACACGACTCTCCTACTCCAAACACACCGGCGCACTCCAATCATGGGGCCTCTACTGCGCAGACCATGATCCCTCGCTCGAGCTCCAAGAACTCTTTAAGTTGAATCTTGACCCGGATTATCTCGACCCCTACGAGTCTGCGCCGACGACGGAGCAAGCTAGGACTTGGTATGTGGATTATCTGAACTGTGTGCGGCAGCATCTCGTGCATCATTTTGCGAGCCGGATTCCGCAATGGGGAAATATGGCTGTGGAGTGGGTATTCAGCGTGCCGACGACGTGGAAGAATCCGAAGATGGTAGCGGATATCGAGGCGTTGATTAAAATAGCGGGATTTGGTAGCGATGGGCCCGCACATAGTGCGAGGGTGACGCTGAATGAAGCCGAGGCGGCGGCGATTGCGGTCGCGAGACAGTATCTGCAGTTTGAGGATGTGCTGATGGTTTGTGATGCTGGGGGAGGGACGTCGGATGTCAGTGTGCTGAAATTGAAATCGCAGACTGGTGATGCGACGAGATTAGATCCGTTGTTGCCCGTTGAAGGGGGTTGGTTTGGCTCTGCGCTCATTGATATGGCGGCTCAGCAGTTGATTATGAGTCGGTTGGCGAATATAAGCCAGTATCTGCAAATGAGCCCGCAGGAGACGGCGCAGATTATGATTGAGGGGAGGTTTGAGAGGTTCAAATGCTCGTTTGGCGGTGATGGGACGGACATACCCACGCTGCCATTGGTGATTCCTGGTCTTGCTTCATCGTCGAACTTTCCAGAGCTGGGAATTATGGAGTCTTGTATCATTATCACAAGGTATGTTGCGAGGTTTCTCATTCGTCGAATCTTAGACTGACCTAAATCAGAGAAGAACTCCAGAGCATGTTTGACCAACAGGTTCAAGGTATTCTAGACATAATGGATTCACAACTTGCAAAAATGCAGCAACAATATCCACGCGAGCATGTGGTAAGGGGTTTCACTCTTATCAATCTTTCTAGCATTACACAGAATTGACCCTAGAGATCTCCAGTCATTCCTGGTCCTCTCAGGAGGTCTGGGGGCATCACCGTATCTAAGGAACCGTATCCTCTCCCACTTCGAACACACAACACATCACCCCAACGCACGCTCAATCCGCGTCCTCCTAGCCGAACAACCGTAAGCCCCCAATCCCTCATCCACTCACTATCCCCAAACTAACGCTACTAGTCAACTAGCAGTAGCCCACGGTCTGGTAGCAGACCGCGTGCAAATGCTAACCCAAGGTGTCATTGCCGTTGCCTCTCGCCCCTCACGAATGAGCTACGGCGTCGTCTGCGACCAACTGTACAAAGAGAGCGAGCATGTGGGCGAGTACGTTGTAAAAGATCCAAGGGATGGGAAGAGGTGGGCCAAGGCGCAGATTGAGTGGATTATTAAACAAGTAAGCTTCCTCCTCGCACCTCCCCCAATAATGCATAGATGGGGATGGTGGGTTGATAACACGGGCTACAGGGCGACAAAGTCCCCACAACAGGTATCGCAAAAGAATTTCGCGCCAAAATCCAACAATCGCAGCTCTCACGCCCGTGGACTGCGCAAATCGTCATGTCTGCGTACCCTCCTAATCATCTGCCTCGGTCTATGAGCCATGCCGGCGTAACTACTCTATGTGTCGTCGAGTCGAGCCTCGCTGGGGTAAAAATGAAGGTGAAGAATCAGCACTGGTGGAGCTCCAAGAAGAAACATCGAATAGCAGAGTTTGACTTGAAAGTCATGCCAGGGAGTGCGGCCCTGACGTTCCAGCTGTGGAGTGATAAGACGATGATTAGTAGGGAGCAGGAGAATTTGGCGATTAGATGGGATGAGAAGGCCCCGGTGGGGTTGAAGGTGGCTAATGCTAGGAGAGGGATTTCATAGGTTCTTCTTCAGATATGTTGGAACAGTAGTGAAGTGTTCGCAATCTCCTAGGTTTGTTAGGTCATTTCTTTCCTTCAAATTTGAAGCAGAAAGAACTAGATTCACTCAAGTATAGACAGATGTTGTATAAAATGCAATGTATTCCGACAAATGAGACGCCCTCCGCAGAGGCATGCTATGCAGTGTATCATACACGCTAGATCGTCGAAGAAAAACGCCAGACTCCATCTCAGGACCTATGCTATGTCACCAAGCCACCATGAAATCATGTACACAGAATCGGATTTTGCATGCTTCCTCCTCTTTCTACCCATTACATCCCAACTTTATCCGCCACCCACGAAGCAAAAACCGGGAATCCAAGTAAGGTGAACAAGCACGGCGCAACACTATCCATTTATTAGCAACCACCCAAAGCTGGACGAAATGTATGCATGGGTAGAACTTACAACATGCTAGTCCCCATGGCACGTTTTGGGTACGCGCTCCATTGCACCGAATGGCGCGGTGTGGATCTTGTCAGGGCAATGCGCGTCGTGGGTGTGCTTGAGAAGGAGCGGGTCATTGTGCGGAGCACGGTAACGGGGGCTCTTGCGGGCATGTTTGCGGTTGTATTTTGTTGCGGGAAGAGTTTTTTTTTCTTTTTTCTTTTTGGTCGTTCGAGAGAGGAAATTCGTGATCGATATCGAATATTCGTTTGTAAAGTTGAGAATGATCCTTGACTTGACTTGACTTGAGTGAAGAAACCGCCGTATGAATATGCCGCCTTTCTAAACTGGTCGTACCCTAGCAATCGATGAAATGCAAACTGAGTGGAGAATGGAAGGAAACTCTCAACCCGGGAACGTAGCCCTTATATAAAGTGCACCTGTATCTTGATTCCAAAGGCTCGCGAATATTCGGCCATGGGCCGTCGTACCACGCGACCATCACCTGAGATCTGCTGTGCTGTGGTGAGAAAACACCCATCCAGCCCTATGAGAAGCCCAAAAGTGTGATAGCGTGGCGTGATACTTTGCCGCAACACTGGGAGGTGGTACGATCGAAAATAGTGTCATATCGCTTTCGGCGAACGCTTCGACAAAAACCGGGGAGTTCGTAGGGCTGGAGGTGTGGCTTGGCGACGGATGGGTTGGGTGTCGTGAGAGTGGTCTGATGTTGAGAAAATTGGCGGTCGGTTCCGCGTGTCGAATGGCATGTGTCAGCATGGTGCAGTTTTCTTTGGATGACAGTGCGCAACAGGACGTCTCCTGTTTCAGCATGCTCCCAGAATAATTAGTGATTATTTCGAGGTATTGAAGACTCCGGGTTGGTAGGTTGGGATTGAATTTGTGGATGGGTTTGTTTTCTTTCATTTGATTGGTCGAGACTGTCCGTGAATTTGGGTTTATCCGCCACGCTCTAATTCGTCCCAGGGCGAACCCGGAAATATATTGTCCTTTTTGCTTCAGTAGTGACTTTGCATAACCATCTCAATCTGTAGATTTAATACTAATAAGAGTTCTAACTTCTTTGTGCTGGGCCGGCGTTTAGGGACTCTGAGAGGCGTGTAGTTTTCTAGAATAGGTTCGCAACTAGAACCGTGGAAGCGGAAGGACGATGCAGACTCAGCGCAGTTAAGGTAGAAAGTTGGTATTACAAGAAATAGTAGGGGTATATATCAAAGGCCATCCAAACAAAAAACTATCAGGTGCAAGAGAGAAGAAGTCCAGGCGCCCATAACCCTCTAATTACTTCTTCTCTGTCCCCAACCTAATGATCTCCCCCGCGCCCAGCTCCCACAGGCCCCCCTCCCTCTTCCCCTCCACACACAGCAACCCCGCAGTAACAGCCGCCCTAGCAATAACCTCCGCGTCCTGCGCCCAGCCATTCACCAATGCGGGACTCACCTTCTTCAGCGCCCCTGCAATCCCCGTAACCACCGCTTCAAAAAACCTACCCTTCTCCCTTGTCCCCATAAGCATCCCCGGCTTCAAAATCACCGTGTGCTTGAAGTCTAATGCTTTGACGCGATCTTCCAGCTCCCCTTTCATTTTTAGATACGCCATGTTCGACGTAGAGCTTGCGCCACCGGAACTGATCAGCACGTATGTGTCCACGCCGGCTTCTTTTGCGGCTTTGGCGAGCTCGTAGTTGAGATCGAGGTCGATTTTGCGCTGCGCTTCGACGCCGCCGGCTGCTGCGCGGGTGGTGCCGAGTCCCGAGAAAAAGAGTGCTGGCGCGGGCGAGCGTGGGAAGAGCGAGACCCAGGTTGAGTTGTCGGTCGAGGAGAGTGGAAGGAGTTTGGTCGAAGACGTGGGGTTGGGGAGTTCGCGGCGGGTGTAGGCGTGCACAGAGGTTATGGAGGGGTGGGCGAGGAGCTGCGTCAGGATGTGTGAGCCCTAAATGGAACATATTAGAGAGTGCGCGATAGCGGGAGCTGCTGAATTGGGGCTGCATATGGGAATGAGGACGTACGACAAGGCCGGTGCTTCCGACGAGAGCTGCGGATGCCATTATGGTTGTTTCGATGTTTGCGATGAGAGTTTCTGGGTTAGGCGTGTTGTGATTGTGAGTTAGAGAGTCTAGAGAGGGACAAAACGCCTTTTATGCAGGTTGTGGTGTGGGTGCATCGGGCGAATAATGATGTCGCCAACCGAGCCTACGGCCGTGAATACTTCGTCCGGCGTCATTATTTCCAAGTTTAGTTATCCCGAGGCACAAATGAACATTTGCCAAGCCTTTGAACGTAGCCAATCTTTATGGCGAAACATGAGCATTTGATTGAGTAATCAACGTGCAGATATCGTAGAGTGACGTTGGCTTGGAAGAGTTCATTCAGAAGTGTGGTTGGCTCGCGCCATTGCGGGGTTGGGTGAACCAAAAATCGAAAATATATGATTACTTGAGGTCTTGAAATCTTGGCGCGTATGTTATCGACCAACTGACCTCCACTCACTTCAGGGTGAGTTGGCAACGAAGCTCAAAAATAAACCGCCCTTCAGAGAAAGCGCGTGATGAGGCTTCATAATAGCCGGCTGGTTGGCAACTAACAGACTGCAGCGCGATAGGCCGAGCCGGATCGAATTGCGCCTTCAAAGTGTCGCGGCGTTGCAGCCTTGTGGCCTCAGGCCATAATTTTCTATCATGCCTTGTAGCCTTAGGCTTCCCAGAGGATTATCTGAGATGCCTCTATGCCTCCCCAGATAGCTCAGTTCGAGGATTCATCTTCCTTTTTCGCCGCTTTCTGTGCCATACCATGTCATTTTCGACTTGAGACATGCGATATGAGCAGACGTATGGTGCATAAAATTGGTATAGATTCAAATATCACGTAGAATCAGAGTGGCAATCGATATAGGGGTTCTCGGCACTATATAGAGCGAGAGTTGTGTGTTTGATTGAAACTGTCTTACCAAAATTCTGAGGGTAGAGATCCTCGCTAAGTCCAGGTCACATGCCATCGGAGATAGAAATAGAGTATCTCGGAGCCCTGCGAGAAGTTCGATTTCTTGCAACAACGTTCCTATCAGAGTGGACGAGGGGCCTGGCCCAGGGGTTGAACTAATTCAGGTACCCAACATCACTGCTCTACCTTCTCTTCCTTAACATATACAAAACTCTTTCGCACTAAGATTGCCATCCTCCATAGCCTCGCCAGACATAAAACCTTCAAGGTAGCATTCCCCAACAAAAGTAAACTTCCCTTCGTAAAATGTTTTGCGTAGTACAACAGGCACACTACACCCTGATAGCACGACGATCAAGTCTCCTTTCATCGCTCTCTCCGGTGCCATACCTAGCAGACCAGAGTCACCCGTCATTAGACGCCTTGCCATTCGGATGGTGGTATCGTAGAATCTACCTAGGAAAGAGTTATGAGTATGCTGGTGTGGTACATCTTTTGAAGGCGCGTGGCTCCCGGGCTCCGATCCCGAATTTATGCTGTCTCTACTCGCGATGGACACCAGACACTCTCCCAAAATCTGGAGATCTCGATTCCGTCTGAACCAGTCTTTGAACTCGTGGTTAACATTTGTAGCATCATCGCTGTCGGCTAGGAGGCAAAACCGTTGAAAGTCCTGAACGAAATCATTGATTGGTGCAGGGTATCGCAGGTAGCGATCCTCTCGGTCAAAGACTAAGACTCTACAGATACGCACCATAAGATCCAGGGCTAGGTTCTCGGAGCAAAAACTTGAGGAATGATGTGGGCCAGACGATTGGACGAGAGGAGAGATTTTCGATGCGCTCAGCCCATCAATGACCTCGACTATCTTCCCATGTACTAAAAGGTCCAAATGCTGGAATTTAAATTTGGCCGATGCGTTTCCAGATGCAGAAAATACAACCGCGGACTCGGAAACCTCCACCATATTCCGAGGTCGAAGGTTACCAATATCTTTTCGCCCGCTTTGGCTCACCATCGTGGGTACGACGATAGGAGACACTGTCTGTCTCCAGTCTGGGACCCAAGAGGGGAGTGAACACGTCGAAGTGGCATAGTAATGGTGCGCAAAACAAATGATGTCCAGTGAGCCGTACTTTTCCATGAATCTTTGAGCGAATCGGAGGTATGTTTCATCGACGGATAGTTCGTAGTCAACTTCGAGCAGATCTGCGTCTGTAGTTAAACCATAGAGGCCATAGAGGCGATCTCTATCATTGGTAGCCTGGTTGTTGCTCGAGTATGCAGCCAACGCGGTCAAAGTCATCGGAAAACCATTGAAAGCTTTTAGATCCAATCTTCTGGACTCATACAGCAGCTGTATTCTTCTGCGATTCCAACTGATATAAAAGTTATCAGTGTCGTCGAAGCCGCTTGCACGTCCTCTATCAACAACGAACAAAGCATTCGACACAGCCACTCTCGGAACCTCTTTCTGGCCGCACCAAAAAGAGACTTTTTTTGCCAGCGCATACTCTTGTACAGTCCACACCCGTGTCCACCATCGTCGTAGAAGAAGGTTCTCAAGGGCTTTCCACTTTGCTGGTTCGGGGTTCTCTCTAAAATATTTTTGCAATTCCTGGTCTGTCGAGGTTTTCGGTAACAGTTCGTGTAAGAACTCAATGAAGTCCATTGCAGAGTTGCTGTCGGCTGACTCTTTACCCAGCCAGATCACAGTTTCTTCTGCCAGCTCATATATAGGCCCCATGAGAGGGACTTGGTGGCCCTTTTCATGATTGTCTTGCTGATTGATGCATGTGCAATCAATCCACCACCATGTGCCGTGCTTGAGAGCATCTTTGGTCTTCAAAGCTTGAAAAAGTGGACGAAGAGACTCCAGAATGGGCAAACGTTGGTTTTGAACTAAAATGAACCAAGTGTCTATGAAATCCATTGGAAGAATGGGTTTACCGTCGACGGACCAGACATATGACAAGGCCCGATACTGTGGACGAGACTTATCCCGAAGATCGAAAGTTTGAATATTGCCGGAGATAATGCCATTGTCTTCTCCAAGAAACTGTATAAGGCGTATCTGTTGGTCTTGCAGCGGTTGGTACTGATATAGATCGGGAGCGCTCATGCTGTACGGCTGGACTATGGCAGAAACGAGAAAGACTAGAACTTCAGTCTAAAAGGTCCAATGGATAGTCTTTTCTTATAGTACCCAGGCTCCGGTGTAGTTTGCCTTCTGCCTAAAGGCAGGTTGTGCTCAGGCTGCCAAGACCTGCTCAGACTTGCACAGCCACAAGCTCAGGTTGCTTGGTCACTGCCCAGTTTTAAATCCCTGTATGCTCAGGTTCGAAGGCAGAAATGGACCTTGGAAGGGTCAATTTTCCCCTAAGAGTATATCGCGTATATTCTCGGACATATACAACGGGGGTATTGCAAGGCTAGTGAATCAATTTACCTCTGCACCGGGTATGCTTGCTTGTATTTCTACTTCTCTTGTGCAGGCCTCAAATATTGTTGTCCACTGGATTAACGTCAAGCAGTATTCATATATGCAGTGTAAAATATTCGATGTCGATTTTGGCCGACGTTGAGGTCGACAAGCTATATAACCGGTCCATTTGAGTGCCTCAAACAGTCATTATCGCAACTGCTTAGCCCAAAGACTCCTCCAAGAACGCCTTTGTTCATCTCTCAATCCACCCTCACCTAACCCTAACCCTAGCTTCTCTACAAGGTAACAACACTCGCCTCGAGTACCCCCTCGGGCGTACAAAGTGCCTTCACCACGTCCTCGCCCACAGGCCTATCCACCCCCAAAATCATGAGCGCCTCACTACTCCCCTCCTCCTCTTCACCTACGTCCTCCTCATGTAACGGCGCCACGTTCATAAACTTGATATTGACACCCGCCTTACCCAACATACTGCCCACAAATCCAATCTTACCGCAGGAATCAAAGTTTCTACATATTAAGAGCGTACCACTTGGCACAAACTCGCCCTTGAATCGGTCGAGCCGCGAGATGAAGGGTTTGTTGGCTGACACAAAGCCTTGAATGATTTGATCTTCGTTTTCGGGCTGTTTGGGCGTGCGGGTCGCATTGGTTGAACCTGAACCGGAGTTGTCTGTGCGTTGGTGTGACGGAGAGCGGGAGGCGCGGGCTCGCAGTGTGATGAACGAGGAATAGGGCTTGTCTTCAACATTTTCGCGGCTGTGCTGCTCGTTGATAAGAATACCGCGTTCTTTTGCGAGCAGCTCGGCGTTCACAATGTTGATGTTCAAACCGTCAGAGGATGTGATGGGCGTGAGGAGGCCCTTGACCAGAGCGGCGAAGAGTGGTTTGGTGGTGTTTAAATTGGCCAGCGCACCTTCGTATGTGATGTCGAATGTGGTGCGGAAAGAATGGGGATTGACCCGAGAGTTGTAATGCTGCGTGTACAGGGATCCCATCTTCTCAAGAAGGGTTACAAAGGGCTGGAGAGTACGGGACTCTTCAGGGAGGATGATAGGCGCGTTGACAGCCGAGCGAGGAAGCTCGCCAGAAAGAATCGCAACGACTTGTTCGCACACGTCGATGGAGACGTTCTCCTGCGCTTCTTTTGTTGACGCGCCAAGATGAGGCGTGGCGACAACCTTGGGGTGTGCAATGAGACGGCTAGCCGAGGAATCGGCTTGCGGCGGTTCTGAGGTGAAGACATCGATGCCAGCTCCCCCTATTGTCCCAGCATCCAATGCTTCGACAAGAGCCACCTCGTCGATCATTCCACCTCTCGCGACGTTGAGGATGACGGAGGTCTTCTTCATCGTGGCTAGCTCCGCCGCGCCGATCATGCCTCTTGTTGAAGCGATGAGGGGCGTATGGAGCGTTAAGAAATCAGCTTCTTTGAGAATTTCAGCAAGACTGGTCTTTAGGGTAACGGAGGCGGCTTTGGCCAGAGTTGGATTCGCATAGGGGTCATAGGCAATCAGACGCATGCCGAAGCCGTTGGCTATCCTCGCGACAGTAAGACCCACTGTACATGGTTAGCTTTGGTCGATGCTTGCTTTGTGCATCTTTGACATACCTTTGCCCAATCCCACGATAGCAAGCGTCTTGCCCTTCGCTTCGATGCCTACTAGACGACCTCGCTCCCACTTTCCAGCTTTGATGCTCGCGCAAGCGTCTCCAATGTTGCGGGCCACAGCCATCATAACTGCAAATATAGTCAGCATAACGGGAACCAAACGCGAATTCTTGGCAACTCACGTGCAATGGTGTGCTCTGCTGCAGCATTGATGTTCCCGGAAGGCGAGTTCACAACGATGATTCCATGTTTGGTGGCGGCAGTGACATCAACATTGTCGACGCCTACACCGGCTCTGGCCACAACCTGAAGCTTCTTTGCAGCAGCCAGAATCTCCGCTGTCACCTTGGTTTCGGAGCGGACAATGAGAGCTTCGTAGTCGCCAATGATGCTTTTCAATTCATCCGGACTCAACCCTTTCCTTTCATCGACCTCGAACTGGTCGCGCAGCAGAGCCAGACCATCTGGAGAGACCTTTTCTGGAATCAGGACCTTGGGCTTCGGTGTGTGCACTGGGATGGCCATGTTGGATTCGAGGAGGTGAGAACGGGAGCTGAGCTGCCGTTGGAGGAAAGATGGGCTGGAGTGAGAAACTGGGGCATCACTCTTTGTATGTTACTTCGCCGGACAATCAGACGGTCCGCTATCGGACAGGAGCGCTGCATTTTGGTGCGTCAGCTGTTCTTTGCAGGTCCGCGGGAGAGGGCTGCTACTGGCTCAAGCCTCGACGCAACTACCCCGCTACCCCACGTATTACGCCACCGACCTGTCAACCACCCCGGCGGTTCACGCAAACACTTGTTGGAGACATGTGTACAACAATATCAAATTTGTGGGAGAGAAACAGCCTGGAGAGATGCACAGGAGAAGACGCACTCCTCGGAGTTGGGAAGAGCAACCCTGGGCGTGTAAACAAGAAGAATTAGTCGTAGAAACGCACAAGAACTTGAGCACATTTTGGCCGTATTCGTGCTGGAAATATTGCCACTCAAAAAGCAATCTCTGTACGTAGGCTACAGGGATACTTGCAGACATGTTGTACTCAGCTAAGGGTGGTTCGCATGCGAGAATGTCGTAACTCGCACCGCAGAGGGCGCTGGGCGCTGCCAAACGCAACATTTTCTTGGTATGCAGCCGTTTTTGGCTCACCAGTTGCTTCGCGTCTTCAGCTTCTCGTTCTGGACGACTTCGATCCAGTAGCCGTCAGGATCTGTAGTTGTCAGTCGGGAGGAATAGCAAACGTTGCAACGTGGTTGACGCACCAAGAACAAACGCAATGTTCTTCATCCTGCCGTCCGTGAGCCGCTTCTTCCAATTGACCTTCTTCTCCTCGAACCGAGCACATGCGGCATCCAAGTCGTCAACAGAGATGCAGATGTGGCCAAAGCCCTGTGGTTCGGCGTTTCCGTCGTGATACTTGAAGTCCGGGTCCTTCTCTGTACCGTAGTTCCAAGTCAGCTCGAGCAAGCCTTCGAGATGGGCTGTGGCGCTGACGCCGTCTGCTGTAGCTTCTGGGGCCGGGCCACCATATCCGAGGAAGTAGAGATTAAAGCCGCCGTTCTTGCTCTCGGAAGTCCGCTTCAAGTCCATTCCCATGACGTCCTTGTAGAATGCGAGCGAGACTTCGGGGTCCTTGATGCGGATCATTGTGTGGTTCTGTCGGTGTCAGCGAGGCTATGCAGTGCCGCGGCAATGGCAGGCACATACCAAGCGGTACGTGGAAGTATCTGTCTCCTTGATGCTCTCCGTCTCCTCCAGCGGCTTCTGGCCGATGACCTCGACCCAGTAGCCGTCCGGGTCCAGAGCAAAGGCAATGTGGCGCATCTTGCCGTCCGTCAGCTTCTTCTGGAACTTGTAGCCGCCATCCTCTATCCGCTGGCAAGCTGCCTGGATATTGTCGACCGAGATGCAAAGATGGCCAAAGCCTCGGGGATCCGTGTTCCCGTTTGCGATCTTATAGTTCTCGTCATTCTCAGTTCCGTAATTGTGGGTGAGCTCGACGATGCCCTCGCGATCCGACCAGTGGTTGCCGTGGGAGACGGCTTGGGGGGTGTCGTATGCGAGGAAGTAGAGGTCGAACTTGGCATCAGGGTTCTGCATCTTGTTGATGAGCTTGAGGCCTAGGAACTCGTAGAACTCGACTGAGCGCTTGGGGTCCTTGACTCGGATCCTGCGAGCATCATCAGCGCCCAATACCTTCTCAGCAGAGCGGCCACGCGACGCACATGGAGTGGTTGAGCTTGTACTTGGTCGGATCGGTTGCCATGGTGGCTAGTCTTCTGATTGGGCTGTTCGTCCTGCTGCTGTGTCTGATTGCGCGTGTGGCGAGAGAGCTGGGAAAGCGATTGATGTGTGGCAGGGTCGGGCGCAGGAAGAGCATCAACGGTTGATCAATGGGGGGTGCGAAGAGTAGAAGCGGATGCGCGCTGGTGGAAGTGGGTGAATGGCGTACTGTGCTGTGCCCCTCGTCGGTATTATCCCGGGACGGAGACTAGCGCTGGGCGGCGGAGATAAGCTTTTCGAGATTCGAACGGCTGAACTCCACCGCTCGAACTGCAACACCATGCCCAAGACTTTTGCGCATGCCTCGTCCTGCCGTGGAATCCCATTTTGCATTCTAGTCATGCCCGACACCTGCTAACCGCTTGAACCTTTGCTACCAACGCTGGCCCTACCACAGCCATCCAACCTGGCGGGATCAGGACGTCGTGTGCACAAACTCCACGTCTATGGTGAATCGTCCCCACGGTTCTTAAGGTATGCAAACTGGTTCATACGTTACCAGTCGCTCACTATTTCTTGATTTCTGTTTCAATCCGAGTATTCTCTCTCTGTTTCTCATGCCAGCGCCAAAGACGATATCTTCTTTCATTCATCTGTCATGCAACCTCTTCCCAGAACCAGTCTAACCAACCATAGCTCCCGCTAGTCTCAAGATGCTAAACGCTCTGAAGCTCAGCGAGCTGCTTGCCAAAAATGTCGACCCCCAGCTCTATCCGCGCATGTTGTAAGTCACACGCCTCGATCTTCCCAAGCGATCCACTCACGTGCACAGTGTCATGTCGCCAAACGGCACGCTGATGGCCTATTCCACGCCCGTTGACATCAAGGATCTACGAGACCAGGCCGCTCTAATATCCATGGCATGGAAAGAACACGAAGCCAATTTCCAGGCGAAACATGCTTCATCCGAGTCCGAAGAACCCTTGTCGAATCTAGAAACCCTCACTATCGAGTTCCAGCACAATAACATCATCATCCGTGCCATCCAGCCAACACTGCTCCTTGTATTAGTCGGTGGTGTCCCACCTTCTCGAAAGAGCTTGTTCAAGGTCACAGCCGAAGCCCACGGCGGCCCCAGGTATCCCCCAATCGACCCTCCGGATTCAGAGTCAGAGCCTGCAAATCAGCTTCCAAAAAGTGACTCGTCGGCTGATACCTCGATGCCGGCAGAAGAGGATCGTGGCGAAGCCAAAACGAAGCCAGCATCGATAATGAGCCACATGAGCCAGAGAGAGAAAGATATCAAGGTCGGGGTACTACATATTCAACGAAAGAAGTTGGACGCATTGACGGCGTTTATTCGGGCGGATTTTGATTCAAAGGGCTTCGTCATGCCCGACGACTCGAGTTTTCCTTGAAAGGGAAAGTTTTGGATACAGTCTACCATAGTTTCAGCTGCTCATTCCGTGTCTCTGGTATCCCGCAGCCGAATTTCCCGTGTAAGATTTCAGTCGATATTGTTTTTTAAAGAGATTTCATTCCAATACCATGACCGATTGAGGCGTTACTAGAAGCTACTCAAGATGGCCTAGAATGAGGAGAGAACCGTCTCTTCGGCAAGAACAGTGTTTGAACCGGCGTTGTGGCGCTTTCCGTCCCGCTTTTGTATTATTGGATCCCACTGTGTGGCGTTGTTGAAATATCAGGAACTTTACCCTCGATGAATGACTGAGGACTCTGCGTGTAACACGATGTGCATGCAAATAAATGGGCCGCTGAGGTGGACTTCGAGCAAATACTAAGCCTAACTTCAATGGTGGATCCCCGAAGGCAATCCTCAATAGTATCTTTGGATACGTGAATAATTCTCAACCCAAACAGTACGAGGCTCTCCGCCCTTGCATGCGACATGGCAGAGTTAAACCCCTCCTTTTCCAAATGCCTGAGAAAGATAACCAGAGCTATAAAGCCTTTTGTCGGGTAATAGATTAGCAGAGCTAGGCTTCAATTTTTCTGTCAATAGAAAGTTGTATCAAACTAAGTCTATGACACGGAGGTAGCCAAGAGTTACCCCGATTCAACGACAACAGCTTTGGATGTTCGAAGCAGCTATTCAGCGAGCTTGAATCAAGTGTATGTGCTTATTGTCCTTGCAGAAGTGCAAATGGTTCAGTTATTTGAGCCGAAACCTGGTCTTTGGGCTATCAACACTGAGCCTCATATTCTTTCTTTTCATATCATTCTCTTTCCTATGGCCTATATCATGCAAGCCACTCCCTATGTCGGCGGCTGATACAAAATACCTCACAGTTCGAAGTGGGTTCACAACATTGGCCTTTTTCCTCATTCCGTCGCTTGTGGTCAGGACTCGTCGTTGCGCTTAGTGCCTTTAACCTATGTTTCGACCGGACAGGGTCGAACATAAAAACTCTGATGAACAAATTTTAATATACTGTTAGGAATTCATGGAAGGATAGGATCCGCACGGCAAAAATATAAATTGCCACCTTGAGCTTTGACAAAGGAAAATGTGTACGTCTTGAATTTACTTGCCGGATGTGTGGTTGACGGGATGAGGTAGCATAGCCAATTGATCATCAAATTCCTGTCGAATTACTCCTGACGTGTAACGCACCGATAATTTCTAGCTAGCTGCGTGTCACGAACGGTCGGTCATTACACGTGGCTTCAACAATATCATCGTCTCACTGATTCAATTGTGAAAGCAGGGTTTACATACAATAAGATCTCATGTTTTACGAGACATGCAACCCTACGTCTGCACCTACTGCGACTGTCCTGTTCCAGAAAAACTCTATGCCAATCGCACTGCTTGGCTATAACACGAACGTCTAATTCATTGACGCATTTGGCAGTGTCACGAACAAAAAACTCTTTCCAGACACATCTATTAGATCTTCATGATAGCCTTACCACAGCCCAAGCCCGGCAGTTAGCTGACTTCGCTGAAGCTAGCACAGCGGATGAACGAGATACATGCCCCTTTTGTCAGAAGTCCGGCTCATTTGATGGAAGGCTTCAAATCCATAGGGCATACCATCAAGAACGACTGGCTTCTTTTTCCCTTCCCGGGAACATGAACATGACTGACAACGACAATTCGCATTTTGGTCTGGCGCAGGGAATGCGATCACTAGATTCCTTAGATACCGCCTCACAAGAGTCCTGGTCAGATGACGACGAAGAGTCAGTAGTTTAAGAGTTCGTCCAGCCCTATCTTGTCAAGGCTGTGAAAGCATATGCTGGTAGACGAGATAGCGATTTGAAATTCGAAGAGAGACAGATCCTACTCGTTTACGCCAAGAAAAGCCCTTGGGATGGTCGGCGTTCTGACCTGCGGTACCGTTAGGGATACTATATCTCATTCGAAACCGCTCACGGAGCCAGCCCTAAAATCATAGATGAGAGGTTCCTTGCTCGATGTGTGGAAGATTATCATGGGCTCTGGTCTCTAAGGAAAGTCTCTACTTGGTGACGGTGCTGCTCGTCAGCTCGACCACATGTCACATGAGCACGAGTCAGATGTAGTAGCGCACATTCAGCTCAAACACTATCACATTGGCGTGAAGTGTATCAGCCGCACCATGTCCTGATCTTTGGACATGCTCTATCCACTGCGTCTGGTCCATAACCCCCACTGTATATAGAATCGCTCCCCCTCTGTACCGTTTCTCTCACCATCTTATTAGTGTAGTTGCAATAGAGCCGACTTATCCTTTCATTGCCTCACCGCATCTAAGATAGTGAAGACCGTGCTTGTCATCACACTACTGATATATCAGCTTAAAGGTATATTAATTAAACTACTGCTGTTAAGAAATTATACTGAAAGTATTGCGCTGGTGATGGTAATTATTACTTCTTGGTTCAAGGTCTCTGTCCGGAGACTCCCCTTTCATAGTCCCTCGCTCATCCATATCGGGCATTGCCGCTTTTAACTTTTTAAGTTTTGTGACGTGGTGGGTTGTGACGTCACGATAAAAACAATGATTAGGCGAGGGACTGGTTTACCTTGGCGATAATAACAATACCCCGCTCCTGTAGCCAGGGCAAACAGGGAATATCTTCTTGCTCATCCCTCAAAACGAATGCTACTCACAGTTTATTTAAAGCTCATCCCCGCCGCACTTTACCATCTGAGTACCTAGCTAGTTTGACCATCCAATATGGCATCACTTATCGACAGCTTGACTGCCTCTGGAGGCTCCGAACCAGCAGGTTGGATATCTCATTCCTAGGATTGTCCCTGAGTAACTCATTATCAACAGGCTTTCTCAATGATATCATTGAGCAATTGTGGCCGAACATAAGTGTGGCTGGTGCCAATATCGCGAAGAATGTTGTAGAACCCATCCTTGCCTCAACACTTCCAGGTCCCCTCTCCAGCCTGCATTTCGTCAAGCTCGACTTTGGGCATGTCCCTATCCAATTATCCAATGTAGACGTCCACAAGACGGCTACTCAGGGTATTAAGCTTGACATGGATCTTCACTGGGAGGGCGCGTGCGACATCGAGCTGGATGGGAACCATGTCCCTAAAATCGTGAATTTCCCCATCACTCGACATGTTACTTGAGCTGCGGCTAACCAGAGGACCCTACTTCAAGGGCATCGAAAGAGTTCACCTGAAGGGCAGACTCAGCATATTGCTCTGCCCGCTGACGAATATCATTCCCCTAGTACGGGCCGCTCCTTTCTTAGCGTCACTTGGTTGAGCATCATACACTAACATAACACAAAGATCGGCGCCGCGCAAGTTGCCTTCATCAACCCACCCAGCCTCAAGCTCGACTTCACTGATGCTGCGAACATCGCCGACTGCTTCCTGATCGAGAAAGCCGTCCGGAACACCATCCTTGGCATCATTTCGGGCATGGCTGTTCTTCCCAACCGCTTCCTTGTCAAACTCGACGCTAATAATGACTACTTCAAAACATACCAGCCTCACCTTGGCATTGTCCGTCTGACAGTCGAGAAGGCAACTGGCATAACCGCTCCAAAGAAGAGCGGCGCTTCGAGGCTACTGGCTAAGATCATCAAGGATGTGCCGGACTGTTATGTTAAGGTCAACATCGGTGCTGAGGAGGAGTGGCGCACCTCAGTCCAGAAGAACAGTCACGAGCCGGTATGGAACGAAACGCATGACTTCCTAGTGACGGATTACGAGCAGAGTATTTCAGTTGACGTCCAGGACGACGATCTGGCTGGCGATGACGACATTGGCATCGGCTACACTACCATCAAGGAGGTCCTACTAAACGGCGGCTCACACGAACTGAACCTTACCCACAAAGGCGAGCACACTAACGCTAAACTAGTGATACATGCAAAGTTCTACAATCTCGTCGCTGATGCTTCCCTCTTATCCGCGCAGGATAGCGAAGGCAAGGGCCAGATCTGCGGGCTTATCACGATTCTGATTGCCAGTGTCCTCGGTCTCTCAGGACAGCGCGAAGGGCTAAATCCCAGCGTCAAGGTGGCATGGGGCGATAAAGTGTTCCAGACCGCAGCCAAAACGTACACCCCAGGAGTGGACATCTTCAACCCATCTTTCGACCAGGCTTTCAGAATCCCTTTCAATACAGATATGATTGCCAACCAGGCGAGCTTCAAGATCTCGCTGATGAACAAGAAAGACGAGTCTGGAAGCGTTGAGGTGCCCTTCCAGGATGTATTTGGCGCTCCTGGTATGGTTAAGGAAGACGTCTTCAACGTTGGTTCCGGTGCCTCAGTGAGAGCTAGCATCTCTGTGCGTGGAATTCAACTGGCCCAATGATTTACGCTGGGCATGAGGGAATAGCTAGGCATTCTCCACTCTGTCTCAAATACGGACTATGAGCGTATGTCCGAGTCAAGATTCTCCATGTAAATGATATTAAGAGTAACCTTTTTCCTGATTCCCAAGTATACATAATCAAAAGAAGAAGGGAAAAGGGAGCAAGAAGAATTCGTTTGGCTGACAAACTAGTTATTTCCTTCAGTAGTTGGGTAAAAGGATTGACTTTTCCCTGCTATGGAGAGCGGTGGAATCGGAGGTTCGGCTTATTGGACTTCTTTAAACCCTCATTTGTTCGAATTGCTCAACTGCACAATAGATCACACGTGAAAATATACTCTCAACTCATCTATCAAGTCGGAAAGAATCTAGGATTACATACAGAGCTGCTCCATCTTTGCCCCACTTACAACTCCCTCCCCGTGTACAACCTAATCTACTGCGGCCTTGCCCACCTCAACGCCTTCTTCTCCACGAACGTACTACCAATCTCTCCACTCTTGATCGCGGAAAACACTACCTTCGCGTTGGGAAACTGCTTCATCAGATCTGCCGGTCTCCCACCCGTCGTCGGGCAAGGCCCTCTCCCAACACCAGGCTTACTCGGATCCGCATCAGCCGGATAAGGATCCTGATCCAACCACCCCATATAACTTCCAGCATCATCCCAAATCGACAGCGCAAGAACCATACCCCGGCCAATAGCATCACCCATCTGCTTCAGGCCGCCCTGCTTTGTGAAATCGTCCACGCCGCCAAGCACCTTCTTTTGGTCGGCGCAGTATTTGTCCGTGATCGAGTCGCCACTAATTCCAGGGATGTTCACTTTCGCGTTCTGAATAACACGCCCGTCTTGCACGTACAGCCTCCTGATCTCTTTCAGATCCCCCGTGGCAGTGTTGTCAGTTGTCAGGAATTGCGTGACGACGGTGAGTTTCTTAGACGTGTCAACGGTGTAGTTACCCACGCCGTAGTACGCTTTATTCCCATTGCGGTACGGGTTGATGTCACAACCGTCCTTGTCGCAGACTCCAAGGTACCGCTGTCCGTTGCCATTGCCACATTCGGTACCCTGGCAGGCAAAGACTTGTTTCGTTGTGCAAGGGTGGGGGGTGTAAGCTGTTGCGGCACGGTTTGCTTCCCAGATGTCCATTTCATTGCAGCAGGCGCCGTAGGTGCCGTTAAGGTTGGCCTGTGCGCAATCAGGCAGTGTTTCTTTACATGGTGTAGGAGATTGATCAGTGACTTACCACTCCCTTGATGAAGTTTTGGCTTGGGCATTGTGCGTCACAGTATCCAGTTCCGTATTTCGCTCCTGCAGTGTTCAGGTCGTTTTTATCTCCCTTGTCGTTCATCTCGGAGAAGTACAGCGCGCCGTTAACACCGCATGGAACGGCCGAGACATCGACATCGAAAGTGAATTCCTGGTTGAGCAGCTTGAAGTGGTCGTACGTCTCATCGTCCGCCAGGAGATACACACGCGGCGAGGACAGACTGGTGACGTTGGTCACGGGGTCCGTCTTATAGATGTTGAGTGTCAGAGCATCCCCACTGGTATGAATACCGTAGCTGGCATAGTCGACGCCCTCGAGCGAACATGTCTTCGCGCACGTCTCAACATCAGGACAGAAGTCTTTGTTAAAACCCGAAGTCACGCAGTTTGTGTACCCATCCTTGTTGTGGAGCCAACGGTAGTTGGCGTCGAGGACGACGGAGCTACTGACGGCCTTGCAGCCATCCGCTTTGGTGCACTTGTAGGATGTGAGGGGAGGGTGGACTTCTGGGGTCAGAGGGCCTGGGACTTGGGCGAGCGCCGAGGCGACGAAGAGAGCTGCCGTGAGGGTGGAATGGCGGGACATGGCTGCTCAACTTTTTGGGGTTCGTCAGGGAGAGCTGGCGATAGGGGCGGATGCATTCCAAGGGCCATTCTGTCTCTTCTTATATCTGTCAACGCCCATGTCCCTTCTCCATGGGAAAGTACCCACCCTCATCTCAGTTCCCACTAAGAATCAATATCGGCATATACACCACTTGAGCCTTAAGATGCTCAAGCCTATCACCGCGTCTCACTCTATATTGATCCCCTGAGGCTCAAAGAAAGACGGGAAGCCAAGCGATCAACACAGCGATGCTATCTCCGACGCACGTACCAAGCCACTCTAGCGTAGTGTGAATGGTTCTTCGCGTAACTCTCCAACATATTGCACCCAGATCGTGGGGTTCAAATGGCATTCGGACCGGCGGACCTAGCACCGAAAGCGCACCTTGATTAATATCGAGACCTTCTATGCATTTTCTAGAAGATTGTTTATATTACATATCAAATATGTGAGCGGGGTTGAGCGTTCGATGAATTTTGCGTGGGACATGCTACCACTAGCGAGTTGGTCGCACTGGGTCACCTAGATATTGTAGATGGCCATTGAAGGCGGAGCGAAAATGCGAGTACAGTTGACGGTGGACTTGGCGTCCACTACCGGGGTAGTTTATCACAACGGGAGGCTGAAGGTTCTGCCCCAGTGATATGAGAGGAAATGAAGGGGCGTTATCAGATCTCCGAGATACGGACCATCTCCAGATCTGAACCGAGGTTAAACCGCCCTGCATACAAGCGGATTGCGTGCTCAACGGCATTCCAAATCCATCTAAGCCGATGTCGCCCTGCAAAGAAAAATGTGTCGCTTTCTCCCTCACTCGCACCACAACATAGAAAGCCGTAGACAAACGGCAGAGAGGCTGGACCAGCTCTCACTCTTCTTGACACCTTCAAGACAGACCCGCCCGACCTCTGTTTGGCTCGCAATTCCTCCAGGCGCGTTCCACACCGCTTAAGATGCATTTCCAAAAGGACGAGTCTGCCGGCCCTGGCGCTGAGGAGCAGAAGCCGCAAACCTACATCGAGAAGTCCTCGAGCCTGCCCTTTGGCCAAGACCTCTCTCTCGACTCCATTACCGGCCCTACCTACCTCACAGCGCAGACACTCGTGCAGCAGGTTGCCTACACGCTCTCCGACAAGATCTTCGCGTACTCGGCTGATTCCTTCGACCTCGATGTAGCCCTCAAGTACTGGCAGCAGAAGGGTGAGAAGAATGCCTTTGGATACGAAACGGGCGTGTCGTCACTGGAGACGCGCACTGGAGCGGGCGCCATTGCGCTGGGCTACATGTTCTCCAAGGATTACGATCTGAAGAAGCGCCACATCCCCCAGTCCATTGTTGCCTCCTCCTCGACTCTTCACTACTTGCGTCCCGTGCTTGACCAGCTCGCCCTCCTCTACTCGGTCGCGAACCCGCTCATCGCCCACATCGCCGCCGTCGACTACACGGCCAACACCTCGGCCGGCCTTGTCACTGACTATGTCTCCTCCCTGACCATTGCGGAAGACCTAGGGTTGGGGCTCGTATGCAGTCCATCTGTGTTCGAGGCCCAGCATATGGCCCTCTTCGCCACTTTGCTCTCCAGCATTCTGCCCACTATTCATACGTACGATGGCATCAGCGTGGGACGCGAGACGGCAAGACTGGTGGATACCCTGGACCAGGCCAGACTATACAATAGCTACAAGACCATTTTGCAAGCTGTTTCTGAGGTGGAGAAGAAGCACTCCGACAACGCGGGCCGCGTTGTACGTCTGCTACAGGCTTTTAACGATGAGTTTGGCGAGGACTACAAACTATTCGACTACTATGGACATGAGGAACCCGAGAGCGTTCTGGTCGTGTTTGGTACCGTAGAGGCATCTCTGACTGCTCAGGTAGCCACCGCACTTGCCAAAGATGGTGACAAGCTCGGTGTTATCAACGTCCGCGTGTACCGACCCTTCGTGGAGGAAGCGTTCCTTGAGGTGTTGCCAAAGAGCACCCAGAACGTCGCTGTGCTTGGGCAGGTCAAGGATGAGGCGGCTGTCTTCGACCCCGCTGAATACTCCAGCCTCTTCTCCGATGTACTGGCAACCGTTCAGTTCTCCGACAGAAATGTGCAAGTGGCTGATGTCAAATACTCTCGCGAGCAAGTCTGGACCCCGAGCAACATTTTGGATGTCTTCCAGCAGATATACGGTGAGAAGACTCAGTCCGAGGAGGTGCGCTCTTACGTCGACATTCTGAATACCGCCGATGTGCGCCAATACAGCTTCTGGAATCTGGACGAATCTCCTGCCGCCAATGCTCCTCTTGCACTTGGTAAACTGTTGTCGTCCGATTCTTCCAAAAATGTCTTTGTTCGAACTGGCCACGACAACTTGGTTCGCGGTGGCACTGTTCGCACTGACATCCGCAATGCCGACTACACCATCGAAGCGCCATACGCTATCGAGCAAGCCGACGTCGCCTTTGTAGGAGACGAGACCCTTCTTCAGGAGTTCGACATCTTGAGCAATGTCAAGGTTGACAGCTCGCTCATCGTAAAGCTTCCAGGGGCTAAGGACGAGGATATTGAAAAGAGGCTTTCTCCCGCTCTTCGAAAGATCATCTTCAGCAAAGATGTCGAGCTGTTCGTGCTCGACCCAACCCTGTCGGAGAGCGTCACTGAGGATCCCTCGCTCGAGACTTATCTCACCCAGCTGGCGTTCCTGAAAATTGCCCGCGAAGATCTTCTAACTTCGGGACTCTCCAAGCTGGCTGCCATTAACGGAAGCTCCGAGATTTTCACGAAGTTGACTGCCGAACTCGCGACTGCTCTTCGTGAGATTGATGTGCCAGTTTCATGGGGCGTAGTTGAGGAGGACGTCCAGCCCATTCAGCTTCCATGTGATGTCAATGTCAACAGTTTCGCTGCGTTCAACCGCACCGAGCCCGAGCCTCCTACCCTTCTCAAGTCGTGGGTCATTGCTGCAAAGGGCCTGTCGTTCAAGGAGGCATATGGCACTAACTCTGCACTCCGTCCGGATCTCGGTGTCAAGACTTTCGTTTCTCACATTAAGGAGCATCGCCGTCTTACGCCGCTCTCCTACGATAGAAATATCTTCCACATCGAATTCGATCTCGGTGGTTCGGGGCTCCAGTATGCTATTGGAGAGGCCCTTGGTATTCACGCAGAGAACAACAAAGCCGAGGTCGAGGAGTTCATCAAGTGGTATGGACTCAACCCCGAAGAAATCGTCGAAGTCCCATCCCGCGAGGATCCCAATGTGCTAGTCAACCGTACTGTCTACCAATCACTGGTCCAGAATGTGGATATCTTTGGCAGGCCCCCCAAGCGCTTTTATGAGGCTCTCGCCGAGTTTGCAGATGATGAGAAGGAGAGGAAGGAACTTCTCACTTTGGGTGGCCCTGAGGGGGCCAACGAATTCAAGCGTCGTGCCGAGGTTGACACAATCACCTTTGCTGACGTGCTTCTCGAGTTCCCCTCCGCACACCCATCTTTCCACGACATTGTTCGCATTGTCAATCCCATGAAGCGTCGCGAGTACTCTATTGCATCATCTCAGCATGTTACCCCGAACTCCGTCTCGCTTCTTATTGTTACCGTCAACTGGGTGGATCCGAAGGGCCGCGACCGCTTCGGACAAGCAACACGTTACCTCAACGATTTGGCTGTCGGTTCCCCGGTTACGGTCTCTGTCAAGCCCTCAGTCATGAAGCTCCCTCCCAAGACCACAGCTCCCATCATCATGGCCGGTCTCGGAACTGGTCTCGCGCCGTTTCGGGCTTTCGTCCAGGAGCGCGCCTACCAGAAACTGCAGGGCCACGAAATCGGCGAAGTTCTCCTTTACATGGGTTCCCGTCACCAGCGCGAAGAATATCTCTATGGGGAAGAATGGGAAGCGTACCAGGACGCCGGAATCATCACTCTTCTTGGTCGCGCTTTTTCGCGCGATCAGCCCCAGAAGATCTACATCCAGGACCGCATGCGACAGACGCTTACGGATATTCGCAAAGCGTATTTGGCGAGCGAGGGAAGCTTTTACTTGTGCGGTCCTACGTGGCCGGTACCAGATGTCACGGAAGTCTTGCAGGAGGCAATTGAGGTCGAGCATAAAGCGAAGGTTGCAGCTGGCAAATCAGAGGGCAAGCCAAAGAAGGTCGATTCGAGGAGGGAGATCGAGATACTTAAGGAGGCGCAGAGGTATGTGCTCGAGGTCTATTAGAGGACGAAAGGGCGGAGGCATGAAGAAGGACTTAGGGTATTGTATATAGCTATAGATCAATGCTTGTTTTGAACTTGAATGCAAGAATCGCCTTGATACGACTTGGTTCGTTTCTTAATGCGCTGTTGTGATCGATTTGCTTTAAAGAGATTATACAATCTGCGAAGCATCAATTTCTAGAAATCAACAAGATGATGAGATTTATATAGATGAAGATATTTCTCTCCAGATCGGGTGCTGACATTTGGAAGATGTCGTCTGCCAAGCAATGTTATGATTTGGATGTCGTTCCCTTCTTTTCTCTATTCGTTACCAATCCATCTTCATTATCCACCTTTTCATCTGCTAAACCTGAGCAATGATGTTTGCTGTTACCTAGCGATGGTCAGCGCTTCCTCCAGCCACGGCTGCGCTTCAGCACCACCGGTCGTTGACGAGGAGCAGAGCGGTGCAGATATGAAGCAGATGGAGCTGCAGTGAGCGATAGAAGGTCGCCAACTGTATTGCTACTTAGATCGGCCTTCGAACAGAGATCTTACTCACCAGATACCAGCTCGAATTTTGGCCAAGGCCCGAGACCGAGATTTGGGCTCAAGAGCTCGTTGGAAAGTCATGCTTGACAACCGTCCCTAGAGGTCAACGCACCCGGTACTAACATCCATGCACCATGACTATGCCCAACGAATTATGACCATCTCACGACTTCCTGTCCCCAAACCTGGTCCTGCCTCCTGTTTTGAAGCCTCACAACACGCGAAAACCTAACACAGGTTGTGAGAAACTTGAGACGTGATCCACCAGCTTGCTTACGGACGGCTTTTTATATGAAAGGTGGTTATTAGGACACCCAAAGAATTATCGGGCCGAATCTATTTAATCTACACATCTAGGAAACCTCAGAGGCTGCCTCTCATGCAGCCTTCAGAGGTTGAAGAGACAAATATCAATCATATTCGCAAATACCCATGTCCTTGGGTAAAGACCACCGATATCATGGGAATTACCTCCAACTCTGGTCCCGTAGTGCACGTTGATGTGATGAGCGGAGATAAGTCATCGAATCCGTACGAGGATGTTCCAAACCCAAGAAATCATGGAAAAATTTCAGTTCATCTGCACCAGTCAGACGACTCTACCGGCCAACGGGCAAGTACACGTTGTTTGCTCTGCATGTTGTTCACACGTTCGTTCTTAGGAGTTGGCAACGGTCGCACCAATTCCATCACGCTACTGAACCGAAGTCTGACAACATGATGTGCATGACTAGGCCTTCCGTCGTCTATTTTCCCTACGTGGCCAAAGCTTCATTTTGCGGATGTCGGGTCCGACCGTGCGCTCTTTGTTTGTGGCTGTGCTATGACAACCTTGCACCCCAGCTTGACCTTAGAACCACATCACTTTTCGCATAAACTCCCTGGTTTCTGCACCATTCCAGCAGTCCATTGCTTTGCTGTCTATCCATCCCGTCCAATCCCATCATGGTGGTCTACGCGCCCCACAACAGCAAGCTATGGCGCGCCCTCAACGCATTCCCCTTCCTTCTCTTTTCCATCACCTCAATCTACTGCATGGACGTCATTTCGCTGATCAAGAACTTCGATCCGCCGAGCATAACCGGCAAAATTACATGGGATGGCGGCTCCATACCCATCCTACAGAAGTTCCACTGGATACCTTTTTTCGACGAGGTCTTCAGAGATGTGACGGTTGGTTTTGCGCCGAGTACCCTCGAGTACGATCCCTCGACTTGGTGGCAGATGTTGAGTTTTTTGAATGATGCGGGAGTTCTGTATATGGTTTGTTTGCTGGAGGCGACGAGGCCAGGGAATAGGTGGACGATTGCTTATTTGTGAGTTTATTTCCTTCGGGGTCTACATTTCTGAACGTGGGGATGAAAGATGCTAATCTCTCTAGCCCGGCCATAATGGGAACCATCGCCCAACTCGGCGGTGGCGGCGCCATGATACCATTATACTACTACCTCTTTCTGGTCTTCTGCCCGCCGGTTTCCCTTCAAACGTCAGCGGACAGCCGTATCGACATCAGCCACGCGTTCATCTGGCTCCCTTTGATGCTCGTCTTCCACAGTCTCCCGGTCCTGGCCATGTATCTTTCCCCAGGGTTAGAGCAAAGGCATTACTGGACGTGGGCGTGGCAGCTGTATAATTTACGCGTTACGGCTGGGTATTACCTTCTCTGCGCTGTTGGTAATATTCTTCCCGTTAGTATTTCTAGTCTGGGAAAGAAAATGAACTACCACACAGCTCTCCGCATCATCCTTGGTCCCCTTATTGCTATTTCTGCCGTTGTATGGATCAATCTACTCGTCAACTGCCCATACTCTTTTTCTACTCTCTTCTCCCCGCAGCGGTTTGTCGGAGAGGCTAGAATGTCGTGGGTAGGCATGATAAGAAGGTGCCTGCAGTATGATGAGATATTTGTGTTTGGGAGTGCGTATCTATGGCTTCTGTATCTGGCAGGCGATATGAGGAAGGCAGGTATTTGGTTGCCGGGTCAAGCTTTGGTATTCTTGGTGATGGGAGGTTTGGCAATGGGGATTGGGCCGGGGGCTACGTTGGGGTTTATGTGGCTGTGGAGGGAGAGCAGCTTAGTGGATGAGTTAGGGGGAAAGAAAAGCCTGTTGAAGAGTTCGAAGAAGAGGAAAGAGTAACTTTTAACCTGTTTAACCCGATATTTTGAATTGACATCTTTATGCAAGGGAGGCCCGGTACTTGTTCCACCTATTGGAATTCAAGACCATTGTCGTCATGTGACGAAGTTGATAGAGAGACTTATAACTAAGTCTTGATTCTACAGAGGAGCTACCGAAGAAATATCTATAGTCTTACCAAGCACGCTAGGAGCCTGCCAAGATAGTGAAAGCTAACATAGAGGTGACTCGGTATGTAACCCACGGACCGATAACCATAAACCGTAGAGAATGCAATCAAACTCCTTACTTCATGTCAACCCGAGTCAGAATGTTAGCCACACTATACGCGCTTAATTCTACATACTGATACAAGATATAAAGTCCCGGCTGCGAAAAAACAACCAATTTGCGGTATACAAGTTATTTCATTGTTCAACTTACTGCGTTGATTTCGTAAGAAAGCTGTTGGAATATATATCGAACGTGGTGATCACGTGGTGATGTTGTGATCACGTGTATATCACATGAGACACTAGCGATGCTTGGCGGCAAAGGGATGATACAACCTCCTGAGCCTCACCTCAGATAGAGACATACACGAATCAATACTTTGCTCAGAACCCCCCCATTGCTATTGCAATAGCCCTGTGAAACCAACAAAAGCCGCAAGATGGGAGTTATTCTTTGCTCATCCCGTAGTCGATTTTGCGACGAGATTGTAAACAAACAGCAAACAGGGTGCGATAAGACAGACACGGCATGCTTTGAAATTCCCGATTAGCGGCCAAAGAAATAAGTTCCTGTTAATTGGCCTGTAAAACTGCCGGGAGGATTTCAGTGGAATGTTGTTTAACGATATCATAACTCTTCACCTCTATGTAGAGACAAGCTCAAATTACAATTACACACTGCTGATTTTAGGCCTGATCATCTTCTCCTAATACTAGTTCTTCGTCTCTACCGTAGCTATCGCTTGATTGCGGGTCGCATCAATCTATCCAATTCTCCATCACACTGCGTTGTTCGATAACAGATCCCCAAATTATTCCCTTCACATCGAAATGGGTCATGGGATAATGGTGATAGCAGCTGGCCGCAAAAACCCGATGACGTTTGATAAGTAAGAAAAGAAGGGATTTTGTGTGCCTAGAACCAATTCCCTTGTTCACACTGCATGACGCTGCATGACACCGAATACGAGATTTCGACTTGCATCGCTTGATGCAGCCCAATGTCATTACTTTGGTCTTGAATACGAGGCAAACCGCGAGATCTTCATCAACGCCAATGGACTCTGAACCGGCATGAACCAATTTGGGTTTATACAATTTTTTACCAAGCCACGAGATCCGGAAGGTGCGGGAAGACATTAATTGTCATTCTAGATTAACATACTAGCATTATTTGTAGCAGTCAAGGCTTGTCCTGATGTAGCTAGCTGATCCAAGGTCAAACGGCTTATAAGCTGCTCTGACTTGATCGCTCCTAGAACGCAGTCGCCAAATGATCATTATCCGCCATCGGAAAACCCTTACATGATTGAATGTAGGGCTGTGTAACAGTCGCATGGGAAGCGGTAGAATAGTGCTGCTTTCATAATTGTATAGGTCAATATAATGTCTTAGAATGATGACGACATTAGACTAGGATACTTTCTGACTTCGCGCTCCCCCGACACCATGTCACGGTAGCGAGGTAACGCTAAGGAAATAGTGTTGGATTTGTATATGGAACCGGCGATTGTCGGTGTCCGACAGTTTCCGGGTTCATGCATTCGGAGTTGATGCTTGTTTTTAAGGCAATTTTTGGCCCCCAACATGTTCTGTAAAGCTTCGTATAATCCACTACCCTAATATATGTACATTCCTTTCTATGCACAAATAAACCAACCTCTATGATTTGACTGCATCCATTGGCCACAGATAGTCGTGATTGAGAGCCTGAGATTCATCCTTGGTCATTACTTCGAGACAAGTACAACCATCGGAGGATACAAAAAGGTTTCAGCAGGATGAATTATTCTTTGCTAAGTGCTTGCTAACTGTAAGCCCAAGATATTAATTAAACTACAACATCAATTTGACACAGAGCGGCTAGGCATCGTTAATGTAGATAAACAAACGTGGCCGCAGAATCGTCGACTGGGGGAGCTTCCAGTTCGAGTTTGCAGTAGCTCCCTTGGTTTTATCTTTTATGCTATTTCGCTACTAGACGGCCTCAAAACATCCACCAAACCATCATGAAGATTCTCTGCCTTCACGGGAGGGGCTCAAACAGCGAGGTATCATTTCCCAATCCCTAATTTCTCTTACTATTATCTAACGCTGTATAAATATGTTATAGATATTTGAATTGCAGACTGGTAGATCATATTCACCCCCACATTACAGAATAAGACTCATGCGATACAGCCGCTATCAGATATGAACTTGAGGACAATTACGCCTACGACTTTATAGAAGGAACAGTAGAGTGTCAAATGGGTACTGGTAGTTAAACCTTCTCTCTATCCCTAGCTTTTAGTGACATATTTGAAGGCATGAATGTACATTCCTACTCAGCCCAAGAATACTTTAGATACATCGATGATAGTACTCGAGAAAGTACCACCCAAGCGCTCGACGATCTTGAGGCATATATTAGTACAGCCGGACCATTCGACGCCGTAATGGCATTTTCCGAAGGCTCTGGACTTGCTGCAGCACTTATTATGCGTAGACAGCGACGAAATCCTGTAGATGAGGCTCTGAACCCAATATTCAAGTGCGCGATATTCTTCTCTGGTGGCATTCTTGAAGATGCATGGGCATTCCTTAAGGAAGAGATCGATGGTGAGATCATTTGGATTCCGACGGTAAATATATGGGGACGTAACGATAAAGCGTTTCCAATGGCGGGCCAAGCTGTGTATGAGCGGTGTAACGCGACGAATAGGGAGTATTTTATTCATGAAGGTGGCCATGAGATCCCAGGACCAGGGAGCCGCGATGCAGTTTTGGCGAGCGTGAGTGTTATCAGAAGGACCTTGGATAGAGTGTCCCTTCAGAGGTATTAATAATATCAACTTCTCTGCAAACGTTGATCTCCCTTCAAACATGGTAGAAGACTGAAGTGATACAATAACTGACATTTATATTCATTCTGCGTTCCCATCAAGATAAGCTACACATAATAAAACTCCACCAAGGCTAGCTCTGTTTCCATGGACGCAACTATACTCGCAATTGCTTCCTCTGCCACATCATCAGAGCCCCGATGATCTGGAGTACAGTCAACCCTGCAAATATCTTCATTTGCAAAGCATATCCTTCTGCAAGTACAGAAGTCACAATGCTCTGGAGCCCAGGCTTTAATTCTCTGAGAGCTCTCATGGAGGCTAACACTCTATCGACATTTTCTGGCGGAAGCAAAATTTCAAGCCTAGGTCGGATATAACTTTGTGTGGCAGCGTTTCCGATGGCTACGCCTATCGCGCCGCCCATAATTCTGAATTGTGAGTTTGATCCCATGGCAACAGCTGCTACGGTATTAGTGAACGTTAGACAGCGAAGCGTCTGTTTGTTACCTTTATCTCGGGGTTCAACTAGGAACGGTGTCATGAGAGTTACTAATGTACTCGTGGTACCTGTTCCTAGAGCCGCAATGGCTTGATATGCGTATTGTGATCGTTGAACATTATTTGTGTCGGTGTTCATGCCAAGCAATGCAAATCCAATAGCTTGCAAAACCGAACCTAGCAAAATCAGATAGAGAGGCGGAACGCCCTTCTTCGATAATACCGTGCTGATGATAGCGCCGATCGGACTTATGGCTGTGTAGGCAATTGTACGAACAGCCGCACCCATAGGAGATGTGCCATGAACTACCTGAAATACTTGAGGTAATTGGAACATGGCTCCAATGAAGGAGGCGCCAAGAAAGGTCGAGTTTCTGCCAGTATCAGTCTTTGCGCTCCGAGCGTAGATCTATGACTTACAAAAGCATCCCCACTACCTTGCGATCCAACGCAAATCTCCAGGGGAAAACTGGTTCCCGTACGCTAGCCTTCTTAGTCACGTATCTTTCCCAAATTAGAAATACAGTCCACAGAACAACAGAGGTCGTCAGAAGAGTGATTACGAATGCAGAGCGCCAACCGAAGGATATTCCAGCTTCTTCGAATGCTGCTACGAGGGAAAGAGTTGCCAGAAGCAGTATTACTACCCCAAAGACATCTAATCGGGCGATGTTTCTCTTTGACACGAAACTCTTAAGTGAACGGTTGTTCGAAGTGTCACTGCGAGGAAAGTTCTGAGGTAAGAGAAACCAGACTAAGGCGATGGAGATGGCCGCAGGTGGAACATTGAGAATGAAAACCCATCTCCAAGTAGTGTTCTTAGTGATCGCGCCGCCAATTATTGGGCCAACAGAGTAGGACACAGAGTAGGCTGTGGAGAAGATGGTCACCATTGACGCATACTGCTCTTCGGGGACGAGCTCAACTGTCAGGATAGCACAGAGTGCAAAGCACCCTGCACCCCCAACTCCTTGAAATGCGCGAACGATGATACTGTAGGAATTTAGCTGTATGCGCATATTCTATGCGGAAAAAGCGGAGCGTACAGCTGAGTAAGGGTCTGGACAGCGCTACATGCCGCTGAAAATAACAAAAAAAGTATAAGGGAAGCCATGAAGGTCGCTTTGCGGCCCAGTATATCACTCAGTTTTGAGATAATGATCATAACAGCTGAAGATCTGTAAGCGATAGACTGAAAATCTAAGATTAGATACGTTCTAACCAACATATGCTAATAGATACGAGGAAGTAATCCAGGACGCTTTCTCATAATGTCCCAGGTCATCGGTTATTCCAACCAGTGAGGTCGTCACGATAGGTATCTCGAGCTGCGTCAAAAAGACTGCAATATACATTCTGACGATAATTGTTCATTAGCGCAAATGGAGAGTAGGGCTACAGTAACGTACGATAGGACAATGAGTGTTAGTCTAAATCCTTTCATATACACGATGTCTCCTTCCTCAAGTGAGGCCAGTTCCCTAACGGGAGATGCTGCTTTGGGTATAATCTTTTCCGCCATTTGTTTAAAGTAACCCGTCAATGAAAGGTGCCTAGGTAGATGGATGCAAGATAATAGATTTTCTTAGGGACGATTGAAGAAGTGATGGCAACTCGCAAGTCAAATTTTTTCATATGCATATCACTACATAGAAGGCGACTTTACTAGATATAGTGTTTAGGAATGGGAAAGGGCGTTCTCGGTTCAATCGAGGCATATTAGAACAGCCCAAGTAAATTCATTTAGAATGATTCACTAAATGTGATGCCTCGCAATAGAAATGCTTGAACATTGTCCGTCGACATCCAACTGGTAGGGGGTGTGGTTCCATGTACTCAAATGCTATTTACTTTTTAATATAAACCACGGGTAATATTTGCCTTTTTCTGTATAAGCGAGCGCACCATCTGCCTTGTGTAACGACAAGAATCCTTATCTCTTGGATCTTAGCCTTACGCAAGACTACTCGTATTATCTTCCGGTTAAATATCTTCCCGGGAATCCTTCCTAGTGAATGCACGCTGCAAGTCTCTGAAGCCTGAGAATGCGAGACCAACACGCTCCTTTCATATAAATCGCTTAACAATATGTAGGGTACGGGAATATGAATATTGTTGATCAAGGATTGAAGCAACGACCAATACATAAGTAGACCACCTTCTTGAATGAGAATGTGGACGGGCCCCCAAAGTCTTCACATCTGGAATAACCAGTGATCAACTATTCGCAATATCATTGATATCATGGCGGTAAACGACGAAATCTTACGAAAGTTCATGTTGGCAATGCCAGCAGCGAAGGCTCCTTACAATGTGACACCGAACTTCGACAACCCCAGCAACTTGAAAGCGCCGACCATTGGCATATCCATTGCCTTTACGGTAATAGCCACTTTGTCGGTCTGGATTCGCTTCTTTACCAAACTGAAAATTGTTCACAAATTGGAAATCGACGATGGTGGGTTGTGTCTCGAAATCAAACTTTGAATGCAAGCTAACGTCGCGTTAGCTATGTTGTTTGTGGCATGGGTGAGTGGTCATCTATCGCAAAATTCTCATATTTGTGCCTCTAACATAAACACAGTTAATATACGTGGGAGCTCTGACTCCATTAACGTTCATATCAGCGAAGCTTCCGGTCGGTGTCCATCAGTGGGAAATCACTGTCAGGCATGTGCGAAAACATATCTATGTGAGTCCTCCTTACCCAAATTTCTGAATCGTAGCGGGAAGAGGCTGACATGTTTACCTTTAAGTATTTCAGCCTTGGATCAATCACCTACATGCTATCAATAATGTTCCTGAAAGTTGCCATCCTGCTACAGTGTATCCGCGTCTTCATCCCCACCGGAACGCGAAATATTGCCTACTGGATGTGCCGAATTTTAGTCGTGATCCACCTAGTTTTCTACATTATTTCAGCCTTCTTGGAGATATTTTCCTGCACGCCGCGGCAGAAGATCTGGGATCCGACCATCAGGTCTGGCCACTGCATCGCCGATACCACCAAAAAACACCTTGTCTCTGGAGTCATCAATGCTTTTTCTGACTTTATCATTCTGGCACTTTCACAAAAGGTGATTTGGAGCCTCAATCTCGACCGGAGGAGGGCGAGGACACTCTCTGCCGTTTTTCTTGTCGGTATCGTGTAAGTCAAATCATTCTGTCTTCCACGAGCACTCGATGGATAGTAACTCACTCCAACACAGCCCATCAATTTGCTCTTGCGTACGTATCTACTATTTAGTTAAGATCGTGAAAGATTTTGACAAAACGTACTGGATGGCTTTACTAGAGAACTGGAGTCTGGCTGAGATTGGCACTGGCTTCTTCGCTGCCTCAGTCGTGGTGATGCCTAAATTCTTCACCTTCCTGGGCAAGATACCATTCTTTTCAAAAATAAGTGCCTCACTATCTCGCCGCTCCCAAAAGTCAGGCAACCAAAACGGAAGTCATTCAAAATCGAGCAACAAGTTCCAGTTTCTCTCCAGTCGACACTACAAACCTAAGGCCAGACAAGTTTCTGATATTGAGTATCACGACCTCGTCGAGAACTCGCTCAACTTGAGTGTTAGCAGTCATATTGATGGGAAGGATAAAGATAGAAAGGTGGACATTGTGCAGATATCTGATCCCGACTTTGTGACCGTTCACCAACCAGTCGAGACTGATTGAGTGAGGACAGTCTAGCCTGACTCAATATAGAGATACTTGGAAAATTGTCTGGTATCTGGGCCGATGTGTTTCGAGGATTGCGTTTGTTACAACCTTGTTTTTAGAGCTCATTGTGAGCGAAAATTGTCAGTCGTTTTACTATGGAATTCCTATCTCACTCTGGCGGATGTAGGCTAGAAGCGACAATCATATGCTATATAAACAGGAGAAAGATTAAAACCTTCCACCTCGTGTCAATAAAAATCACATGTATTGCTTCTGAGATTCTCGAGGTAGTTTCTCAAGGAATGGAATGTAAGTGATTTCATTCCAGAAAATTCTAGCACTTCGAGTTACCAAATCTTGAAAACTTACATGAAATCATGTGTATCATTAAGGTCTCCATAAATTATTCCTCTAAAGGATATAGCTAATGCCCAATCCTGCATGACGCGTGGCCTTGACTCAGTATGTGGTGAGGAGAGTTTTGTTAAGCCAAGGCGACCAAGATCGGTCGAAGCAGATCAATATATAAGACTTGATACCGATTTTTGCCCTATATTAACCCCCGGCGCTAGAAACCTTGCAAGTATATTTGGCCGAACTTGTGGCCCCCAAGGCAGATTCACGGCACAAGTTTATACGAACATCCATGCATATACGCGACAATCGGCATGCAGTGTTTCCCTACCAGAAACCAATCAAGAGCATTACTTTAGATGTGCATCACCTGCCCCTTTTGGCGAGCGATGAGGTTGAATCCCGTGAATTGAGTTTGCCTTTACTGCACACTCCTGGATCTCCTCACATCTCAACATCTGACTTAATATACTTCCAATTTATTGAGGAGAAAATAAGCACCGCGAACATTTATTCCATGAAATCCGAATGGGGGTGTGTTCTTAGTGTTGCCGCTGGTGCACTTAGAGTCAACCTCCGGATGATATCTCTTATGCTGTCAGATGACTTATAGCTGTTCGGAAGGTATATCTAGATGTGAATGTAGATCAAGAATTTGAGCTTGACTCTAGGCTACTTCGTCCGTGGATAGAGTTTCTTCGTTTCATCATCCCACATCGTGTCAAAGTCCCACTCAAGCGACATGGAACCAATCGCTGTCGTTGGGTACTCCCTAAAGTTCCCCCAAGATGCATCTAATAAAGGCGATTTCTGGAAGGTGCTGGTAGAGCGACGCTGCACCATGACAGAGTGGCCCAAGAACCGGGTGAACATCAGCAGTTTCTCTAAACCCCCTCAGAAGCACACCAATACTGTACGCACATAAATACCATAACTTGTGTTTTGAGCCCTTCTTAACCGATTTAGATCACCAGCGTGGGAGGAAACTTCCTAGAAGATGACCCTGCTGCTTTCGACGCATCCTTCTTTTCTATCACTGCAAACGAGGCGGGAGCTTTAGACCCACAGCAGCGGTTAATCCTCGAATCAACATACAAAGCGTTGGAGAATGGTAGATTCTCACCTTTAAATTTATTATTTGGATCCTAATATGAGCTAGCTGGAATACCACTTGAAAAGGTGAAGGGCACAAATACTGGAGTATACATCGGTACAATGTGCGACGACTACAAGGTCATACTAACAAGAGACGTTCAACGGATTCCAATGTATGCTGCCACTGGCGTATCGCCTAGCATGCTTGCCAATCGAGTCTCATGGTTCTATGATCTGAAAGGTCCGAGTATCAATATGGACTCTGCTTGCTCGAGCAGCTTGATGGCGCTACATCTCGCATGTGTCGGCTTGAGTGCTCGGGATACGAATATGGTAGGCATCGCCTTCTTAAATTGTGAAAGGTGTTACTCACACATATTGTGCAGGCTGTCGTTGCTGGAGCAAACGCGCTTCTGGGAGTAGAAGCTTCCATTATCTTGTCTAACATGGGGTTCCTATCTCCAGATAGCCGATGTTACAGCTTTGACGCAAGGGCCAATGGGTACTCTCGAGCAGAGGGTGTTGGTGTTGTTATTCTCAAGCGACTATCTGATGCGATAAGAGACAACGACACGATTCGGGCAGTGATCAGATCGACCGGCGCAAACCAAGACGGCCATACTCCGGGAATCACTGTTCCGAGCCGGGATAGTCAGGCACAGCTTATAAGACAGACGTACAAAAAAGCAGGACTAGATTTGGGCGCCACTCGCTTTGTGGAAGCTCATGGTAAGTTGACCTTAACCAAGTCGCTACTAATATGTTATTGACTCAAGATCAGGGACCGGAACGCCGGTTGGAGACCCAACTGAAGCGTCTGCAATTGGCAGTGTATTTCGCGACCATCGCTCCGAGTTTGACCCCTTGTATATGTAAGTCCCTTCTCTTTCCTCGATGTTCACATTGAATACAGACACTCATCATGGTTAGTGGCGCGTTAAAATCAAACGTCGGCCATATGGAAGGCGCAAGTGGAATTGCAGGCCTGATCAAGGCCATCATGGTACTTGAACGCGGAATCATTCCGCCAAACGCGAACTTCGAGAAGGCGAACCCAGCGATTCCGACAAAAGCCCTAAAGATTAAGGTATTGCTTGATGCCAATATAGTTGGAGGATATACTGACAGTTGCAGTTCCCAGAGCAAGCTATTCCATGGCCGACAGAAGGTCTTCGAAGAGCTTCAGTCAACGGATTCGGGTTCGGAGGCTCGAATGCTCATGTTGTTCTCGATGATGCAATGAGCTACATAAGTTCCAACCATCTCGTAGCCAACCACTCGACTATCAGTGCAGAGCCTGCATTAAGAAATGGCTACCATCGGGCTAATGAGGGTGTTACTCTCGAAAATAATAGTGCCGAGGTCAACGGCACGAACGGCTGCGATCACAGCGAGGTCAATGAGACTAATGGTACCAATGGTATCAACGGTCACTTTCGTGAGCATCCGAACGACAAAATCAATGCCCATCATACAATATCAAATGATACAAACGGTTCACATGTCACCAAAGGGAACTCCTCCACAGCAACAAAGTCCCGAGCGAAGCTTCTCGTCTGGTCTGCGGCTGATAAAAAATCGAACATCCGCTCGGCATCCTCACATAGCGATCATCTTTTCAGTCTCTCCCAGACCGATCAGACGGAAAAATACCTGGATGACCTAACATTCACTCTATCTTGTCGACGTACGAATTTCAGCTGGAGGTCTTTCGCAGTGGTTGATGGACCTAGCGACTACTCAGCGTTGAGCAAAGGTATTACGAAACCAATCCGCGCAATCGACCACCCCAGCATCGTTTTCGTCTTTACAGGTCAGGGTGCGAACTATCGAAGCATGGGACTACACCTTATGGTGTATCCTGTCTTCAGAAGAACACTGGAGCGGGTTAATGATATACTTTTTAAGTTAGGGTGTGAGTGGTCAGTCTTTGGTGAGTATTGTACGTGCCTGGCAATGTACGGGAAGATTCTGCTGACACGAGTCCAGATGAACTAAGCGCCGATGAGACAAGCACGAATATCTTTCGTCCTGCATATGGTCAGCCGCTATGCACAGCTATACAAATAGCTTTGATTGAACTGATGAAGAGTTTTAACGTCCTTCCGGCGGCAGTGGTTGGGCATTCTTCTGGCGAAATTGCCGCTGCGTGAGTTTCTCCTCCTGTATAACTGAGTGATCACTAATATTTTTAGTTACGCAACTGGAGCCATATCTTGTCGGTCGGCTTGCAAGATCGCGTACTTTAGAGGCATGGTCGCCACATCAGCCGCAAACTCCCAATATTCTGGGACTATGCTAGCTGCTGGGCTGTCTGAACAAGAAGCAATGGTCTATCTGAGGAATGGCAATAGCGTACAGAACGATGACCTGACAATTGCATGCATCAATAGTCCTACCAACGTCACAATCGCCGGCAAAGCAACTTCTATAGGCGCAATCGAAGCAACTATGCGCAAGGACGGAGTCTTTTCCCGTGAAATTGACACAGGAGTTGCTTATCACTCTCCTCAGATGGAAACTGTTGCCGAGAAGTACTCGACATTGCTTCAAGAGATCGAACCTGGAGACAAACCAACTACGAAGATAACAATGGTATCAAGCGTTACGGGCGAACAGATCCACGATTTGAAGATTTTGAGCACAGCAGACTACTGGGTACAAAACATGGTCCAGCAAGTCAAGTTCTCGCCAGCGCTACTCCAACTCCTCACCAAGGCAAATGGAAAGCGCAAATTGGGCCAGCAGATACAAACGAAATTCCATGATATCATTGAGATAGGTCCACAAGCGTCGCTTCGCCGCTACGTCAAAGACATCCTTGAAAATGCAGGCCAGCAACTGCGCTACAACTCAATCTTGTCACGTTTTGATGCCACTTTGACTCCAATGCTGGAGCTTGCTGGCCAGCTCTTCTGTTCGGGCCATCCAGTCGCCTTGGATAAAGTAAATCGTCTTGACACCGGTGAGCGACGATATAAAGTCTTAACAGATCTCCCCGAGTACAGTTTCAGCCGCACACATCGTCATTGGCACGAAAGCCTAATGAGTGTCAATCTAAAAGCAAGACCTCATTTTCCCAGGCCGTTACTAGGCACACCGGTCCCAGACTGGAACCCTTCAGAAGGAAAATGGAGACGGTCTTTGCGTATACAGGACATTCCATGGCTCGTCGACCACAAAGTGAACGGTGTCATCATCTTCCCTGCCGCTGGTATCATTTCAGCGTTTCTGGAAGCGGCGCGTGAGCTGACGCCGAAATCACAACATATTGAAGGATACCATATTAAGGAAGCTTTGTTTATGAATGCGATTCAGCTCTCGCCCAACTACGAAGATAGCACCGAGATTGAAATCTATCTGTCGCCTATCCGAACCGCGCTCGATAAGCAGACGTCGAGATTCGACGCGAAGATCTATGTACGAGATGGAGAATCGTGGATTCCAGCCGCTCGGGCAACGATCCGAGTACAATATCGCTCCACTAACGACTTGGAAGTCTTGGGGGACGGTCCAGGGGCCGAGGACGGCGGATTCACTAGGTTGAAAGAAATGTATCAACACACCAGCCTCCAGTGTAACAAGAAAGTCAAAGAAAAAATCTTGTACGAAACCTTTGCGAAAATGGGTCTGAAATACGGCACTGTATTCCAAACACTTCGTAACACTTTCTGGGATGGAGCGACGAGTGCGATATCGGAAGTTCAACTTCCTCAAATCGGCCCACAGACACTGTATGAAGAGATGCCTCTCATGATTCATCCCGCTGTACTAGATGGCATTATTCAACTGTGCGGAGCATCACTGAATAGAGGAGGGACGAAAGTTATGCCAGCTGGAATGCCAACGCACATCCGGAATGCGTGGTTCTCCAGCGCTGGACTTGAGTACAAGTCAAATCAGCTTTTGCGCGCGGCTGCGATATCTAGAATTTGCGGGCTTCGCGGAACTGAAAGTACGGCTGTTGCGTTGGACAGCGCGGGCGAGATCATGATTGCTATCGAGCAGCTTGAGACGACTGTGGCGGTGAACAACATTATAGACTCGCACAACATTAGGCGGCTCTGCTTCGAGATCGAGTGCAAGCCTGATATTAATATGATTGAGCCAAGTCAACTCCGGAACTTCATCTCGCCCGATTATTCAAGCGATCAAAGTCATGCCGAATTCTACAGCGACGTCAACAAAGCCTTGCACTACTTTATGGTAAAAACGCTGGAAGAGTTTACTGAGTCACAGTACAAGGAAGCAAAGCCACATATCAAACAGTATATCGACTGGATGAAGCGTCAGAAGGGCCGCCTGCAGCTTCCCCTAGCGTCTGAGCAGCTCAAAACCCATCAACTCGTCACCCAGCTCGAAGCCCGAAATGCTCGCGGCAAACTTTATGTGACTGTCGGGCGCCAGCTATCACAGATATTCCAGAACCGGATCGACCCCCTCGAACTCATGTTCTCATCTGGTCTCGCACAAGCCTACTACGAGGATTTCTACGCTAGTTTCTCCAGCCAACAAAAGCTAAATAAATACCTCGATGCTCTTGCCCACAAGAACCCTGGATTGAAAATTCTTGAGGTTGGTGCTGGGACGGGTTCAATGACTGGGTTCGTGCTCGTGCCGTTGTTGCCCGAGAAAGCTACTCCAAGATTTTCTAAGTACGATTTCACAGATGTCTCAACAGGTTTCTTTGAGAAGGCGAAAGAGAAGTTCGTTTCATGTACGGCGGGGAGGATGAACTTCCTAAAGTTGGATTTGGAGCAGCATCCTGGCGAGCAGGGATTTGGGAGTGAGTATTATGACGTTGTTATCGCTGCGAGTGTGTTTCATGCGACAAAAGACCTGAAAGCTACATTGCAGCGCGTCCGTACGCTTCTAAAGCCTGGAGGGAAGCTCATCTTCTTGGAGATCGTGGAACCGGAGGTGCTCAAGACAGCTTTTGTGTTTGGACTTCTTCCGGGATGGTGGGCGCAAGTTGATTCGCTCGACGATTATAGGCGCTGGAGCCCTGGTGTGAGGATCGATCAGTGGAATGACTTACTGCTGAATACTGGGTTTTCGGGAATCGACATTGAAATTCCAGATCATGAAGATTCGGTGGCTAAGGAATGGAGTTTTCTCTTTTCGACGGCTGTGGATGAATCGCTTAGCGCAGTCAGTGCTGATACCGATGATTTAATTATCATCGTTGAGGAGCGCTCCGGGTCGCAATACATTATCGCCGATCAGATCAGAGCTGGAGTGCAATTCTACCCGGGTACTACCAGGATCCTCTCCATGGAAAAAGCTGCTATAGCTGAGCGCTTACCATTCTCGCGAGTCATATTCCTACCAGAAATCGAAGGGCCTTTCTTGCAACGCATGACGGCGGAGAAGTTTACAACACTTCAGATGATAATTTCTTCGGCAAAAGAGATACTTTGGGTGGCGAGAGGTAACCCAAACTCCAATGAGTGGGCTAGCCTGAACATCGTCACAGGCTTGGCAAGAACCCATCGTACAGAAAACATTAATCGTCCGTTCACAACACTGTTTATAGAAAGTCCCCTCGACGATGATGTTTGTTCACACACAATTCTCAAAGTGTTGAAGCCACGATCGGGAAACCGTTCACCCGATGAACTAGAGTTTGTGTTAAAGAACGGCATCCTTCATTCTACACGGATCCAGGAATCTCCCACCGCAGACGAATCGATGCACCGTCGCACTGTACGCCAGAGTCGAACAGAAGAGTTCGGCAAAGCAGGTCCTTTGAAACTCTCCATCGACAGTCCCGGTGTTCTAGACACTCTCATCTGGATCAAAGACCCCCAATTCGACACGCCTCTTGCCCCTGGAGACGTCGAAATCGAAGTTAAAGCCCTCGGCCTAAACTTTCGGGATATTTTCACTGCGCTCGGCAAAACCGAAGACTCAAACTTCGGCAACGAATGCGCTGGAATTGTTCGCAGACTCGGTCCCGGATCTAAACTCCGAATCGGAGACAGAGTCTTGGCTGGTGTGACTGGTGGGTGTATGAACTCGTATGCACGGACCAGGGAAGAAGTCACTGTCAAGATTCCTCCGAGGATGCCGTTTGAAGAGGCAGCTGCGATACCTGTTGTGGGTGCGACGGCGTACTACGCGCTTGTTGAGAAGGGGCAGATCGAGGAGGGAGAAAGTGTGCTAATCCATGCTGCTGCGGGAGCTACGGGGCAGATGTGTGTGCAAATTGCTCAGCTATATAACGCGACTATTTACGCCACTGTTGGGTCTCTGGCAAAGAAAGAATTCCTTGCCACTAAATATGGAGTTCAGAGAGAGAACATATTCTACAGTCGAGACCTAGGCTTCGCGGAGGGCGTCATGAGAGCCACAGGGAATCGAGGCGTGGATCTCGTTGTTAACTCCTTGGGTGGTGAAGGCCTCGCTGCTTCCTGGGAATTGATCGCACCCTATGGGCGGTTTATTGAGTTGGGCAAGGCAGATATTGCGTCCAACACGCAGTTAGCGATGTCATATCTCTCAAAAAACGTGTCGTTTATCAGCGTTGCTGTGGATGACATCTGCGCAAATCGCCCGAAACTTATGAGGAAATTGCTTGTGGCTACGAAAGATATGATTGCTTCTGGGACCATATTACCCCCGCAGCCTATCTTGTCGTTCCCGCTATCTCAAGTCGAAAGCGCGTTTCGGCTCTTACAAAGCGGAAGAAGTACCGGGAAGATTGTCCTCGTCTCCGACCCTGCAGATGTCGTCACGGTAAGCGATGCTTCTTTCACTGTACCCGATTCTATGCTGATATGCTTTAGATGAGCGCAATCGTAGAATCAAGTTATCAGCTTTCCCCTGACGCGACCTATGTCATCGCTGGCGGCCTGGGCGGTTTAGGTCGAAGCGCAGCCCGGTGGATGTCACGTAAAGGCGCCAGGCACCTTCTTCTCCTTTCTCGATCTGGTCCGGTATCTAAGCCTGCCATTAAGCTTCTTGAAGAACTTCGGAATATCGGTGTGCGCGTCCATACTCCTCGCTGTGATGTCTCAGATGAAAATGCTCTGGCCAAAGTTATCAGTTATCACACCCAGTCAAACCCCCAGATCAAGGGCTGCATAATAAGTTCTATGGTATTGCGGGTTAGTTAAGCCTTTTAACGCCATATCTATATATAATACTAAAATCATATCAGGACTCGCTATTCGAAAACATATCCTTCTCGGACTGGGATACCACAATCAAGGCCAAGGTCTCTGCATCTTGGAATCTCCACCGTCTCCTCCCCGCAGGCCTCGACTTCTTCATCATGCTCTCCTCACTCTCCGGCATTTTTGGTATAGTGGGGCAAGCAAACTACGCGGCAGGCAACACTTACCAAGACGCCCTTGCCACTCACCGACGTCAAATAGGCGAGAAAGCAATATCACTAGATCTCGGACACATGGTCTCTGTCGGCATCGTCGCCGAGAACGAGAATGAAGCTCATGAGAGTGCGCTGAGCCAGACTATGGAGAAGATTGAAGAGGAAGATTTTCATGTTTTGCTGGACATATACTGCGATCCGGATCGGGTCTTGTCTGTGGATGAGAGAGGAGCACAGCTTCTAGTGGGTCTTTCGACACCTCAGAGTTTGCGCTCCAAAGGCATCGAGCCGATAACGACGTTCTCTCTACCGCTGTTCTCCGCTCTTTCACATATCAACAGCGACGTGGACGCCCACGCTGCGTATCGTGAGACAGGAGACGCGGCAAACTATGCATGGGACTTTGCGCATGCTGATTCGACCGCGAATGCGGAAGCTGTGGTTGTTGCAGGTCTAATTTCCAAGCTTTCCAGGGCTCTCGCTGTGCCGGGCGAGGAGATTGATGCAACAAAACCGCTGCACAGATATGGTGTGGACTCTTTGGTTGCGGTTGAGTTGAGGAATTGGGTCGGAAAGGAATTTAATGCTAATGTGGCTATTTTTACGCTAATGGGAGCGGAGTCGTTGGTTGCGGTTGGGGAGATTGTGACTAAGGCGAGTGTAACAAGAAAAGGTAATTGACGTAGGCCTGCAGTCAGCCGTGTGCATAATACAACAAATAGTGTGCACTCAACAGTTTCCCACCTACTTGTACTTTGCATTTAAGAGTATCCGCTTCCTAATCATCCCCTACACGTCATCTTGAAATCACAGGAATGGCGAACGCAGACATGGTCTCTTACAACATTGCTGTCTTTACCTCTACCTTCCTCCTACTAGAATTCGACGCTAGACAATTCAATGGCTATGCCGCCGCCTGCGAGGAATACTTACATTTCCCGAAGGATTTCTCTTGAATGCCCCTCAGAGGCCTATTAAGCCATGTGCTTACACATTATGTATATATGTACTCCCTGAATCCTCCAAGCATCCTCAAAGATTCGTCTATTATCTCTCTCTATCTATAAGTCACCCCTGTTCACCACCGAGTCATCTGTTCCCTCTCTTCCCTGCCAATCTTACCAGGCAGCTGTGAATTCAACCTGATAGGCTCCGACAATGTACATTCACATGCTGAACAGTAAGCTGAACACCCCGTCTTTCAACACGACAACAAAACATCTACAACATGTCCAAACCGCTTGAAGCCTCAGTAAGGAATACTCTATTGATTTAGAAGCTGTTCTAATAGCGTTTTAGACTCACTACAAGGCGTGCAAGGCGTTAGGCTGCCTACCATTCGTCGCGAAGAAATTCGACGAGGTTGGCAACGGTGTAGGTGAAGGCAAGCCTCCTCAGAAGGTGTTGCGAACATGTTAGAACGGCAGTTTACCTGAAGTCATCATTCACCCTCGTTAAATCTATTGCAGAGTTGAACTCACCGGAGTTATTGGAGAGTTATGTGGGGTGAGTCATATTATATTCTGAACTTGTTCTCATATACTTTGAGTGCGTGACGCCCTTGTAAATTATGTCAAGAAATACTACGATGATATCGTCGTTGTCCAGACGGCTACGCAAACTGGAAACCCTTGGATGGATAAGCTTAAGTTGACTTGTTTTAAGCTGCTCCTAGGCTGTTTATAACGTGTATGTAATATATTTACAGCATTCTACTTTGAGATTATGGTTGAACATGAGAAGAGGGCTGCTAACATTTAGAATAGGTTTAGAACGCCCCTGTCACGAGAGGCTATCGGCAGTTTACGATCAGGACTTGATTGGCTATCGGAGACTACGGATGCAGCTCAGGTGCGATATGATTATCATACAAGACGTTGCGTAAGGAGCGCAACCAGAGGTCCTACGCGTTCAATAAGTACTCGGTATTGTACGTGCGTCAGGGGTCTGGTTCGTGCGTAGGCTGAGCTCGGTTGTACTGTACATTCCAGGTTAGGTCGTCATTCAGAGGGTCTGTGTCGTAGAATACAGTCACTTGTCAAGCTCGTCATTTGGAGGGTACTGTAGATTGAGTACCCTTGACAGTGTTTCTCCGTGACACAGTAAGGCTCTAGTAGAGCCCAAGATACGCACGTTGGTACCTCTCGGCTAACGCGAAACGACCCTGCATGTCCCTAATAATAAAATAACAGAGTAATCTAAAGTACCGACCGTACCGTGGCACACCAATGTGCCATTGAGAAGCCTGGAGCCACTAGAGCCAAGGGTAAAAGCTGTTTCACCAACGTTTCATAGATGAGAAGATAAAATCACCTTCTCCGCTGAACCCTACGGGGATTCCTTAAGATAAACTTCCAGACAATTGAATCAAGTAATATTATTTCCTTTACAATTAATATATCCCGATTACAGGATTACTGGTAGGTCTATGTAGCTCACCCTACACGAACCCGGAATTTTATTGACAAATAGTTTTAGAAATCACAAACTCCGGAGCCGGAATGCGAATCGACATTGTCCCATACGACCAAAAATGGGCTGAAAGCTTCCAGCAAATCAAATCGGTGCTTGAAAACGATCTCTCTGGCGTTTCGTACTTAGAAATCGTTCATGTCGGCAGCACATCTATCCCAGGAATGTATGCGAAGCCAATAATTGACATCGATATTATTGTTTTGGATCGACCTTCGACACAGCCTGCTATCAAAGCCTTAGAGAGCGCAGGCTATTTGTATCGAGGAGAGATGAATGTCCCAGACAGACATGCGATCGCTCGGCTACCATCGGCACCTAAGTTGCCAACGCACAACTTGTACATCACCGTCGACGGCTGTGTATCGCTCCGGAATCATCTTGGCGTGAAGAAGATTCTGCTTGAGAGCGAGGAATTGCGAAATGAGTACTCGGCAATCAAACGGCGGTTGGGTGAACAGGAGTTTGAACATATCGGTGTCTATGTTCATGGGAAGAGCGAGATTCTCCAGAAGATTTTAAGTCAAGTTGAAGAGTTGACTGAAGAAGAAAAGGAGGGTATTTTGAGGGTAAACGTTAATGGAATGACGCATGTTCTACAAATTCCTAAACCCGATACTTGATAAATAATGCCCAAACTTTAACCACTTTAGAATATTGACAAATTACGTTACGAATTCACGCCAAGACGGAAGATGTTGTCCTCTCCTCCTCCGCATGGCGATACTCCTAGAATACAGAACTTGAAAGGGTTTTTAGTTGCCATTAAAGTTTGAAACTATGTTCTTTCTTAATAGAACCTTTATACTATGACTTCGAAATTCAAAGAAATGTAGCTGGTTGAGATAGAGTAGGAGGATCAGCTAAAGCGACTCTCGACATCGTGAACTGGATAGTCGATACTATAACTAAGATCGTGGTATTTTCTTGCTACATATTGATTCCTTATATAGAAATGGCCGAATAATAATAGGATAATAACTATTACTTGCCCGGCGCTCTGGTAGACCAGTTCCTGTATGATTGAGTTACTGCACTACGCTAAATGCTGTTATAGCTTTCAATGCCTGATCTTTTGCTAGCGTGGCTGAACAGTTTAGTGCGTTGTTACATCCTCGCTCTCTCTCCCGGCTTACAATTAAATAATAATCTTATATATTATCCGCAGACAACCCTTTTATCTTACACGCTTATCCGAGCTATCCTCCGCAAGCCTGATTTTATAGCTTGTATCACAAGCGGCGTCTTGACTTTGTCCAACATCATGTGACCTAGATCATCAATGAGTCAAGTTTTGCAGCCTTGCGCATGTACATGAAGGCCAGTATTCGTCCGCTGTATGAAAATACAGTCTTTCTCCATTATTTCCTTTTCGTTTCCCTGTTCAAAGACTCTCGACTCTGGCATCCTTCAACGCACACATCCGCCGAGACCCTCGACTCGCTTCGGCCTACTCATACCAGCGCCAAGCTACCCCACAATCTCGCATCCACAACACCCAGCACGGCGCCACTACAAACCACGTTACTCCAAACCCTCGGTATCGAGTCACTGCCTTCTCTTCGTCGTGTCTCATCCAGCCGTCGCGCTGCATGCTCTTTTAGGATCTCGCGCGATGCAACGGGCCTGCTATTGGCCGTCCGGGCCCGGGACATAGCAACTACGAGCGCGTGAAGGAATGCCCTAGGTGGGGAACGACCGACAAGGCTGATGGGTGAAGAAATGCCGCGGCTATAGTATTTATCTCTGGGAATGTAATACTTATGATAACCATGCGCTCACAATCAAGCTGAAGCCAACTTACCAACATCTCACACTTCATTGAACTCCACTAAACATGGCCACCGCAGTAGTCCAGCCCTTGGCCGAGGTCCCCGTCCCAGACGTGAGCAAGGACCAAGCCGATATCAAGATTGAAGAGAAAGCTAGCGAACAAGCACCGCTCCCCTTTGACCCTATTGCCCTCAAAGATAAGTACATCGCGGAGCGCGACAGGCGACTCCAGCGTGGCCAGGGTGTGGAGCAGTATATTGTGCTCGATGGAAATCTATCGCACTATCTGATCGACCCTTGGGTGGAGCCAGGCTTCACGAGAGATCCCGTCGATGAAGAGGTTGATGTAGTCATTATAGGGGGAGGATATGGCGCCCAAGTTGTTGCGGTGCGGTTGCTTGAGGCGGGCGTGAAGAACTTCAGGATTGTGGAGAAGGCGGGAGATTTCGGTGGCACTTGGCAAGTATACTTATTAAGTTATGCGAGCGATAGGTGCTGATCGAAATTACCTAGGTATTGGAACCGCTACCCAGGCGCGCAATGCGACATCGAATCTTACATCTATATGCCCCTGCTTGAAGAGGTCGGATACATGCCGACGGAGAAGTATGCTCGAGCAAAAGAACTTCTCGCCCACTCCCGCATGATCGGCGAGAAGTTCGACCTCTACTCGCGCGCCCTGTTCCAGACAGAAGTAAAATCGTTGCGCTGGAACGAAGACGAAGGCCGCTGGCTGACAAGCACGAGCCGTGGCGATAGCATCAAGTCTCGGTTCGTGATCCCTGCTGCTGGCCCACTCCATAGACCCAAGCTTCCGGGCTTGACAGGCATCGAAGACTTCAAGGGACATTCTTTCCATTCCAGTCGTTGGGACTTTGACTACACTGGTGGTGACCCAGCAGGAGGTCTTGAGAAGCTGAAGGACAAGCGGGTCGGCATCATCGGTACGGGGGCAACAGCCGTTCAAATTGTCCCGCATCTAGGTGAGTGGGCAAAACAGCTCTACGTCTTCCAGCGTACCCCGTCCTCCATCGACGTTCGGGGCAATAAGCCTACAGACAAAGATTGGGCGGACAAGCTGGAGGAGGGCTGGCAGCAGAAGCGCATGAACAACTTCGACAGCGTCGTGAACGGAGGCATCGAGCCCGAAGATATGGTCGCCGATGGTTGGACCGACATCATCCGCGAGCTTCTCACCAAGAAACTGCCTGAAAATATGACACCCGTCGAGGTAGCCGCCGAACGCCAATTTGCCGACTTCCGCAAAATGGAACAGATTCGTGCACGCGCCGACTCTCTTGTAGACGACAAGGAAACCGCAGACTCGCTGAAACCATGGTACAACCAATTCTGCAAGCGCCCCTGCTTCCATGATGAATATCTGCAGACGTTCAACCGCCCGACTGTGAAGCTCGTCGATACCAAGGGCAATGGTGTCGATCGCATTACCGAAAAGGGAGTTGTCGCGAACGGCGAGGAGTACGAGATCGACTGCTTGATCTACGCAACCGGGTTCGAGCTTGCGACAGACTGGACACACCGGACTGGCTTCGAGATCTACGGTCGTGACGGCCTCACCATCACTGAGAAGTGGGCAAACGGTGCAAGCACACTTCATGGGTGGAGCTCGCGCGGGTTTCCCAACTGCTTCTTCGTGTCTGTCGTACAGGCAGCTCTGACGCCCAACTTCATGCATGTTACTGGTGAACAGGCGAAGCATTTTGCGTACGTCATCTCCGAGTGCCAGAAGCGGAACATCCGGACTATAGAACCGACTAAGGAGGCTGAGGAGGACTGGTGCAATACCATTATTGCAGGCACAGCACTTCGAGCCGAGTTCTTCAAGGAGTGCACTCCGGGATACTACAACAACGAGGGGAAACCGAGTATGACGGCGGCGAGGAATGCGACATATGGCGGTGGGAGCCCAGCGTTTCTGAAGATCCTCACCGAATGGAGAAACGCAGATGATTTGAAGGGTTTGGATGTGCAATACCTTCCCAAGAAAAACGAGGATGATGGTTCTGCAGGAAAACTACCCGAGCAGAACGGGGCCGAACAAAATGGAACAGAGAAAACGGAAATAGAGCGAGTTGCGCAAGCGACGTCAGTTGAGAAAGCTACATTCGAGGACGCTCCGGAGGAGACAGCATCTGAGGTCCCGCAGTCAGAGCCACCTGCTTTGGAGGAAGAGCAAGTGTCAGAAGCCACACAAAAGGGAGAGATCGACTGGTCTAAGTGGCCTAAGAACAAGGTCAGCTGGGTAGGCGAAGAGCGGAGCTTGGTGCAGAAGTACACGGACCTACAGGTCAAGCATCAGGCGGAGCTCAATGATCTGTTGAATCAACAGCGGCAGGAGGTGGAGAGGCTGCTAAAGAGTCAATTGGAAGAACGTGCGGTGAAAGCGAATGGCGTCAACGGTGTGCATTAGCGACGCATAGCAAGTTTTATTTTCAAGTCCTTCATTTATTGTCTTTTACTCATAGTGCGCTGATGCAACTTTGAGTGACTGCGATTGTCACGTTCAGGGCTGAAGTCGCAGCACGGATACTAGCGGCTACTCCCGGACTAGACCGGATCAATGACACTTTCATCTCAATACATCCAATCCCCCCACCCGCACGCAGAACACCAACATCCGGCATCCTATAACCAAAACAAGAGATCAGACCCCCTACCTATGTGTCTCCGCAGCGGATCCGTCTCCATGACGGATACTCGAGGCTTTCTATTCACACCGCATTATCGACATCACTTTCCTTTCCTAATTCAATCATGGTAGAGCAGGACGTCATATTAATGATTATGTATCTTGAGTTACTTATATGTCTCGGGTCGTCAGGTTGAATAAGAACCCGTGGAACAAGTTTCAGTTTGGCATTTCTCGGCACAATGGCGCCAACATCGCCATGCACATCAACGACAGTCTCACTGCCAACACTCACCCTTTCCGGCGCACGCATCGCACTCGCCGCAGCAGAGAAACGCGCGCTTGAGATTAGGGTGCCGATGTGCGTGATCCCGTTCTAGAATTCACTACTTCAGACTTGACATTCATCCTAGGAACATAGCCATCGTCTCCTCTTCTCTGCACCTCCTCCTCTTCTCTCGCATGGACGGCGCTAAATTGACATCCATCTCTATCGCCATGGACAAAGCCTTTACAGCTGCCGGCCACCGCTTACCCACATCATCATACAAAGAGAATGTCTGGCCAGGAGGTGTCGCATATGGGCTCGGAACGAGTAATGGGGGAAGGTTTTGCACCATCGGTGGCGGGGTCCCTGTGATGGATGATCAAGGTAATGTGCTAGGCGCAGTAGGGTGTTCCACCGGAACACCTGCGCAGGACGAGGATGTTGCAGGAGCAGGGAAGGACGCAGTGCTGGAGATGATGAAATTGGAAAGGAACGGAGGGACGAAAGGCGAGCAAGCTACGGTTCCAGGTCAAACGAATCGTGTAGCAGGGAAAAGAGTAAGAGATGTAGAAGACTTGGAGGGCGAGAGATGCATAAAGAAAACAAGTGGAGAGCTCACGCTGGCGACCGAACGCGAGATGGAGATGGGTATTCAGATTCCAGTTTCGTGAAGGCGAATATGGAGCCGAATTCAAGGACGGATATCTAATCAATTTGATGCTCACATACAAATTTTTGAAGAACTTTAATTCTAACACATGGATGATGGATCTTCGACATTCTCATTCCTTTAGTATCCTGCATGTGGCTAAAGTAGTTTCTGAAAGACCAAGAACGTGTTCTTTTTGTTAGACGAAAAAAAATCCATTCTTGCTGATGTTGTAATGTTTCCTTGAACTCGTTTATTGTACATGTCTCCTCCGCTCACAGTCTGAGATCTTAACCAAATACCGGACCGAAATTACTACGAAGAGAGTATTCTTTGTTCTTCGTCACGATTTGAATTTTCTTATTCCAATTTTGATCGATACTTTTGACATAGTCGCAATTACTCTTGAACTACAATAATTCCCTACCTCGCCCAGGACAATTCATTTCGCCAGACGCAATCATGATCTTACTCGAAATCGCCATTCGAACAGCAGACAACTGAATTCGTTTCTTCAGCACAAGCAATAGATAGCAGAACCTAACGCGCCTCTCGAGGCTCTGATATCAGAAACGCTCAAACAGGATCTCACCCCCCCGGTGGTCATGGACTTCCCTGGCATCACTGTGGGTGGGGGATTTAGTTGCGCTAGTGGAGGGAGTAGGTGTTGGAAAGAGGGACTGTTCGATTGCTGCATCACCGAGATTGAGATAATTCCCGGAGATAGGGCGCTTACACCCCTCGATAAAGGTGGGAAAATGCTGATCCGTTCGATGCCGCGCGCTGCAGTATGGGTACAATAGGTGTGGTTACTCTGCTCAAGATGCAGCTTGTAGAAGCGAAGGATTTTGTTGAGTTCACCTATCACCGCACGTCTAGCGGCTCGAAGCTGATCGATTAGATTGTTACATTTTGCAACATGAAAGATACAGATATGGTCTTCATTGGGGGTATTTTGTTCGGTGCCACTGATGGTACCGTTATCACCGGGAAAATAGTATCCCAACGATCTCCAAATCCGCCTTTCAGGCGCTTTGATCGAGCAACGTCCCCTTGGTTTTATCGAAATGTAGAAGGAAATAAATGTTCAAGTTGAGAAGTAGAGGGCGATCTCGAGATGTTTAAGAAGGGTTAGTTGCCAAAATTTCATGTATATCTATAAACGCTATGTGACACCAGGACTTCGACATGTTAAAGTTCTTATCCAAAATAAAAGAACTTCCAATGTATTTATCTCTTCTTTCTGTAACCTAACAACTAACCACAAACAAATCCTCCACGACAGTGGGATTTGCATCGGTACCTGCACCAATGAGTCTAACCACACAGTTTCATCCTCTAATTGCATCCACCGAGTCGTACGCTGCCCGCATACATCTCATATGTATCGGCATTTGCCGCAGCTTGAGCCGCAGAGAGTTGCTTGGCAGCAGTTGGGCCATAGGCATAGTCATCTGTGCCGTACAAGTGCGTCATCTCGTGGAGAATGCTACCTGCCCTATCATAATCATCATCCGCGCAGGTGGAAGCATACTCCGGGAAATCCCAGTATCCGTTGCTAGGGCAAGGAACAATGACGTTAGCGCTCGGCACAGTGTAGAGCAAAGCAGAGCCGTCCGCGCAGTCACCGTAGGTGTCTGTGCATGAGATCTTGGGGGAGGTGGTTTGCACACCGACTACGTCGTTGTAGATGGTGCGGACTTTGGTTTCCTGGGCGGTCGACTTGAACCAGGTTGTGAAGTAGTAGGCAGCTGTGCCTGCGGCGGTGTATGCAGCGCTGGACATCGAGATGGCGTCCGCCACGCTGGTTTTGAGAGAGCTGGTTTGGGCCGAGGTGCATGAGGAGTAGGTCACTGCGCGCTTCTGAATGCGGGAGGAGAAGCTGGGTTCTTCGCGTTTGGAGATGTGCTCCCTAGGTGGATGGATCAGACGCAAGCAATGCTTTGGTTGGGCTATGAAACTTACTCGGCAACCTTGCTCTGATCAGGGGTGATGGTCACGGTGCCGGAGCTGACGCTGTCGCAGAATGCCATACCCTTCAATGTGGTGGGAGCAGTGGTTCCTGTTACGTATTTGAACCCTTGGATGGCAGTCACCTGAGCTTTGGCGATACCGGCGAGCTTGTAGGTCTTGGCTGCGTTGACGGAAGCGGTGATAGTTTCACCGGGCTGAATGACTTGGAACATCTCAGGGGAGAGGCCAGTGCGCTTGTAGTTGATGTAGGCACCCTCGAATGGAAGCGCTTTGCCATCTTAACATATGGTTAGTAATAAGGCTTGAAATTGTAGTTTCGGAGGTTGGGAATTCAGTATACCTGCATCGGACACCAAGAGATCTTTAGTCGCGTGCTCACTGAAGATAGTGTTGCCTTTGAAGACAGTGACAGCTTCAGAGCCAGTGTTTGTGACAGCGACTTGAGCAACATGATCGGCGGTGCCGGCAATCTTAACAGAAAGAGGGCAAGCAGCCATAGCTGCGCTAGCAAGGGCAACGATTGGGAGGATGTTGGAAATCATGTTTAAGGCTTTCAAACTGTGAATTTGACTCGAGAGTTGCCTTTGTCGATGATCTGGCACGCAAATGGGAGAAGGTAAAAGCGATATAAGTACTCTTTTGCTTCTCCACCCTCGAGCGTTCGCAATGTTCCTGAAGAGGCAGTTCGATCAAAAATTGCCTTGATGTCTCCCACCTGATGCCACATTCTGGAGATTTAATCCATGGCAGCGCTTACCAGGCCAAAGCCGACACATCGCCAGGGAGATCGCCGTGGCGTGTCAAGCTTCAGACTAATCACGTTGGCAGTGAAAGCCAAGGCTTGCGGAGGTTGGACGTGAAAGGAAGCTTTTATGGCACTTGGCACCTACACATCTTACTTCATACGGCAACTCGAATCTTGTTAATATCGGCAGCGTAGGGGTGAGTGGAACACGTTCCTGTCGTTGTCGCCGAGGAGCGTGCTGAGAGGAAGATGTGTAGCGAGGGCGGAGTGGGAACGCCCGAAACTAGGCCCGATTAGGCAGGCCTATAATACATTAGTGTACTGTGAAGCTTGTCGGGGTAGCTTATCACTGCAATCCTGCAGGGGAGAAAGCTTCGCAAGGCTTGGATAGGCTAGATCTTTGCTTGGTGTCTCTGTAAAAATGGAAGGTCCGCTTAACTCTATAGTGTCGATCGGATAAGCGTGCATCTCGACAATAAGTTGATTCGCGCGACTAATCTCCACGCTAGTGAATCTCCGCTGTAAGCCACTGAAGATTGCCTGGGTAGAATAAACACCCATAGCAAGATTGTACAAGGAACACATATACGTAAGCCAGGATGTACGGGGCGCACAATACCACACCTAGCTGGGCCGGGTGCGACACTACCCACTGTAGAGCGGGCTGAATTCAACATGTAAGCAGGGTGTGAGGGTTTTCGTATGTAGGAAGCTTGAATGTAGGTGTACGATTGTATTGAGACGAATCCTTGAGGATGACTCAGGATCGTCGAGAAGACTATATACTCCTGCGCGGTCACGTGATCTCTGATCACGTGATCCCAATCCAAGTCACGTGATCCTCTGGAGAACCCGTGACTGGCCCGTGGCTGGCCCGTGGCCTGCCCGAGGGCCTTCCGGGGCTGACGATGTATAATATCGTCACATTGCCCCCCCTTTTCTTTTAGGAGTCGTCCCGACTCCTGTAACAAGTAGGCCGTAGCGCGTGCGCGTGGGTACTACAGGTTACTCCCCCTTGAACCCACCATATGGTTCATATTTGTTAGAATGTGAGAGCTCTGAGTGGGAGGGGACAGAAAAATATTGCTTGAGGTGCCAACATAGAACCAGGCTGGTGCTATATACTCGGACATCTGCCCAGCCATCTTGGTCACGTGCCTATCATGTGCCTGTCACGAGGATGTCACGTGTCCCAGTCTCGGCTAGCCAGCTGCCTTTCAACACTCCCCCTTGGTGCCTCAAGCACCTCACACTCCCTTGCCTCTGGCTACTCCCCCAGCCTTTGGCTGCCCGGCCTTGTCAAACCCTCCCAAACCCACCTCTGTGGGGCAAATGGAGGGAAGAGTACCAGTGCTTCCTTAGCCAGCTAGTTTTATACTAAACCAGCTTACTCCCTCTGCTTAGTCAACTTTATGCTAAACTGAGTCTTAGTGCTGCCATTTTTCCAGCCCAAGTGCCTGCTGAAATTGAATGAAAGCGGGCTTCGCCAGCGCTTTTGTGAGCCCATCTGCTACCTGCTGTTTGGTTAGGGTAAACTAGATATCTACCTGCCTGTTTTCCTGGGCCTCCCGCACAAAGTGGTGCTGAGTATTAATGTGTTTTGTTCTGGCGTAGAATTGTGGGTTCTGGGCCAGGGTAATGGCGCCCTAGTTGTTGCTGAATATAATAGTGGCGGAGGGCGGTTTACAGTTGCCTGGCTCCCCTAGCAGCTCTTCCAACAGGCCTCTTAGCTAAATGGCTTCTTTAGCTGCCTGCGTCTGTCCCATGTACTTGGCCTCGCACGAGGAGAGCGCGCAACAGCCCTGTCTTTTTGAAGACCAGCTGATTGCGCCGCTTCCTATGTGGAACACGTAGCCTGAGGTGGAGCGCTGAGTCGCGATATCTCCTGCCCAGTCGGCATCTGTGTACCCTGTTAATGAGGTGAGATCTCCTTAGTACACTAGCATAAGGTTGAGGGTGCCGCGCAGGTATTAGAAGGTGCGCTTGATGGCAGTAAGGTGCTAGTCTGTGGGATTGGCCATGTGCTAGCTTAGGGCAGATACTGTGAAGGCAATATCTAGCTAGGTGCCTATTATTAGGTACATAAGAGATTTGACAGCCTGTTAATACTACTTTCTATTTAAATCCTTGGCTTTAAAGTCCTTAGGTGCTAGTTCTAGCTTTCTATCTATAGGGGTGCCTACAGCCTTATAGCCGTCTGTGAAGTTGAAGTCAGCAAGCATTTTTATAATATACCCTTGTGTCACGGTAACCACCGCGACACCAATTCCGAACAACGGTCCCGAACGATACCGAACGACGGTCCCGAACGACGGTCCTGAACGACGGTCCCGACAAGTACTGTACTCCGCAGCACAGTACTTCACACACCCGAACTCGCGCACAATACCGACTAATACCCGTTGCGCACATCATCCCATTCTGACTCACAGTACACCGACGGTGACGACCGTCGGCACTGTACTGCGACTTGTGATGACGAGCACGGTCTTCACTATCGTGGATGCGCGCAGGCAAATGAAAGGATAAGTTGGCTCTATTTCAAGTACACTAAGATAGAGCGAGAAGAGGTTCTCAGGGAGAAC
>BCHH01000016.1:958171-968225 GCA_001599595.1 Beverwykella pulmonaria | reverse complement strand
AGTTAACTATTTATCTCCTTTAGCAATGCGCAGTTTGTTAAAGGCGGCAATAATATTAAGTTTTGTGTAGTATTTAGCCTTGCTAAGTTAGCTTAGAGTTTCTTGTATTAGTAGGATTAGGTAACAGTTCTTAATAGTTAAAGTATTTAGGGCACAGTAGTTAACACAGAATTAGAGACCACCCCTAAGTTTCTTTACAAAGATAACAGGTAATGCTATAGGAGAGGAGCTAGCTTATATAAATCCTTTAGCTAGGTAATTGTTAAGATACTTTTGTAGTACTTTTAGTTTATTCTGTAACATACTATATAGTAGTCTAAAGCTGTGTTCCTTTCTGTCCTACAGGATAATCTTGTAGTTATATAATCTTCTTAGGGGAATCTTATTAGCTTCCTTATAGGAGAATACATGCAACAGGTTGTAGTATTCTGCTAGGACTTTTGTAGCTAGATTAGTGTACTTCTTAGGAGCTAAGGCTTTATTAATATTAGCTATAGTAACTGCAAAAATTTTGTAATTGCGTTGTTAGGTACTATAGAGGAACAGGGCAGCTCTAATATAGTAGATGTCTATTTCTAGGGCAGATGTTAGTTTAGGTTTAGGTTTAGTGTTGCCTCTCTTAGTAATAGGAGGAGAAGCTTTATGTTTGTGAGTAAGGTTGTCTGCAGACAACTGTTAGTTTATCTTAGCTATTGCATAATAGTGTTAGGTTTAGGTAGTAAGTTTTAGACAACACTTTAGTTTACAGGTTAGTTTTAGGGGACAGTTGTAGACAGTTGCTAACAGTTTGTGTTGTGCTGCACTATGTGTATTTTGTACTGTGTTATACAGTACGTCTAGGGTCTTAGGTTGGCGCAGACAGTGCGTCTAGCATTAGGGGGTGTTAAACAGGAGTTGTCTGTTGTTATAGTTAGGGATAACCCTATGTTTGTACAACTATAGTTAGCCAAGAATTATATTATGTTAGCTAGTAGTTGTAATAAAGAGGCAGATGCGTTTATAGTAGTTTATGTACTAGAGGGTTATTATTACTATATTAGTAATTGTACCTCCTTTAAGTTGTTTGCTGTTAAAACTAGTAGGTATTAATAGCTAGGCTAGTAGAGTTAGTTAGAGTTTTAGTTTGCGCGCTAGAGATCTGTTTATATAGCTATAACTAGTAGCTCCTAAATTAACTAAGCAAAACGTGCTATAGGTTACTATGTCTTGTTAGAGGCTAACAGGAATATTAATATAGTATTTCTATAAGCTTAGTTTAGGAGGTGTGAGCCATAGGTTAGCAGAAATCTAGTAAGGGTGTAGTCCTAGGCAGCAGCTTACGCTTAGGACTTTCCTTTTAGGGATAGGTTGTGCTTGTTGCAAGGACTGCGTGATTATAGCTAACAGTTAGTAACAGTTAACAATGCTGTAGAACTTATAGTAGATAATAAGTTCTGTTGTGTTTAGGTTAGAGCTAAGGGAGGTTAGCTAGTGCTAGTTGCTCTAGCAGCAGGCATAGGGACAGTGCATTGTAGGGAGATGTAATTCTTTAAGTTATATTTAAAGCAACAACCCTTCTTTATCTGTTTCTAGCGTTTAGCTAATCCTACTAGGGCGTAACCTGCTAGGTCAATTTCTATAGCGTCTAGGTCTTATTTAGCAGTAGTAGTGTAGGTTAATTAAGTTAGTTAGGCAGCAGAATGTTTGTAGGGTTAGTGACAGGGTAGCAGGTAGAGCATGTTGTTGTATTGTTTGCTAATAATATTAGCACAGTCAACAAGTTTTTTAGGGAAGTCTACACTAATAAGGGCTCCTTAGAGGTCCTTGTTTAGTAATTTAAGCAAGTAGTCTAGTAGTGCTGTGTTATTCTATCTAGATTCTTGTCTATAGTAATAGAACTTAGCAAAGTATAAAGGGAAGCTCTTCTTTCCTTAGTAGAGTCTTGCTAGTTTTCTTTGTGCAGTAGCTTGTTAGTTTAGGTTGCTATACATAGATTGTAACAGGTTTATAAGGTCTTCTACTAATTCTAGGGAGAAGGAATTAACTAGGAGAGCAGCATTATCTTAGAGGCGTGTAATTAAGTATTAAAGGTGTTTAAGTTCTGTAGGGTATTAGTTAAGGTTTCTGTGTAGCTTGTTCTTAAGTTAAGACAGAAAGGTAGGTAGTTCCTGTTGTTTGCTAGTAAAGAGAGGGGGATTAGGTAGTTGTTTAGTTTAGTGGGTAGTATTAGTTGGCTTAGTAGTTAGTTGCGTTAGTAAGCTGTTAGGTGTGGATAATAGAGTAACTATAGTAGGGATCTGCAGGTGGGCTAGAGATTCTACAGCTTTTAATCTATTGTTTAATTCTATTACTAGTTAATCTGTGTTAGACGCATTAGGGTACAGAGTCTTTAACTTAATTGTTTGTATGTCACGAGCAACCTTCCCCTCCGGGTCCCTCCGGGCCATCCTCGGCCAGCCTTCGGCCAGGTCTCGGACCACGTGATCTCCGGTCACGTGCCGATATGTATATAGATTCCTTCCGAGTCCTGAGTACTCCTCAAGGATTCGTCTTGAATACACTTTATACCCATATTTCTATCTCCTGCCGACAGTCACCTTACATTGTATCTCTTTGTGTAGAGACGCAATTTGTTTTTTAAAGGCCTGTTGTTGATTGCTTAAGGCTTTAGTAAAGGAAGTCTGCATAAGCTGCATCTGTTCCTAGAAGGTTACTGTAACGATTCGAACAATCGTTCCATCACGTGACCGAACCGCTCCCTGCCCGATCCCGATACAGATCCTATTCCTACCCAAACCAATAGGACTTCGGTTCCCGACCTGCTCCCAACTCAACTCTGATACAGGCTTGATCCATATCTAAACCTGTATTACCTTGGCTCCAGACCAGCGCCTGATGCAACTCTGATACAGGTCCTTATCCAAACCTGTATTACCTTGGCTTTGTTATTTCTCATCTCTCTTTATATATATAAACCAGTTGTTTCGTTAGTTAGATCAGGTAGCTTTTAATTATCCTTTCGTACCTGGCCTATAGGTGTCAATTTAATCTTGGGTATTCATTCTCACTCATGCACTCCTATATGCCTTAGTAGTAATTCGCACCCAAATCCAATTGTCCTGATATCCTGCGCTGTTACATTATAATTAAAAGCTCATGACAGCTAGTGACAGCCTCTTAATAATATCGCAACAATTGTTTGTTTAATTACGTCCAAGCCCTAAGACGCGTCTAATTTAGTTGTACAACTTACACACTGTTACATTAAATTATTTAGTTATAGATTAGATCCCCAAGACCTCTAATTAACTAAAGCCTTTAGGTTTAGAACTTCCTATCCCCTGCAATTAGGATTGCCTTTAGAAAAGTTACAAAGACTGTACTACAGTAGAAACTCAGAGACTACTAATAACCTATTAGAATTAGACACAACACTAATGTCTAACTCCTAACTAACCCTAGGACCTTCTACTAGGTCTAGAAATCGCGTTAGTTAGAAGGGTAAAGCAACCTAGCCACGCAACAAACCCCCACCTCTACTGCCAACAACTAAATCTGCACCTGCAGAACCTAAAGTTGAAGAATTATCTAATTTAGAGTTAGATTAGAGACATACCCAACTTATAGAGCAAATTGCCTGTTTGGAAGCCCAGCTTAAGAGTTTTATAAAGGCGCAATCTGTTTCCCTAGAACAACCTCTACTAACTACTAAATTAGCAATAATAAGCGCCTAAGTCTCTCCTACTCCTCCTAGCACAAGATCCCCTTTAGGCACCCTAGGACTATCTTAGATTAAACTTACAGAACAAACACCTAACATTATTAAACTTAATAATAGCAAGAATCCCACGTTTAAACAGTAGCAAGCCTTAATTATAGACTAACTTAAAATTAATGCAGACTATTATTAGAGTAAACGTGCATAGATAAACCTTGTATAGGGACACACTTCTAGAACAGCTACAAAGTATCTAGAACCCTAATATCTATCTAATTTGCCCAAGTCTAAGTTCTAAAATGCAGAAGAGATAATCTCCCTGCTCTAATCCTATTTCCTCTCTAGTAATAAAGAAGTGGAGGCCTAGCAGGCCTTCTAGAGACTAAACATAGAAAAGAACAAAACCTTTCCTACTTTTAAAGCTTGTTTCCTTAGTGCAGCTATTAGTGGATCTGTACCTTAGTTAGAGTAGTTTTTCTACCTATAGGAGAAGATTACCCCTACCCTAAGGATAGCTAATCTTAGTTTTAAACACCTATAGAAGGACTCCTTTAAGGAGATAGTTTGCTATCTTACAGCCTACAACATAGAACAGTGGCACAATCTAACAATTAACAGGATTTTATTAGCGCTTTCCTCCTCTACCCCCTAGTTTAGTTTAGATAAGAACTAGAAGCCAACTGTAGTGGCCCCTAAGGTTGTGTACAGCGCTAATAACTCCAAGCCTTTGTATGTAAACTCTGCAGCGCCTTAGTCTACGCCCTTTATCCCCTAGCAGCCTAGTTAAACACCTGCCCCTAAAAGACAGCCAACCCCTAGTACCTGTTACAACTGTAGCAAGCTAGGACACTTTACAAACAATTGTCCTGTACCTAGAGTCTGCAAGATTAAAGTCAAACAACAGGAACTAGAGGATAAGTTTATTAATACTAAAGAATTTAATCCCAATGCATATTAGGTAGGAAACAGAGACGCCTAGGAAAACTCTCTGTCCTAGGCTTAAACAAGTATAATCTAGCAGGCATAGATCTATTGCACTTGTTTAGAGGAAAACATTTCTAAGTCCCTATTATTTTATGTTTATAGGGTGCTAGCGTCTAATTACGCTTATTACTTAATACTAGCGCACAAGGTTTTCTTTTTCTAAATACAAAAATTGCAAAATCCCTATCTAAATCCCTTTATGTTCCTATCCAACGCCTACCTTTTAAGCTTGTAGTAAAAGGGTTCTAAGACGTAATTAAGACCTATGTTTACTAATACATCTACCTTTACATGCAAATTAACAGACGCACTATTTAGAATTGTCCTTTTGTAGTAATAGATCTTGGTTCTCAAGATTGTATTATTAGAATTAAATAGCTACGCAAATTTAAACTCCTACTTAATACAGATAAAAATTAGATTGTTTGGCTAACTAAATATCCCCTAACCTATAAGCCTTCCCCTCCCCTTATTATACAAGTTAACTATCCTAAGCAGGATTACAATGCTAAGGAGGATGTGCAGCAAAGAGATCTCCTATAGGAACAGGATAGTTATTAGTAGGCCTACAGCCCTACTATACATTGTATTTAAGGCTTACTCTAATTTCTAAAAATTAACTAAATTCTAGTCCCCTACCTTCTGCAAACACTACAAGCACTCTAAACTAACAAGAATTAGCTAGAAACAAAGACTGCTCTAGTTGTTATCTAAACAGCCTTAATTGCTATAATTTCTGCCAACACCTTCTATTTTAATATAAAGAGAAAGGAAAATAAATTCTTTATAACCTCCTTATACAAGATTAAACAGGTGTTAGAAGAGAAATAGGATGTACTTGTGGACAATCTAGATAACAAACAGTTGTTGAATAAACAATTGCTAAAAATCTATAGTTTGTACTATAACTTGTTTAATTAGACAGAGGCAGATTAGCTTGCAGAACATTGCATCTATAATTACAAGATAGTGCTTACTAAACCCCTTCTAAATTACTACAGTCCCTTATATAAGCAGAATGTAGAAGAGCTTAAAGCAACAAAGGCCTACATTATAGACAACCTTGCAAAAGGTTAGATTAAAGCAAGCAAGAGTCCTTTTACATCCCTGTTGCTGTGTGTTTAGAAGCCTAACAGTAGTCTACACATCTGTGTGGATTATTACAAATTAAATGCCTTAACCTGTAAGGATTCCTATCTAATACTGCGTATAGACAAACTGCTAGCATAACCTGCTAAAGCCAAGATCTTTACTAAGGTAGATATTTATGTAGCTTTTAACAAAATTAGGATAGACCCCACCTCTAAAGAGTATACTACTTTTTAGAGCTAATATAGATTATACAAGTGTAAGGTCCTACCTTTTAGATTATGTAACAGCCTAGCTACGTATTAGCGTTACATAAACAATATGTTAATTAACTATCTAGATAATTTTTGTATTGCTTACCTAGATAACATCCTAATCTACTCTAAAGACAAGACTACTTATGTCAAATATGTTAAGAAAGTATTTAATTAACTTTGCTAAGCTAGTCTCTAGGTTAATATCCTAAAAAGCAAGTTCCACGTAACCTAGACCTAATACCTAGGGTATATCCTTACTAATACTAGATTAGAAGTTAACCCTGCTAAGGTAGAAGCCCTACGCAATTAGAAAAAGCCTACTACAATTACAGGCGTAAAATCCTTCTTAGGCTTCTGTAGTTTCTATTAACAATTTGTACCTAAGTTCTTACAAATTGCAAAACTAATCCTCTTGTTGCAAAGCCCTGCAATCCCTTTTATATAGACTTTAGAATGTAATGCAGCCTTTAAGAAGCTAAAAGCAGAATTACTTAAGATACCTACTCTTTGCTATTTTAACCCTTTATTAGAGACTAAGGTTAAAACAGATGCCTCTAATAGTGTAGTAGCAGGAACCCTCTTACAAAAATACACAGACAGAAAATAGTATCCTGTGGCGTTTTACAGCAAGGTCCTGTCTAGTTTAGAACTTAATTGGAAAATACATGACAAGGAACTGTTTGCAATTATTACCGCCTTCTAACTATAAAGAGCTAAATTAACCTCTGTTACAACTAGGACCTAGGTGTATTCTAATTATTACTTGTTAGAATATTTTATAACTACTAAGGTGCTTAATTCACAACAGGTCTAATAGGTAGACGTATTAGCCTAGTATAACTTTTAAATTGTGTACACCCTAGGCAAGGATAATGCTTGTGCTAATATTCTTAGTTGTCAAGAACAGGACATAGAGAACCTAAGATTAGCTTAAATTAACAATTAATTACAGGTCTTACTTAGTCTACACTAACTTGACAACCAAATCAACACTAAATTAGCTCTAATATACCTTAAGCAGACCACTACCTGTGTAGCTACGTTAAACACCATTTAGGGTGTAGAAGAAGCTATGTTGTTAGATTTGTTAGAGCTAATTAATACCTTACTTTAAGAGAACCGTGCTTCTTTTAACTTAGAACAGAAACTGCTGCCAAAGCAATATTAGATAGAGAATAGACTGTTGCTCTATAGTAACTAATTGTGTGTCCTAGCAGACTCCTCTATAATTACTTGTCTTATCTAAGAAGCACACAACTAACTATTATTAGCTCACCCTAGTGCCACAAAAACCTATTAGTTATTGTCCTAAAGATATTACTAGAAAGGCATAGAGGCCACGTGTAAACAATATGTTTAGAATTGTATTACATGTTAGAAGGCACATCTAAGACAGACCTAAATCCCTAGATTAATCTATCTACTTCTAATTCCTAATTGTCTAATACAGCACTTGTGCATTAACTTTAAAGAATTCCTAAAGGACAAATTTGGGTACAACTAGATAATAGTAGTAATTAACTAGCTATTAAAACAGGCGATTTCCATCCTATGCTACAAGACAATTAACTTATAAGGCATGGCCAACTTGTTTATTTAATAGGTATATTGCTTTAGTTATACTCCTAAAACTATTATCTTAGATTGCAGACCTTAGTTTGTGTCTAGTTTCTAGTCTAAATTCTGTTAGATTATAGGCACTAAAGTTAAGTTGTCAACTACCTATTACAAAGAAACTAACAGACAGACAGAAATTATAAACAAGTATATTAACTAGAGGCTGCGCCCTTTTATATCCTTCTACTAGGACAATTGGAGCAAACTCTTGCTAATAATTAACTAAGCTTAGATATTACTGCCCTACTTAGCTATTAGTATAACTCTGTATTATATCCTATATAGTTACGAACCTTGGCAGAGTTGGGACTAGAAACACTTAGCTAAGCCCGCCACAATTACTAATAAGCTTAATCACGCTAAAGCTCTAAAATTAGCTACCTACATGCACGCTGCTTGGGAAACAGCTAAAGTTAACATAGAAAAGGCCTAAGATTAGATGTGAACAGTAGTCAACAAATATTGCTAACTAATTAACTAGGAAGTTGGTAATATAGTCTACCTAGATACTTGCAACTTAGCAGTTCAACGTCCTAGCTAAAAGCTATCTAACAAGTGGGAAGGTCCTTTTAAGGTGCTTGAATAAGTAGGTAACTCCTATTGTTTGGAATTACCTCCTAGATCAAAGATCTTTAATATATTTGCACCTAACCTTCTATGCAAAGATCCCTAGGACCCCCTACCTAGACAAGAAGCTCTAAAACTACCTAGTATCCCTATTAACAGAGTTAAAGAATAGGAAGTAGAAGAGATATTAGCTAGCAAGTTGTATTACAACAAGCTCAAGTACAGGGTTAAATAGGTGGGCTACAATCCTAACCTAGTTTGGTATAAGGCATTAGACTTTATAGGAGCCCTATACAAGTTAAAGGCCTTTTACAATAAGTATCTAAATTAGCTAGGACCTCCTTATGCACTTAGTTGTTGGATTAAAGCTTGGGAAGCTAGTGTGGAAGACATAGATTACTTAGAAGATAACAGAGCAGAGTAAGAGTGGAGAAAGTCCTCCCTAAAGGGCATCCTATTGTGGGGAATAGTGCTAGAAGTATATCTAAAACTTGTCTAACTTACCTACTACCCTCTGCTCTATCTAACAGGTTAGTAGGAGGATTAGAGATAGAGGTACTGCCTTCACCACCCTCTACATCCTAACAACTACTACCTTCCGCCCCCTAATAACAACAACCACGCCCTCCTTTTCCTCTACCCTGTCCTCCTTTTCTACCTACCTAACTACCCTAAACACCTCCCAAACCCCCACCTTTTTTAGTACTGCCTAAGAGCCTACTAATATTATCACGCAGCAAGGATATAAGCGTCTCTAGAGAGGTGACCTGCTAGAGCAGCTGAGCGTTCAAATAAAACAAAGCCACCTAAACGTTAACTACAGAAAGCTTAGCTTCCTGACGTTTCACAACCTGGGCGATCAACGCTACCTTCTAGGCAGCCGCCTGAATGGCACTAAATGCAGTCTCCTTCTCCTTACCCTCCTCTGCTACCTCCTACACTACTAAAGCACCCTAGAGTGTCACAAACTTATCCTTACAAAAGGAGGGAACCTGCAACAGCGTTAATAGTACTGTTGTGCCTACTAAATTACTAGTAATTTGGTTTAGTATAAAACCTTACAGGGTTGCACATCTTGTTCTTGGAAGTGCAGTACTAGCACTTCTTTAAGCTTAGACGCCTAAAACTGTATTGTACAGCTGTACTACGCGCGAACGCGCGGTAGGACTAAAGGCAAATAACCTAAAAGGCCAAGGCACAAGCACTGGGGGGCGCGTGGAGCGGCATATTTATGTATATGTGTGTGTTTGTGAAGCTGCGATACAGGTTAACAATACTAAACTAACAACAATAGAAAACAGACAACAATACGTACGCAAGAGAAATGTAGGATAAGTCAAGCAAGAGAAGAAAATAGGAAGGTAGGATTGTTGATATACTAGTGAAAAATGGTGGTTGCCCCCAACAACAACAAAATAACTCCTCTTTTACCTTAAGGAATATAAGCCTCTTATTTGTCTATCAACAAGCACCCTATTTAGAGAGGAAAATGAGGTGAAAGCAATTGTATGGTGGTTATTATAATTCTTTTACTAAAACAACAAAGAATCAACTAGACAACAGCTTGATGCCACAATCATGCATTACTAATTCTTTTGTTATACGAGGTGAACACTTACTGGGTCCGGTCCGTACTAAGGCGGTGCGTAAGCGTAGGTGTCGTAGGATTATTCTGTGAGGTTCGAAGACGATGATATAAGACAGAGGGGTGGTAAATCCAATCAATAAATTGACTAACTAACTTGCTGTATCAATCTGGGTAAGAGACGAGTGAAGTTATTTGAGTTGACTACAAAGAGCAAACATAACATAGGAAACTGTCCTCCTTATATATTTCCTCTTT
>BCHH01000016.1:834580-932328 GCA_001599595.1 Beverwykella pulmonaria | reverse complement strand
CCACGACTAATACCCGTCCATCCGATACTTTGTCTACTTGGGGGTTATGGAAATACTATTTCCTAAACCCCCATATAGCCCTTACATCTGACACAATGTTGCGCAACTAGTTGCTAGAGCCTTTAGCCCTAGTGCTGCCCCCCCCGCGCGAAACAAGAAGCAAGGAGGACCTCTACGTATATAAACAATATGCAAAGGACACAGGGATATTAGCAGCAACACTTATAAAGGAAACCAACCTAGAATTCTGGGAGGACAGGATTAATATAGCAACATCTACGCGTAGGCTGGTAAATTTGGGTATACTTGGGTATGCGAAATTTTGCTCTAAAAAACGCTATAACTCTACAGATCCTAGTCCAAATTAGGCCATATATAGCTCCTTTTATGCCTCTAATCCAGATCTATAACTTTGTAATATAAACATTTTTAATAATACTAATATTACGTAAGATAACTGGGCAACCCAAGTTTTGTAACCCAACCCAACTAAGACAAACTTGGGTTGCCTTGTATTTTACGTAATATTAGTATTATTAAAATTGTTTATATTACAAAGTTATAGGTTTGGATTAGGGCCGTCGGATAAGCTATATATAGTCAAATTTAGACTAGTATCCATAGAGTTATAGCCAAAAAACTCGAAGCTTACGTAAGACCCATTCGCCAGCCTATCTACGCGCAGGCAACAGATATTGTACGCAGGATGTGCTATTACTAGCCTCTGTACAACAACTATAACTAGCACACAGCTTCTTTAGGCGTATTAGGAAGACTTTAAGGGATGGATATTAACGCAATTAGATAAGCTTAATTGTGCATTTAAGAGAGAGTTGCTACAAGTTCTATTAGACAAGAATGTTACGCCTTTGGGGAGAAGCAGCCTAACTGTAGCTATTATACTGTACAAGATGCTACAAGGGAAAGCTATTGCACCTAAAAAGCTTCATACGCAAACCCTATTACTATATAAGGCTCTGCATGGAAGCAGACCACTAACAATGCTGCCAACTCTAAAAGTATTAGCATCACCTGCTCTAGCACCCTAGTTAGCACTACATCTATTACTGTATAAACAATACACGCCACCCTATCCAACACCTACTCTGCACCCTTAATTGTACGCACCACCACCTACTGCAGCGTATACACCACTAGTACCCCCTGTACAATCCCTACTACACTACAACCTATATAAGCTACTACTGTAGAGAGAAGTTGCTAAAGAGAAACTCCTAGCAGACAAGATTATACAATTCTAAAAGGCATAGAAAAAGGACAACAACTACACAGGTTAACTGTATGACATCCTTGCAGACAAAATGCAGATCTTTATTAACCTATGTTAATAGCTAGATATTTAGGAAACTTAGTACGCAGATATTTTTCCAGATATCCTAGAAGGTCGTGCAAATATGTACTATATGCACAATATTGGCCTGGGACACGACTAGAAGCATTTGTACAATGCCTTAAGCAGTTACTTTAACACTAACGTGAACTACAGCTAGTACTAGACAGACTAGACAACAATAACCTTCGCATAATGCTGACAAGAAAACCCTAACAAGAGTTTGTATAAAGTCCTTAAGACAATAATTAACAAGCTTACACTTGCACAGAGGGCACTTAGAACAGAATTCTAAGGGGATGTTCTACTGCACACTGCTGTTATACAAGCCTGTTAAGGATAGCTAGAACTAGAACATGCCATGTTTACTATTAAGCCCTTGTGCAAAGCCTTGTTTAGTAACCTGTAAGCAGCGCTTTAAGTTACTATAGACTACAGGGCAAACTAATACCTCCAGGAACTGCCCAACGCGTACTACACTAACTACTAATACAACTCTATACAATAGGAGAGAAGCTTCCCACTGCGCGGAAGAGGACAACGCAGAAGATCCCTATTAAGGTTTAGGCTACGTTCTAGGGACAACTGTACGCAGACAAAGAAGTGCTTTGTCTGCTACAAGGAAGGATGTTGGTTATTAAACCACCCTCACAACAACTGTACGCGTGCGAAGAATTAGTATGTCACCTTATACAAAGGCTTCTATAATAAGCCTCTATCGCGCAAAGCCATTACATTGTACATCTAAGACTTTAAAGGTTACCCCAAGGAAGAAGAGGATTTGCAGGATATAGAGGAAATAGAATGGGAGATTGAGGATGCTAAGGAAGCTGTCAACTACCTTACCTCTGCTGCATACCTACACTATGCAACTAGAGAGGACATCTACAGTGTTAAACCTAAGGAGTACGCTAAGCAGTTTATCCTCAACAACTAATACTGTATAGTATACTAAGGTAAACTATGGGACACAGGCGCAGCAAAGATCTCTACTGTTAGCAAGTCTTAACTTAAGGCGTACGTGCAAGAGAACCTACGTACAGAAATTAATTAGACACCTAGCTAAACAGATATTAGCTTTAGAGGCCAGACGCTAAAGGGATTAATTAGTACTGTACAAATCTAGAACCTAATTAGTCTAGTTACCTATTATATTCTAGAGACTCTAACACTATTTCTACTATTACTAGCAGATGCTAATTAGCTTGGGGCATACTTTAACAACGTTCTGAATGTTATTGTACGCAAAGATAAAACTACTGTCCCTGTTATACAAAAATAGGGACACCCTTTCTTTAATGTTAGCAAGGAAGAATCTATGTCCTTCTTTACTAAACTAGAGCTCCGCCGCCTCTATCACTGCTTTGGACACCCCTGTACAGAGAGACTCTAGAAGATGCTAACTAGCGCTAGCTATAACGTTAATACTGCTGTATTAGAAGAGATTAAGAAGTTCTGCTACCTCTGCTAATTGTACAACTAGACACTGCAAAGATTTAAGTTTACAATTAAGGATAACACCCACTTTAACTATAAGGTTGTTATTAATGTTGTACAAATTAGCAATAGGGACGTTCTACATGTGATTAACGCAGACACATTATTTTAGGCTGCTACTTTCCTAAAATCTATGTCTGTATAAGATACCTAGGATGCACTGTGTAAATGCTAGATTAACACCTACTAGGGACCTCTAGACTACATTATACATAACCCTAGTACAAACTTTGCCTTAGAGGAGTTCTAAACCTATACAAAGATTGTTGGAGCTACCTGCAGGCAGATGCCTGTAGAAGCACACTAGGTAGTTAGGAAAGTTAAGCGTGCGCACGCGCCTCTCTAACGCGTGTTTAACATCTTAAAGACAGAGCTAGGCAACTGTATAGATGATAAGGCTATTCTACAGATGGCAGTTAAGGCCCTAAATAATACAGCTGGCCTGCACGGTCTAGTACCTACACTACTTGTCTTTGGGGCATACCTAAGAGTTAACCTAGACTCTCCACTATTACCTAATATTATCGCACGAGCAAGCGCTGTACAGAAGGCAATAAGGATGCTTCAAAAGGACTGCGCAAGAGTCAATATTAACCGCGCAATTAACACCCACAATAGCCCTACATTACATAAAGTTCTTAACCTCCCCCTTAGCTTAGAGATTATGGCATAGAGAGAGAAGGAAGGCTAGACTAGCCTGTACAAGATTAAAAGCATTAAAGGGAGAGACGTTATTATTAAGATGGAGAATGGCCCACTAAAGCTCTAATGTACGCAGGTCAAACTATACTACAGAGAAGAGGAGGAAGAGAACCTACCTACAACAGACAACCCTAATAAACTAATCCCTGTACAAAGGGATCCTCTACAGAAGAGGAAGAGGGGATAACCCCACAAGAATACTGCACAGGCAGAACTAGAACCTGTCTTAGATTAAGTCTCCTAGGACAATAATGCTGCACCTGTACAAAGGGAAGATGCAGATACTAGGAGAAGTAGAAGGCAAAGGAAACCTGCACAAAACCTAGATTAGGTATTTCTAACCTAGAAGGAGAAGGATAATTAGGCTTTGTCTATTAAGCTCTGTATAGATAGTGTAATTACTACACCAGGAGAACCATTTAAGGAATTAGACTGCATAGAGATGGACACCCTAATTGCTAACAGCACTTTCAAGGTTATAGTGTATAATCTAACAAGGCACAAAGGCCAGATCTTCAACCTACACCTTGTATAAGAAGTTAAAGGCAAAACAACAAAACTGTACAAGAAGTCCTGCCTAGTGTTTGCTAGCCATTTAGACAAAGAGAAGGAAGAAATCCTTACTTAATTACTAACTATCTAAAGGATAAGCTAGAGACTGCTTCTAGCTATTAGAGCAAGCCTAAGAGCTACGTACAGCATGCATTTTGAACTGCGCGATATTACACAAGCGTACATTTAATTAATAGATAAGCTCCTGCGCACGCTGTACGCAAAGCCACTAAGGGAGATGCGCCAGAGCTTCCTACTAAATATAATATTCTAGGTTGTACAACCCTTGTACAGAGCTGCTAAGTTAGGACTATATTAGTTTAAGACATACCACAACTACTACAAGGAGAAGCTCCAAATGCATATCTCTTTGTATAACCCTTGCCTCTTAATTACAGATAAAGGAGAGCACACCTTTGGTATTACAGGCTTGTAGACAGACAATACCCTAAGTATTGTAACAAAGGATTTTGCACAGAGAGAAGAAGAGGAACTGCAGAAGGCAAATCTCCATGCAAAAGATAAGACTGTACTATCCAAAGACTAACCTATCAAGTTTAATAGAGGGAAGATTTAGCTTRTACAAGACAAGGTTATCCTTACCTAGAAAGGTTAGGCTAAGGACCTCTGTACAATTAACACTACAGCAGAGGATGCCACACAACAGTACGTCACGCAAAGGGCTAGAGGCGCATATATCACCTTAGTATGTCAACTAGAGGCAGCATTTAATCTCTTAGTTGCTGCTCAAACCATGGTCCCCTTGCACAAAGACATTAAAGCCCTTAACATACGCATCTAGTAGCAGATAGACAATAGTAGCAGAGGACTCACCTTTGTGCCACTGCAACTAGATTGCATAAAGCTGTTTATCTTTACTAACAGATTATTTGCTAACAACAAGGATCTTAGCTTACAGCTAGGATTCTTAATTGTATTAGGCAACAAGGACTGTAYAGAACAAAGYAACYACTTTAAAATACTAGGCAACATTRTACACTAGAATTCYACTAAGTGTAAAAGAGTAACTAGGAGCGTCCTTGCTAGTAAACTGTATAGAATAGTTRGAGGGTTTAACAAYRCAATTRCCCTTAGTACAACTCTACAGCAGATTGTATGAACGCTCAAACTGCCGCCAATCCCAGTAGTTATCTGCACAGACTTAAGATCTCTGTACAATTGCCTTGTTAAGCTAGGCACTACTAGTAAAAAACAACTTATAATTAACATTATGTTACTCCGCGAATTATACAAGAAGAGAGAAATTGCTAAGATTAGATAGATTAATGGCAAAGACAATCCTGCTAATGCATGTACAAAGAAAACGCCAAATTAAGCCCTTCAATTATTAGTCTTAACTAACTGCCTCTCTGTCTAAATAGAAGCATCTGTAGAGCAGCTAGATCCTACACGCAAAGATGCCTTAGACYAACTAGACTAACAACGCCTCTGTACAAGGCCTATTTCCTTATGTTTTTCTATTGCACACACTCATTTGTTTTATTATTTATTTACAAGTGTTAGTAACCCTAAGGTTATTCACAGTCACAGTAGAGTGTTAGGCTTGTGTGGTGATAATATTCTTGAGGTTCTAAGATATAAGGATCCTTGAGGATCCTTGACTTAGAAAGCTGATTATGTAACTGCCGCTAGAGCAGGGAAATCACATAATATCAACGCTGAGAAATTATGTGATACCAACAACAAGATTGGAAGGAGAAATTGGGTGGCGCCAGCAGGGCAGACGCCGTCAGGCAGAAAGAGGCATAGCAAGTCAAGCACGTACAAAGGGATAAGAGTAAGCATCACTAGAAAAGAAAAAGTTGCCAGTGTCCGTACGCAGGAGCAATACGGCGTAAAGTATGTCTAGCCCGGTATAGGATCACGTGGTTATACCACGTGATGCCCGTGCACAAGCGCGCCTCCTTAAATATCGCTCGCGTTCGTACATAGACTAGCAGAGCAATAACCAGAAACCTGTTGCCCACCCTACTATCCCCGTACGCTGTGTACACCGTACAACTGTCTTATGCCTTGCCGACTAGTGCTCGCACCACTATGCAGCTAGCTGTAAGATCCCTATCAACATAATATGACTTTCCAGAAGCTCTAGGAGTTGGGGACAGCTCTGCTTTGTGGTTCCAATTCAGCGAATAAAATGTGACATCGTTTTTGAGTTTTTGTTTGTCTTTTGGGGTAAGGGTGGGGTGGTTCTCAATGTCCGATACAGTTCGATGAGTATCAAAAGTATTGAAGGTGTGACCATAGAGATCTGAGCTCGAGTAGACCGATGCCTGTAGGTGCTGATTTGGATTGGTGATTTTTCGATTGGCATCTCTAAAGATTCTTGGCATGATCAGTAACTGGCTTGAAGAAGAATTCTACCTCTTGCAGGATGCTAAAGGCCGGGGAAAAGCTCTTAGAGAATACAGCCTAGAAACAAGATCTAGAATAAAACACGCTCTTACGGGAGTTCAAAAGTTTAGAAATAAGTTCTCAAAAAATACAGTCTAGAAACAAGATCTAGGACAAAACGTGTCCGAAATAGAGGTTCAGAGTATCCTATATTTTCCAAGAGCTTATTTCCAATTTTCAACTTACTGCAAGAGACACATACGATAAAGAGGTTCAGAGTACGCTATTTTCACCAAGGAGCTTTTTGCCGACTCTCAACTTCCTGCAAGACTCTGCCCACACTTACATGTCATCGAACGCTTTCGGTAGGTTTTCCGCGTTGTCGGCGATACGAGCAGCTCTTATAACATTCAAGCAACTCATGATCTTATCAAGGTGGACTGCCCGATCTCCAGCGTTGGGCCTAGACCGAGTCTTTTGCACAACGTTTGCTACTCGTTTCATAATAGTCCGGTGTTTATCTTCGCGGCCACTCGAGATAACTTTTCCATTTTCGTACCCGCCATCATACTTAAAATATTGGGGCTGTTGGTGAGGATATCGTGGATTAAGTGTGCCTAAGCAATCAGTTAAAAGGACTATACCCATGGAGGCGAGTAAGATCGGGTAGCAAATACGCACCCTCCCAATCCGTAATTTGGCTGGCTGTTGCTATATCTGGGTTTTCCAGATCAAGGTGCAGATTGGCGGGGATCTTGGACGGATCGAAATGCCCTAGTTGGACTCTTTGTCCATGTAAGCTGGAGGGCGGAGGAAAAGGTGTCAAGATATGTATTGTATGTGATGTATGTACAGCTGATATATATATATGACGGACTGATTAGTCAGTGGCATATCCACGTGACATTATGGTGTCCTCGGCTTACAGTCCATTCACTCTCACATTGACATCCTTCGGTTGGATATAGTCGCAGAACTCAGCAAAGTTACATCCACCCTTGCTGTGAGTTCCAGTGCAGCCTCGACCGATATCGTTTCCACCAGATTCTCTGTCCATGCGATACGAATAGTAAAATATAACCGCCTCCCATCCGGCGGCCCTTGTAGACGCGAAAACGCTTGTAACTACAGAGGCAATAAGGGAGAGGTAAAATGTCTTCATGATGTAGGTATCGAACGGGCCTGCGAAACCGAAAATCGTACCTCGAAAGCGTTGGGGCGGAAGAAGAGTATTATGCGTCAATGAGCGCTGAGAGACGCGCTTTTGAGCGGGAACGTGGAGGTCGGATATACGACCCTGGAGAATTCAACTGTAATATGGTTTTAGATGTCCAAGTTATGCTAAATTCTTCAAGACCTTATGTTTGACTTCCAACTTCTTATAAGAAGCGTCGCAGTTTTGAGCTGTTCTGGTGCGGCGGAGGTCCGAAAGTAATAGGGATCGGTCAGGAGGAAGATTTCTACGATGGCGAAACAAACGGGAGTCGACGAGTCCTGCATCCTGTAGAACGTGCGTGCGAATATGCGTAGAAATTACTGGTGGAAGATTGCAAAGTCGGTATAGCTCGAAATAGGAGGCTTACCGATATCAATGCTCCCTTCCGTACGTGCGATCTAGGATGAACTTGAGCCCCTGCAGGAGGCACAGTTCTCGAAGTGTGCTACGCCGCAATCTGGTCCTTCCAATTTTCCGGTGATCAGACATGTCTTCTTTATGACATGAGCCGCTTTTCTGGCCGGTCGTCTGTACTACATCATTCACTCGTTTGCGAACACTTTGGGTCCATTAGTCACTCCTTTGAATTTTGACGCCTTCCACTCCTTGATTCATTCCCTCTCAAAATGAGGCACACACTTATTGCTGTCTCTCGCGCTCTTTTTGTCTTTCTGGACCTATCAATCGCTTGGCAGAGTCCTGGGCGGCTATGTCCTGCACCTTGCAGCACCTCTGGTATCAGCCCCACCAACTGGACTGATTTGCATGGCCTCGCCGCACTGAAGCGGTGTAATGAGCCAGTCCTCTTCGATACTGCGTTGTGGACAGACGTCGACGATCCCCTCGTGGCCATAACGCTACGAAGCTGCACCGCCTCCAACAAGAATGTAACGGTCCGACACGACTACATTCCGGCACCCTTCACTTTCGGGAGGCCATCTGATGAAGCATCCGTGGCAAAGCGAACTGTAGATGACCCCGTCAGGGTCAACGTTGTGGTTCGAAACAATTCAAGTGAGAGTGCTAGGGTCAGCGGCTGTCGCTCGAATGCGCAGACTTTCGGTAACGAAACATCCATTGACGTCCGGACGTGGCAGGACGATGGAGTCGACTCAACAGGCACAGACAACGTCTTAGCAGCCGCTGAGGTGCTAAAACGTTATCTCGCCAACCAGAACGACTGCGATCCTACCATCATGCTAGCTCGCCATGGCGAAGCAGTCGTCGGTCTTTACGCGGGCACTGAAGTAACAACGTCCAGTGCCTTACTTCTTGTCGAAATCTTCATCTCTTCTCTCAAAAATCAGGCCCATGTTTCTCGACTTGTTGCGCAGGCATGTGCAGGCCCGTCTCCTGCGTCGTGGATGGTCGGTGTATATGCCGACCTTCGGGCCAATATCTCAGCCACCCAGGAAGTACTCCGGACGTGGGCCTTGGGGAGGTGCATTGAAGGCGGTCTCCGACAAGGAAACGGTACCGCGATCCACCTGGAATTGGTCCGCGCGACGAGCGTCCCTCTTCCCACCGGCTTGTACAAAGGCTTCGGCCAGACCAGCGAGTCCATCGAGGTCGAAGACAGTACAAAACGCTCAATAGCGCCACGTGCTGACTGCAAGGCCATTCAAGCAGTGCCCAACGACGGGTGTTATTCGCTCTCGCAACGATGTGGCATCTCGCAGAAGGATTTCGAGAGTTTCAATCCTATCAAGGACCTTTGTGATCCGGTCAAAGGTATTCAATCAAAGCAGTGGGTGTGTTGTTCAAAAGGTACTCTCCCAGATAGTAAGTCATCATCTGTATGTATGTGCGAGAACATTCTAATGGTTGCTAGTGGGTCCCAAGCCCAATCCCGACGGTTCCTGTGCCACCTACATTGTCCAAGCCAACGACACCTGCTCAGCCGTGTCTGCGGCATTTGGCATTACCGTGGAAAAGATCAAGCAATTCAATATGAAGACTTGGGGTTGGGGCGGATGCGAAGCCATCCAACCTGGTGACAAGTTCTGCGTGTCCTCGGGTGATCCGCCAATGCCTGCACAACGGGGGAATGCGGTATGTGGCCCACAGGTGCCCGGCAGCGTGAGGCCTGCAGACGGCACAAACTTGACGGATATGAATCCGTGTCCACTAAATGTTTGCTGCAACGTTTGGGGACAGTGCGGTACTACCGATGACTTCTGTATCTTCAACCCCGCAGACACTAAGAATCCTGGTACCACGCAGCCTGGCAAGAATTCTTGTGTATCAAGCTGTGGTATGAATATAACAAACAACAAAGTTGGTCCTGATGAGTTTCGTAGGATCGCATACTTTGAGGCGTGGAACTCGAAACGCCCTTGTCTGCATATGAGCGTGACCAGAGTTGTCAACAAGTAAGCCGTTATCAAGTACTTACTTGTTTACTTGATAACGTAAGCAAGTAAGTCAATCAAGCTCTGGATTTTGACTTTATCAAGCAAGCAAGCTTTCAATTGAAAGCTTACTTGATAGCTTGATAAAAGCTTGATACTTTAGTACGCTTATAAGAATTTTTGGAGTTGCAGATATGCCCTTAATCATTTAAAAACGTGGTACAAAGATTTTGGTATCGTGAGAATTCTTACAATAATCTTTTGGTGTTGAGAAATTCTAGCCCTCCTATTGGCCAGAAAGGCCGCGTCAGCCAATTAGTCAGCGAACACGAGAAATAAGTCTGCAAGCGCCCAACGCGTCAAAACGCTATCAGAAATGGTCGATTATCGTCAAAAAGACGCCCACAATCGGCCAGCATGAACAGCAGCCTCTCCACCGTTTTCTCCCAGAAAGTTGCATCTTAGGATGCTGAGTTACGTGACGGCGCAGCCGACGCGACCATTGAAGCCTGCGACGACGCGGGCACCAACGCTGCTACAGACGCAGGCTCTGTAAACACAACCCTCACCATCTCCACAGATGCTTTTTGGCCGGAGGACCCCGACGATTTTCAAGGGCTTGACTGGAAGCGCGTCCCTGGCCTCTATAAGCCTCCATTGCCAGCCAAAAGGTCCGTACAGAGCTGGATTTGGAGGCATGGATTGAATTTTTCATGTAATTAGATCACGTGCAAGCGCTTGCAAGCCTATCAAGCAAGCTTCTTGATTTTGCCTATCAAGTAAGTCAATCAAGCTTCAAACTACGCGTTTTACCAAGTAAGTAAGCTTCCGAGAGGAAGCTTACTTGGCTTACTTGATGCCAACTCTGAGCGTGACCGATGTCCCAAGCAACTTCACCCACATTCACTTTGCTTTCCCACAGATCACGGCAGACTTCAAAGTCAATATTACTGGGATGGAGGACGAGTTTGAAAAGTTAAAGAATATGAAAGGTGTAAAGCGTATTATCTCATTTGGCGGCTGGACTTTCTCGACTAAGGTACCAACCTACAACATTTTTTGTGACGGGGTTACCAACGCTAATTGTGCTATACTAGCTAGGAACATTGCAAAATTTGTCACAGACAATAGTCTTGATAGTGTTGACTTTGACTAGGAATACTGCCTAGTACTAAGGAAGCTAGGGTACAATACTAACTTTTCCTCCAAACAGTAAAAAGGCGTCTTTAGAAACAGTTAGTCTCTATTACAGCACTAGCATCCTATTAGTACTTAAAAGGTTATCCTATTAGAAAAATTGCTGCAATAGTAGATTACATTATCTATATAACTTGTTGGTATTACAGTGGATTAAGCGAGCGATCCGCACAGGCATAAATATACGGCCCCGGCAATTTAGAAGGAGAACACACCCGAGAATCAAAACCTACAATTGGCAAGCTAGCAGAGGACTTCGACGTCGCTGCTAGCCCTTGCTACGTAGAAGATTCGTGGTCACAAGCAATCCATACTCCTTCTACCGTACCCTGCGCTCTTGCACCGCCGTGGATTAGCGTTCTGCGAAACCCACGGGCAGTCAATTAACAGCGTCTATAGGACCTTCCCATTTCACGGGCGGGTATACCAACACTGATCAGTCTGGATCCGTTATGCGCGCTGACAGATCTTCAACTGCACGCGCAACCAGCGCACAACAAAAACACTAAACCTGCTAAACAATAGACAGCATGGCTTTACTAAGCATGCCTGACAACCCCCTAACGCTTAACGCCTTCGCGAAGGACTGGATAACTAAATTCAACAACCTATTAATAAACTATGTTATTAGCAATACCCTATAGGAGGCATACCGCAAGGAGTTTGCCCAATTCTCTATAGATTAATTTATAGCACTTAACTTAAGAAGGAAGCAGAGCCTAAAAGGCTTCCTATACAAACAATGCGTATACATCCAAGAGCACCTAAGCACCCTTATTACTACCCTTAGCGCTACACTGTATAAATGTGCACAACACTAAGAACCTCACAAATAGACAGAGGAAGACCTTAGCTGTTACTTAAAGATAGACAAGGTGCCACAAGCCTAGCTTAAGAACAAGACTAGCAACCTTAGATTTTTACGCAACCTTGATTGATCTCCAGCTCGCTCTCTAGCTCTCTCTGCAGCTTCTGCTCCTGCTCCTGCTCCTACTCACTCTCTAGCTTACCCTCTTGCTCCTCTCCCTTTACCACACAAACAAAATAGTAATACTACCTAAAGAGATACTAGTCACCTTCCTTAGAACTAGAGCAACCTGCGTGGCTATTTAAAGGAGATTGCAACACTTATTAAGCTGTACAAGAAGGAACAGAAGTATAGTAGCCCTAACACTAGCTTATTTAACTACAGACTTACTATCTTCTATAACGTATACAACCTAGCTAACGTACCCCTAGAAGCTTATCTTAAAGCCTTCCCTACAATGCTTAAAGGAATAGCGTTAAACTACTTCTACAACTACAAAGTAACTAGCATTGCCAACCTTATATTTAACTGCGCCTGTAAGCACATGTAAGGCTTCTTTAAAGGAGCAGAGTACTAGCAAGCAAACCACAAGAAGTAGCATAAAACCACACTCTAAAGCGTTATTGCTAAGAACCCTACTAAGTCAACCTCTAAATGCTTCTAGCTCCTTGTTAATAAACTGCAGGAGCTCCAGCATGGTCTTAGCCACAAGATGCACAATATAACTACCCTACAGGACAAAGTAATTACTACCTCTCACAGCATCCTAGCCTGCGGATAGGGCACCTTAGGTCTGCTAACAAACTTTGGTAATCTTATTAGCAGGATACAATCTTCTATTACTACCTATAAGCAACAGCACCTAGACAAGTCCTACACTTTCTATACTAACTAATAGTTCTACACAAATAACAGCAATAACTTTAGCAAACACGACACCTGCAACAACTACAACAACTATACTACAAGCAAGGGCAAGTGCTAGGTCTGCAAGAAGGACAACTACTAATTCTATTGCTATACAAAGAAGGAACGCAACAAGGCTTTTAAACAGTACAAGAAGAACTTTGGCAATTAATATAGCAAGAAGTAATTTAAGACAACCTTTAACTAATACTGCCTTAATATAGAAGGAAACAGCAACAACGCTAATAACAACCTCCTTGACAAGCTTAAAGCCTTCCACATAACTATCAACAATAACCTAGATAATAATAATTTTGATAAACTAACAATAGAGGACACACATGCTAAGCACTTTAACTCTTCCTATAGCAAGCTTAACCCTAGCAACACTTATATAACTGTTAACAAGTTAGCAAACAGAGCCTGCCAACACGCCCTTAGCGCATATACACCTAACAACAACCCAACTAATAAACCCTTCACCTACACCACTGGCACTAGATTATAATACTCTAGCACTTAATTCTTTAGTATTATAATTGACACTAGGGCTTCTAAACGCTCTACTAGAGGCTATAGTTAATTCCTTGCCCTCTAGAAAATAACAGGAATAGAGCTTAACTAAGAGTCTAAGGGAGCCTATATTGTGACCTTTAGCATTAGATTAGCAGAGTTACTTAGCACAATTAACCTCTACACACTAATTAGAACAGTCAACTTTACAATTATAAACACAGACACACCTTTCTTGCTATTACTTAAGGACCTAAACAAGCAAAGCACATACTACAATAACGTTACCAACGTACTTGTTAGCCCTACTAGCAATATCCTAATTGTACAACACTTTAGTCACGCATAGATGCTATAGGATTTAACAATCTAACAGTACTTAACCTACTTGTTTAACCTTAACCCTTGTTACCTTACTAAACTAGAGTTGCGCTAACTACACTGCTGTTTTAGCCACCTGTTAGTTAATTAGCTTGCACAGCTACTCACTCACACTAGACACAATCTGAACTTAGCAACACTCTAGTATATTACTAAGTACTGCAAGTTCTGCTAGACCTATAGCAAGTCCCCTAGCTAATTTAAGTTTACCCTAAAGGATAACTTAGCCTTTAACTATTGTATCTTTGTTAATGTTATGTATATTAACAGCAACCTAGTCCTACATATTATTAATAAGCAAACTTAGTTCTAGGCAGCTAAGTGGCTAAAGAATATCTTAGCTAAGCACACCTGGGAGACGTTACAGCTTATCTAGATTAACACGTACTTAGGTCCTCTAGACATTATTACTTATAATTAAGGCACTAACTTTGTATTAAAAGACTTTAAACAGTTTGCTATTAATATTAGCACTATTACTAAAGGAGTCCTAGTAGAGGCCTACAACTTAGTTAGAATTGTTGAACGCTATTATGCGCTACTTAAGCGTATCTATAGTGTTATTACTAAGGAGATCCCTAGAGTTAAGCCTAAACTCACGCTCTAAATAGCTGTAAAAGCCCTTAACAATACTGCTAGCCCTAATAGCTTAGTTCCCACCCTATTAGTCTTTAGCGCCTTCCCCTAGATAGTTAAAGCAGATGCCCCTTTGCCAACAATCACCTAACAATTAAAGGCACTCTAGAAAGCTATAGTAGAAGTCAAGAAACTAAGAGCTAAACAACAAATTAAGGACGCCCTCTGTACTTAAAACAGCCCTAACATCTCTACAATACATAACCTACTATTAAATTTATAGGTCTTAGTCTAGAGAACTAGAGCAATTAATAAATAGAAAGGGCTATACACTCTACTCTACACTAACAGAGAGACCTGTACTGTTAACCTTAACAGCACACTAACCTAATTCTAAACTACTACTACTAAACCCTACTATAGTAAAGGCAACAGGCTTAACTAGTATAATAAACTACTAGAGCAGGAGGACTATCTACTGCAAACTACCCTAGCTAGCCTAGTCCCTTAACTACCTATAAAGCGCAGCTAAGGCAGACCCTACAAACACCTAGCAAGCGCAAACTGTACTGTAACCTATAGTACATCTGTATTTACTGTCTTCCTAGCAGATAAGCCAGAACTCTAGTTTACCGCCTCACGTATAGCAGAAGTTTAAGGACTAATTAACAAAGGCGTGTTTATAACTATCAAAGACTACAACACCCTAAAAGGCGTCTAGGTATTTAGCTTACACTTTGTAGACAAAGTTAAGCATTAAGGCACTAACAACGCCTTTAAGAAATTGTAGCTTGTTGTACAAGCATACTAGGACTCTAAGAAATCCCTTGTGCTTACTTAATTACTAACTATACAGCAGATAAGCTAGCGTCTCCTTATTTGCCTTACTGCTATAAAGGATAAAAAAGACAACACTATGCTGTATCTTTAGGATATCTCCCAGGCGTACGTCCAATCTCTTACAAACCTTAATTAAGACTTTTACATACACTCTGCTCTAGAGCTTACAGCAGCACTTAGTATTCCTAAGGGGACAGTAGTTAAGGTAGTAAAACTACTGTACAGCGTTCCTAAGGCTAGCAACTATTAGTTTAAGACATATCACAACTACTATGTTAAGGAACTTAATATGTTGCAGTCCACGTATGACCCTTGTCTCCTTGGCAGCAACAACCAACAAGCCTTTGGAATAGTCGCCCTACAAACTAATAATACCCTTATCTTAGCTAACTACACCTTTGCCAACCTAGAGCAGTCAAAGCTTGAGAAAGCTAGTTTCCTAGCCAAGGACTGTAAGACACTTAAGCCTAACACACTACTAAAGTTTAACAGCTGTGTAATTACCTGCACGTCCTCTAGTATCACTATCACGCAGGCAGCCTAGTGCAAAAACCTGGCATTGATTACTACTACCCCTACTAACATGACTAGTGTGAGGGTTTTCGTATGTAGGAAGCTTGAATGTAGGTGTACGATTGTATTGAGACGAATCCTTGAGGATGACTCAGGATCGTCGAGAAGACTATATACTCCTGCGCGGTCACGTGATCTCTGATCACGTGATCCCAATCCAAGTCACGTGATCCTCTGGAGAACCCGTGATCCTCTGGAGAACCCGTGACTGGCCCGTGGCTGGCCCGTGGCCTGCCCGAGGGCCTTCCGGGGCTGACGATGTATAATATCGTCACAACTAGCTCTTGAGGCAACGTACGCAAGTCTCTCTCCACTATTAAACAGTACGTCGCTCAACGCGCTCAAGGGGCGTACATTGCTTCCACCTGCTACCTAGAAGCTTTGTTTAACCTTTCTGTTGCTGCCCAGGTGAATAGTAGTGCAAAACATAGATTACCTAAAAAATCTAACATTACACTACTTAACAAGTGTATCTAATAGCTAATTAACAACAGAAGCAGAGGACTTAAAATAGTTAAGCTTAACCTAAAGACCCTAAAGCTCCTTGTCTTTACTAACGCATTATTTGCTAACAACAAAGACCTGTTGTTACAAATAGGATACATTATTGTACTTGCAGACAGCAACAACAACACTAATATTATTTACTAGTCCTCTACTAAGTGCAAGCGTGTTACTAGAAGCGTCTTAGCATTAGAACTATACGCAATAGTTGCTGGCTTTAATACTAGCACTGTGCTCAAGGCCACCATCAAACAATTACTCCACGTCAAACTCCCAATGACCATCTGCACCAATTCAAACTCTCTATACTAGTGCCTTGTACAACTAGGCACTACACAAGAGAAACAGCTTATAATCAACGTCATGTGCCTCTAACAGGCATACAAGCAGCAACTTATTGCAGAGGTCAAATAGATTGACAGAAATAGCAACCCCGCCAACGCCATAACCAAGACTAAAGCAAACTTAGCTCTCCGCGCCCTTATTAATATGAACAAACTCAACATTAAGGCAAATTAGTGGGTAGAACAAGCAGAGGAGGATCTCAGGGCACACACGGAGAAGCAGTGAAGGGATTGTGGTTGGCGGCATTAGGATAGGAGTCTAATCCTTTAGAGAAGTTGCCAGTGTTAGTATTACAGTGGATTAAGCGAGCGATCCGCATAGGCATAAATATACAGCCCCAGCAATTTAGAAGGAGAACACACCTAAGAATCAAAACCTACAATTGGCAAGCTAGCAGAGGACTTCGACGTCGCTGCTAGCCCTTGCTACGTAGAAGATTCGTGGTCACAAGCAATCCATACTCCTTCTACCGTACCCTGCGCTCTTGCACCGCCGTGGATTAGCGTTCTGCGAAACCCACGGGCAGTCGATTAACAGCGTCTATAGGACCTTCCCATTTCACGGGCGGGTATACCAACATAACTTATAATTTGCACAGCTAGTAGGATTACAGAAATAAGTAGTTAGACCCTAGCTATAAAGAAGGAAACTGCTTACGCTCCCACATAAATATTACAGAAACTAAGAATTTACTTGCTATAATTACAAAAGCTAGAGTAATGTTAGACAAGGTTGTAGTTAGAGTTGCAAGCTATAGTTGCAGCTTTTATATAGCTAAGGCAGGCTGCAACAGACCTACGTGTAAGTTTACTAGTTCTACAACTAGGCTGGTAAATTTGGGTATACTTGGGTATGCGAAATTTTGCTCTAAAAAACGCTATAACTCTACAGATCCTAGTCCAAATTAGGCCATATATAGCTCCTTTTATGCCTCTAATCCAGATCTATAACTTTGTAATATAAACATTTTTAATAATACTAATATTACGTAAGATAACTGGGCAACCCAAGTTTTGTAACCCAACCCAACTAAGACAAACTTGGGTTGCCTTGTATTTTACGTAATATTAGTATTATTAAAATTGTTTATATTACAAAGTTATAGGTTTGGATTAGGGCCGTCGGATAAGCTATATATAGTCAAATTTAGACTAGTATCCATAGAGTTATAGCCAAAAAACTCGAAGCTTACGTAAGACCCATTCGCCAGCCTATCTACAACAGAATCTAATGCAAAACCTAGCAGGTGTACAAAAACTAAAGGATATATCTCTAACACTAAGATACGCAAAATTATTACTAGTAGTATGCTTAGTAAAGGCGGCAACATAACCACGTACTATAATAGTGATTTAGACTTAGACATCCTAGTCTACAATAATTTTAAGTAGGTCTCCTATATAAACAATAAGACTAAAGCCTCCTACATAGATTAGACTAAGGGACTTAACTTTAGGGGAACCTTAGACTAGGCTATTAATCTTAATAGGGACTATAGAGACAAAGGTATTAGTGACCTTAACCTAAAGAAATTAGAAGAGGAGGGTATTAGCCTAAAGTGTAATTAGTACAACAGCTACACAACACTTAAGAAAATTTTAGGAGATAATGCACTTAATACTACTTGTGCGTCCTTGTACACGCTTAATGTACTAAAAATAATGCTAGATAATGCAATAACAAAGTACAACAACATTAATAATAGGTACAACTTAAAATTTAAATTATACACTAAGTATTTGAAGAATAGCCTTCTAGACATTCTAGAAAATTATATAAACTATGTAAACAAGCCTAGCTAACTATTTTTTAACTGTTAATAGGGAGGAGGGGGCAAAGACTAGTTAGGCGCATGTCTAGTACCTTATAACGTGCGCAGGAATTAGCTGTTTAGTATTTAGAAAATTACTATAACCTTGCAAGATTCTAATAGGTTTTATAAAGACTTAAACAACAAGACTAGCATTCTCTAGGATTAGATTAAGTTCTTTATGTACAGGGAGCATTTAAATTGCTAGCCTAAGCCTTGCAACAACCTAGACCTTACTATTAATAGCTAAGCACGTCTAAAGAAGGACTACGTTATCCTAAATCCTAAGGATATTGTTAGCAAGGCAATAAAAAACTAAGGTAGATTACTCTACGCCCTTGTTATGCAGATCTTTAATATTAGTATGGGGCTTTGGAACAGAAACAATTAAGACATAGTGTAGTTACTTGCTGTCCCTGTCTTCCTTATGCAAAATGCTATTAAAGGCATAGAAGGCGCAAAAGAACTTGGTAAGAAGGAAGAGAAGGAAGAGGCAAAGAATAAGCTTCTTACAATACTGTCTGTTGTCTTCCTTGTAGTACCTTTCTTAGGCAAAGCGGCAGCTGTTAGTGCAGGCGCAACTACTATAGCACAACTTATTGCTATGGTTGGCGCGGCTTCAAACACAGGCCTCTCTCTGCAAATAGTAATTGAAGACCTAAATATAGCCCTGTTTGCTATTATAGACATGTTGAGTCTAGGACGCTTGAAAGCACCTAAAGACTATGTTAATGCGGCCAAATATTGAGCCGCAATAAAAGATACTGACGTTGCTGCGTTGGGCACCAAGTTCTATAATCAAGACATAATAATTTAGAAGATTGTGCGCACTTGTAAAAAGAACTAAGTAGCTTAAACCTGTATCATGAGGAGCACCAGGAACCTGGACGTCTATCTTGACATTACAGTTTCACAATATTATTAATACAGTGAAGGTTTAGATTTGCTGCTCTATAGCTTGAGACGCAACTAAATTGTAGTGGGGAATCTCCGTTTGAGCTTTGTAGCTGCCAGTGATGTGAGCAGAGTGACCGCAGAGTAATGAAGGCTCTTACCCTGCGGCACAGTAGAATTAGCCTAAAGATTAACACTGCAGTGATTGTGAAATATTGGGCACACGGCTTGGCGATGCCTAATTTACACTAGTGCTCTCCATTGCATATAATAAACTGGCTAGCCCCTCTCGCCCCACGATGCCCTTAACGAACAACGAATCGCTTTGTGCCTTTTACGCCTAGCAGCCAATTCCACTACACACCATTTGGAAGCGAAAATTTCCTAATCACTCCCTGACAAATTGTATCACAATACTATTGGCCAAAATCTAGTTTTGACACAACAACCGCCATGCGCCTAGATCAAGTCCCTGAAGATGTCCTTGTCCTTATTTTTACTAACTTTTGCTTCTACTGTTAAAACCTAGGCTATTTTGTTAACGCAGACATAACTGAAGTAGTTCAAGACAAGAAGACATTGGCATATCTATGTCGCACATCCAAGGCACTGTGTAATGTCGCGCACCCAATCCTCTACCATTACTACGCGACAGGAAATCTTAAGAAAGGAAGAAAGCGATGGTCAGCCAGCCAGGAAATTTAAGGACTACTGTGGGAATACAACTTTCTGCCTTAATTCCTGCGTACTATTGTGCAACGTCCAGATTTGGCTGTGCGCGTTAAAACCTTGCAGATTATTCCACACAGGGCAAGATAGTATGGCAAGACACCAGAATCAAGATATAAGGGGCAGTTAGATGTTATGGAATTCCTCTTAAACATTGCAACTAAGCAGAATCTGTTGCCTTGGAGACTAAAGAAGACAAACTACACAGCAGAAACACCTCTACATCACGATAAACTCCTTCTAGTTGGCCTTTAATGTATGCCCTGCATTCACACACTACTCCTTGCCTGGTCTTATCCTAGATACTTTGTTGACCTACAAAATAATAGTAACTTAATTCTTCCTCCACTAATTACTTTCCCCTTACTTAAGACAATAGGCCTAATAAGAGCCTTAAATAATTATAACATTAAAGAGCTGGCTGCCTTTTTCTGCGCTGCGTTAAACATAAAGACGTTATACGCATGTGATGGTGGTGGCTGGTCAACGCACTACTTAGAGTGCAACTTAAAAGAAGGATACTTCTACATTAGCTGTGACATCCTTGGTCTCTTACAACTGCGTAAACTAGTAATTAACAGTCTAAGCACAATTAGTGCCTCTAACTTTATTAGGGCCCTTACCTAGGGCCTAGAGGAGGTGGAAGAAGACTTCTAGGAGAAGTTTCTAGGCCTAGAAGACCTAGAATATTACTAGGACAATATGACTACTTACAACTTCTCTCTTGACAGCCTCCTCTAGCCACTAACAAATACTCTAAAATGCCTCTGCCTTGCCTACCTCCCGCGGTCTATTCACGCCATAAAAGACTAGGATGACAAACGTGAACTCTCTGAGTCTGACAACGAGCGCAGAGATATATACAATCCACCAACCGTGGACTACGACCCCATCTCTTCCCTTGCCACCTTCCTAGTTCTCGCCGACATCTTACTAGACTGCCGCTCCATCTACCGCCCCCACAACCTCAACACCTCAATCTGGCTTGTCTCCTTCCTACCCCCTACTGTCGCTCGTCTCCGCATCACATACACGTTCCGCGGCATCGCAAATGGGCTGTACCAACTCGCGTCACAAGCACCCAAAGATTTTCTAAATCTAAAGGAAGTTGTTATTAGAGTTCCAAGTGGGATTCAAGAATGGTATGCTGAGGGTATTGAGAGGATGAAGGGGGTAGGGAATGTGTTTGAGCTGGGGGGTGTGAGGTTTGTGTGGACAGTTAATAAGTTGGGGGCGGATTCGAGGACGATGGTTCCGGGGGGGACGGCGGGGTTGAGGTTGGTGCCAGTGCCAGGTTTGGGGGAAAGGAAGTTGGTGAATTGAGAGATGAGGACTTTGTATGTTTTATCTTTTTCCAAACTTGTGTGCACCTTTATCATGCCTTGATCAGAATTACTTGTAAATGTACCTTATGTTTCTAACTCCTACGTTATGGAGAGAGGTACAAATTCACGAGAGTCTTTTGTTGAATTCTTAACTGTGGATCGACGATAGGGTTTAATAATGTATTTAGTATTCGTCTTCTCAACTAGAAATTTTTAAGTTAAACTATAGATTCAGTTGACTTATTCTTTAAATTCCTCTAGCAGATGTACGTACTGCGTACTACGCCGCAGCAAAGAACTACTTTGCCCGAATCCACCTCAGACACTGATTGAAGGTTTGGATGCATGGTGCAAGGAACGGGTCTTGGTTTCTCTGTCAGCTGCTTGCTTCGTCATCACTTAACACGGCATCTATACAACCTCATCGGCCAGAGCAAGGCGTGGTGGTTGGTTTTTTGGGAGAAAAACAAGGCTATATTTGGGGGCGTAGGCTCGAAGTGGGTTCACGTGACTGCTATCTTGATGAGGTTCTTAAGCTGCCGTGAGCGTCAATAYCTGATCYTGAATCTCACTCAGCGCGTCAATCGTGAGCCAGCTGTTCGGCCGAGCGCAAAGCGCGATAACTATCTACAACGGGCAAAAACAGAAAACTATGGGATGGTGGGCGGGATCGCAGAATTGTAGAATCTGGGGCCGAATTGATTGCTTGATGAGGTTGCTGATAGTTGATGGTTGAGGCTCTGAGACTCCTACGATCGACTCAGGAAGTCTTGCTGAGAAGCTTGGCGGCTTAACCCAGTATAGAACAAAACAAATAAGTGGGGTTATGTGACGAGGTCGCCACAATGCCGGCGAAACTCAACCTATCCGCACAGCTAAGCCGTGAGATAACTGAACCGCAGAGTTGGGCTAATGGATACAATTTACACCGGAAACTCATATCTGCAAAATCCTTGCTGAGATGTTGATGATACCACTTGTGGCTTCCCGCTCATGAGCGCGAGGAAATAGCACAGCCTGTCAGCACTGTGCCGCAATATATTCTCGTCGGGGCCGTCTCACACTCACACTACTGAGATGCTTCCACCTCTCCCTGTGTCTTGGTTTGATAAAAAGTATGCCGTAGATAATCAACTTAGCTGTGAAATGCTAGGGTAGGATGAAAACCGATTGGCTATCTTCTAGTAGGATAGCCAGTCGGACCTTTTGAACACTGCTACTAACGTTATTGAGTTGAAAATGCACCTCTCGTCTCAGTGTTTGGGCCCATCATCGCATCAACCTGAACTCATCAGCCCGTGCCCTACCCTTAATTCCAACTTTTCCAAACGAAGGATTCCAGCGACTCGGACGAGAGAGTGCAACGAATAGGATTGTCGCATGCATAGTTCTTCTCTTTGGTAGCTCCTCGTCGATAGAATCAATATTATTATCATCTCTCTCTCTATCTACTTCGTCACATCACGACACATGCCACCATCACATCTCACACGTGTTCGCGTGACGTGTAGTCGAGCTAACGAGCAGCACCGCCACACTTATTGGGCTGAAAGAGTGAGGTTTCTAAGATGGAGAGCAAGTATCAAGTGGTACGATTTGTCCCAGATGGTAGAGAACTCGTTGCAATTTTTACACCGAGTGTCTATCGAGATCTTGTAGTGAGCCTAGACAATTGAAATCCTGGGAAAGGATGTGCCGCGATTCTTATTGAATTTGAGACAATGTCTCAAGTAGTGCCGCAATATAAAAAAAAAGAGCTCTGAGCCTCTAAGGTCTGAAGGGATGTATAGTGACCACCCTCCCGTGTGACAAGATACGCGCCTCATTAATCTTACTTTGGGATAAACCATTCGTCGTTGGCGCACCTGCGGAAGTGCTTCGTTGGGACGCGTTATTGAGGCGAGGCCGCAGGGAATCTCCGAATTCTACAACCCTACAGGTGGCAGCACGTAATATGGATATTAAGACGGGCATGAGTATTTTGGACTATCGATTTTTACTCCCCATGTACAATAATATTTTGAGGCGTTGGATTTGCGGCGTGCGTGCCGGCTCTTCGGGTACTTAACGATGGTACGACGTTTAACTTGTGTGTTCGCTCAGAATATACCATTCATCTTTTCATAGGCTCTAGTTTGGCTCCACTTCATCGTTTCCGACTATCGATCCCAAATAACACTTATGGCACATTCATCAATTGCTGGCTACGCCATTGTCACTGGCGTGAGTCGATTTTACTTGTCACTATTGATTTATAATTGTTTCTAATACTTACTCAGGCCGCGAGTGGCATTGGGAAGGAGACAGCCTTTTCCTTTGCCGAAGCAGGAGCTAAAGGTGTTCTGTTTTCAGATATCAGAGGCGATGGAGCAATCAAGGCGGCCGAAGAGTGCAAGGGTCTTGCCGTTTCTGCAGACTTCAAAGCCATTGGGCTCTCAGTGGATGTGACAGACCCCCAGTCTATTCAGTCTCTGGTCGAGCTTGCCCTGAAAGAATTTGGAAGGATCGACTATCTGGTCAATGCTGCTGGGGTAAGTGCTGAAAAGCGCGCAAACGTACATCAGTGATCCAATGATAAAGCCACAGATCGATGTGAAAGCTATCGTGCCCTTCAACGACACATCTGACGAGGACTTCGATCGAGTTTTCAATGTTAATGCTCGGGGAGCCTATCTTGTCTCGAAGGCTATTGCGCCACTTATGGCCGGACAGAAGCCTCACAGTGTCGCAACCAAACGTTTTGGAACGCGCTCCCTTAGCCGTGGCTCTATCGTCAATGTCGCTTCTGCAATGGCATTTGGCGCTGTGCCTTGCAAGACACCTTATATTACTTCTAAGCATGCTTTGCTTGGCATCACGAGGGCGTCGGGTGAGTCTACTATCTTTCCAATACAAGAATGCCAAGTGACGAAAGCTAACCCATGAAAACTTCAGCTATGGATCTGAATCGAGCAAGCGTTCGAGTCAACTTGGTTAGTCCCACTTGGGTTGAAACACCTATGCTGGACGGAGATCGCAAGAATATCCCGTACCTGGACGAAATCATTAAAAAGGCCGTTCCTAATGGCAGACCAGCTGGTCCTGACGAAGTGGCTGCGGCTATATTGTACCTTTGCGGAGCTGAAGCAAGTTATATTACTGGTGCAAACATTATGATTGATGGTGGATTGAGCATTGGGCCCAACTGGGGATAAAGTGCTGGTTATCATTTCACTGCAGGGCGAGGAACAGTTGGCTTTAACTAATATAGGAGGAATTTCGTTTCAAGCTGGCTCCTGTAATCACGATCATGTTATGTCAGAGTTTGTGGTCACGTTATATGGACGAAATAATAATAAGGACTGAGTTGATTAAGAAGCTATGGAGATCAACGAGCATATATATATTCAGCCATGACTAATCGGGACATGTGACCAAGCGCAAAGTGCACGTGATATCCAAGATATACGGTTCACGTGATATACACGTGATATGCCGTTACTATTTTTTAAGAGAAATTGCATTTTTAGTGACATCTAGAGTGCCAAAGATCGTGCTAGTGCTTTATTCACCCTTGAGTATTCCTAAAAATGGAGTGTCGGATTTATCCAGGCCATTTCACAAGTACGCTCGCAGGGGAGAAGACCGCAGGACTTTTTCGGTAGATTCATACGCGTCTGGGTTGGCTGCAGTACGTCTGCGGCCGGGCTGAGCTTGACTCCAATCACCGCCTCTTGAATGTGTCTCTCAATCATCGTCCATACTATGCCACTTAGTATCGGCTGTGTGAATAACCAACTTCTCACTTCAATCCAACCCCGAAGGATCATGCCTATTGTACGTTTTGATTTTTTGGCTGTTTTCTGTAAGCTGGAGGATGGAGGAAAAAGGTAGTCAGTGGCATATCCACGTGACATTATGGTGTCCTCGGCTTACATTTTATAATTAAACGAGCCGCGCACACATCAACATTTTTTAAGTAGTGTATGACCGGTAATGTGATGACGAGCTCGGTCTTCACCATCGTGGGTGCACAAGGCAAATAAAGGGATAAGTAGGCTCTATTTCAAGTACACTAAGATAGAGAGAAAAGAGGTACTTAGGGGAGCCGAGTCTATATACAGCAGGGCCTGACTGTGAGGGACACTTCTGTTCCTGGAGGGCCTCCTTCGGAGACCCCTTCGGAAGCTTGTCGGGTCTTGTGTCCACTGGTCACGTGACACATAACATATATACATATAGTCTCCCCGAACCCTCAAGGATTAGACTCTAATGAATGAAGCCTATTCACCCCTGATCCATCTATTCGTTCTCCACAAGCAACTAGGCTTATTCGATCGCAATGCAATGCAACTCCACCAATGCGATCAAGCCACCATTTATTATTACATTACTAAGCACTCATCAGTTGAGAGTTGATCATCATCCGCTGCTGGCGTTACACCAGATTCTCCTTCCAACAGATCTTGCCAGAAGATGCAACCGAGTACACCTATCCTCGGGCTCTCGAAAACTTCGGCAAAGAGCTTCAAGGCTTCATCGTCCTCATTGGCCATTGCTGCCATGATGAGTGCAGCCCTCTTCTGGCGCCTTATGCTAGGCGGAAGATCCTCGTACGCTTGAATGTACAGTGGATGACGAGTCTCCCGGAATCGATCTTCGAATTTCATGAAGAGTATCATTATATGCACAGTGACCCAAACATAATTTATACTAGACAAGGGATCGCGGCCACAGACATCAGAGAATATGTCAACGCGAAGAAGTTCCAGAAGATCGCGGCCTTGAATAGGTTTCTTTTTCTTTTCCTTGACATGGTAGGGATCTACTTGTGGGCCAGTCTTATGATTTTTGAGCGCGTCAATGTGACGAATCAGCGCATTAGTGTCTTCAGCCTTATTGTTCATATACTGGATAGATGCTGCTTCGAGAAGTGTCGCATCGTTCTGTCCTCGCACCTTGGCGCGCTTGATGAGCTCGGTCTCGTCGAGCCGTTTCTCGCCAGAGAGAGGATCGGTTACTTGCTTGGTTTCGCTCAGGCGGAGCATGTACAGAGCAGAAGGGATCCTAATTGCGCTGTCTGAAATTCGCTCGGGTACCCAATCAGCGTCATGGTACGTCATGAGCCCTGTCTTAGTCTTGAAAAAATGGTTCAAGCTGACATCTAGAATTTGGTGGATATCTTTAGTCAGATCTCGTCTCACTGCTTGACGCTGGTATAATAATGTACGGTCGTCGCGTACTTGCAGTCGTTTGACGAGGGCATCGTAGAACCCAGAATTTGGAATACCTTCGGGGAAAAATGAGTCCTGGAGCATATCTTGTAGTGTTGCATATAGCCCGATTGGTTGCTGTATATATCCCTTTTGAACGAGCATGTTATGCAAATGTAAGGCGAGCGTCGGCTCTGGGATTCGATCCCACAAAAGCATAATCACACGTTGCGCAAGAACAAGTCCTTCAACTAGACCAGCTGCACACAACAAAGGGGAAAATTCCCATAGTCCGTTCGCATTGTGCTTCGAGAACCGAGAAGGTGGTATAGTTGTAAGACCATGCATATATTTAGATTCGCCCATCCAATTAACGAAATCGTATTTAAGATCCTCGAGAATCTCAGAAAGCTCTTTGTGCCGGTTCGGATCATAATTCTGCTCCGCATCCTTCTTCAGCAACTGTCTCAGTATATCAACCGCTTGAAGGAAACCGTGACCCTCCCTCTTGACTTCCCGGTCTAGGAAAAGGTCGACGTCACGCCGCGGATAAAACTGGCGTGCAGGTCGATTGAGAACATGGCCCCGAAAGGGATTTTGCATCCAGCCACGGGAAGCCGTCAAGGAATCGATAATGCACTGTAGCTGGAAAACATGATGCGGGAGGAGCTTTTGCCGAATATCAGAGTTTGGTTTCTGCATCGCGAGTGTAGTAATGGCCCCAGCAAACTCGTTCAGCCCAAAAAGCCTTCTGTGCTGATGCCAGGGACCATTCGTGGACCAGTCCACATTCTCATACACATGCTGCTCGCCTTTCAGTGTGTTGCGTTGGACGACAATGGATGAGAACACATTGACTAGGTCGTAAAGCCAGTTGATAGTGTACGAACGGCGCCACCTAATTCTTTCATCTTTTGTTGCGCGCTGAAGATCGAAGGTTGGATCCCAATCGTTAATCTGCGTTTGCATAGCCTTAGTTGGTTTGCCACTTCGGTTCTTCTGGAAATCGGTTATGAATGCCACCAGGTCCTCGTACGTGTGAACCCAGAATTGCTCTTTGACGTCGATTGCATTGTCTTGTACCTTATCAGTTTGGTGACCACAAGTGGAAACGCGGTACAGGCTCATGGAAAATTGTCCTTGAGCATGGTCTGGATCACCCCGTGTGAGTGTCTTGATGATAGTTTCATATGACTCGTGGCCAGGAAAGTCCACAAACACGGCAATGCATGTCTGTTTAACCATAGCGACTGCCATGTTGGTTAATGACGCCGCGACAGCACCATTAAGGCCCTCGTAAGCCACCTCACGCCAAAGATTCTGAACGAAGGACCTCAATTCGGACCATTCCCGTACAATGGCATACACAGCCAAAAGATACTCAGACACAAGGCCATCTTTGTCCTCGATGATACGATAGCTCTCGACAGGGATGTCAGCCAAGGAAACCTTTGCGGTGGGTTTTGGGGCTGGTTTTTGCTTCGACTTCTTCCCTCGCTTTCCTTTCTTTCCCTTCGTAGTAGCCTTCTTCTTCCACGGTCTCGTCTGTGGGTGGTGGGAGCCATCTTCGGATGAAACATCACTATCACCGTCACCCTTTCCTTCGCCAAGGCTCAGCGCGGAGAACTGATTCTGAAAGATTTGATTCTCAATGTCTTCATCATTGTCCTCCTCGTTGGTCGCGAAGCTTTTGCTTGAGCACCATAGGTCACCCCCAAGAGCATCAAAGGCTTCTGTCAGTGCGTCGATGAAGTGTTTATGGGTAGCGTTACGTCTCTCAATTTCTGGATCTGGCTTTTGGTTTACAATCTGCTGGAAGGCGTCATATGTAGCTGATCTTGCTTTGATGACAGCCTGGAATAGCTTGAAGATTGCAGGAGGAACGGGCTGAACGTATTTTGCGATGAGTTTTGACATGTTTACGATTTCAGAAACCGTGCTCTGGCCAGTGGTGTTCATTGTGACCGGCACGCAGTCTTCTGCGCTCGCCGCCGACCGAACGATTTCATTTGACGCGTTGATGACCCAGTACAGGAGCCGGCTGGTATCCTTTTTGTACGTTAGGTAGAGGTTGTGGTTTCCCATTGTGAAAGACCACTGTTGTTCGTTGTGTCGGACTTGCGTGTTCCTTACACCGTGGAGCGGGGTACTCTAGTAGGGTTAGCTTATTTAAAAGCAGACCGTCTTACATTTAAGGGATCTATGAGGGAATCGGCAATAATAGGTGGATTGTAGCGATTGAGGGAGAGATAGGTTGTGCCCGAGGCCAGCAAGACAGGATACGAGGCGTGCAATAAGGAGCGGCGAAGTCTTTATAAAACTCAGTGTTATTAGACTCGTGCACATACTAATGCGCTGACAAATATTAAAGCCAGGACACTGGCTTGAAAAACGCGCTAGCCAAATTCAGTAAGCGTAACGCTAACCTAGAATGATAAGGCCTGCGCACACAGATATCTAATTATCAAGGGGTCGCGAGATCTCGCGAGACGCTCGGTTATCGCAGACCCCCCCCGAGAACCTCGGTTATTCAGCGCCCCGACCCCCATATAACCCACAGTTATTAGAGAGCCCCCCCTGCCGCGATTATTCCCCAGTTATCTTCTCCCCCCTTCTAAAGCTTGCCATCACGTGCAACCGCGTTGACCATGCCTTCCCCCTCTCCCCTCTCCTCCCTCCCCCCTCCCGCCATGGAAGCCTCAGGGACGACCCCGCCGACGGCGGCGGCGACGACGACGACAACGACAACGACGACGACGACGACGCTCCCCGCCCCTACCAGCGCTGCCGAGCGTCATGCGGCCCTTGACGTCGAGCTCTTCGCGCAGGGCGCGCGCGCGCTTGCGCAGGCGCGTAAGACGCGGCCTAAAAACACAAACAGGACGTATGATCCAAAGCAGAAGGAGTGGCAGGAATTCTGCGCTGAGAAGGGATTTGAAGATGGTGAGCTTGTGCGTGAAAATAAGCTAATCTAGTTCCTAAACGAGCGCGTCCTAGACTGGGAACTTTGGGCCTCGCGGTATAAGAAGGAGGATTGTACTACTGTAGACAGCGAACCTGTCCAGCAGACGCTGGGAGTTAGCGCGGTTAAGTTGTACGTAGCCGCTATTGTTGACGTGTGGTCCTTCCAAAAGAGTAAGGGCATAAACCCGCATCCAACCCCGCGCGGAGAGGGCCTAAACAGCCTGCTAAGGGCTTGCAAGCGCACTAAGCATAGGCAGCGGCGGCTTGAGTTTGCTGACAGGGCCGCGGGGATGCTGCAGGACGGCTACACTGAGGCAAAGATGATTGATGCTGTGCAGTTCTGCTGGGAGGGTTACTGCTAGGGGAAGAAGCAGCAGTGGAAGCAGTCAACAGAGCTGTACCTGCGCACTGCCACTAACTTCCTGCTTGCCCACAACATGCTTCTGCGGAGCGAGGCGCGCCTAGGGGCTGAACTCCCTGACTTCTTTACAGTCCTGCTGCTAGACAAAGGCCCAACGCCCTGCTACCTAATGATTATAATTATAGACAACAGCAAGACAAACCTAATAGGGTGGCTGGAGTACGGAGCTGTTATGAGGCACTGAAATCCGCTGCTCTGCACTATGGCTCACACTGCTTTCTACCTCTTCCACTGCTGGAACGTTGTGGGCGAGCTGCCTCCTAGCTTCTGTTGGCGTGAGCTGTGGTACAACCTGCACCTAGTTAAGGGGGAGCATGCAGCAAAGAAGATGGCGTACGACACGCAGTTAGACTGGATTAACAAGATGTTTGCTGGGGCAAACGTTATGTTACTAAAGAAAACACACGTAGGTTGGTTGCAAGGAGCAAAGCACGCTGAGCTTAAGGGCGTTAGTGAGGGCCAAATCTGCCGTGTGGGATGGTGGAATAGTGACGCCCTAACAAACTGCTATCTCACCCACCTCCCGCGCAAGTTCATGCGAAGCATGGCTAGCTTTAACCTGTCTGCGCAGGGCAGCTTCTACCTGCCACGGGCGAAGGTGCTGCCTCCGCGATCACTTGAGCAGGCTGTGTGGCCCTTTGTTGACGAAGGGCTGGCGTGGTTTAACTTGTACGCGGATGACAAGAAGCAGCAGGGTGATGAGGCAACAGAGGACCGCGAAGACCTTGCGGCTTAGGGCTTCCTGCGTTTGCTGCAGCAGCTCCGCATTATCCTCCTTTAGGACTTAGTTATTATAAGACAGGAGTTCCCTGCGCATCTAATCTAGGCTAACCCTATCTTCGCCTGAGCTGACTACCTAGCGTTTGCGAAGGACGTGGAGCTCTTGCTACTAGACGTGGAGGAGCCTGAAGAAGTGCAGATCTGGAAGACACTGCCTGCTATTGCTGAACGCCTTAGCATCCTGCACCAGAGCCTTGCGCGAGACGTCAGCGACTGGGGCGCGGAAACGAGAGAGCGGCTCAACAGCATTGACATACGGCTAGGAGACTTGCTTGAGGGCCGCATATCGCTGACTCTACATCCTACGCGCCGTACGATTATGGCRGCTTCYRGCTCTACCACGCCTGCTTCTGCTGCGACAGCGGTGAGGTCCTTCCACTCTGCATTAGCCTCCCCTTCTCCCGCGGCCACTCCCTCACTGCAGGAGCCGCCATCACCGCTATCAYCRCCGCCACYGCCGCCGCCRCCRCCRCCRCCGYTGTACGTCCTCTCCCGCGCAGTGGCAACCGTCCCGCAGCTGTRGAGGGAGTGGACGGTAGGCCTAGCAGGYGGCCCGTCTGTGCAAGGACTAGAGGATCTGTACGGGCYGCGCTGGCGTCAGAGGCATAGCGAGCAGGTGCTATATGGACGGCGGAAGGTTATTATTGACGAGGTTCGGAGACGGCAGGCACAGGGCATTAGTACAGGCGCGGCAGTGGAGGAAGTAGAGCTTGTTCGGCAGCGGGCTAAATTGTCGCTCTATCAGCTGTACAAGCTGCTTAATAGGCAGAAAAAGTGTACTTTGTAGTTAATGCTATAGCTATGCGCTTCCATATTGCCTGCATTTTTGCCCCTATTTTGCTTTACAAATAGTGTAAAAGTAGAAAAAAAGCGGCCCTCCGGGGGTGCCAAGACTTGCAGTATACCAGAGGTTATCACGGAGGTTTGGTGTTCTCGCTTACTATCGCGCGTGATCTCGCTAACAAATCAACCCCCATATAACCCATAATTAGCTGACCTCCCTGCACTAATGCCTTGGCAAAAACATAAAGGTCAGGAAAGGTCTCCGAGGTCAGCGCACCAGCTTAATCTCCTTCTGTAAGCAGTATACATATATGTCTATTCTAGACATATTATTACAACTTCCAACCACTCTCAGGCAGCCGCGAAATTATTTTCAAACGCAAGGTGGTCTAAACGTGTTACAAAGACGTTCGATATGGATTACCCCGAGCAACCCCTCTTCTATATTCAGCTGTACTGTGCAACGGCCCGATCCTGATCTGCAGAACTTTGTACTATGTACCTGTTTATGCAACAGGGATTTTGCCTTTCAAGAACAAGGTTACCAGTTCCCCGCCCCGTATTCAAACGCGCCAATAATTGCTGCAGAGCGTCTTACTCATGTCGCCAAGGTTTCTTATCAGCCGGCCGCGCACTGCCGTCTTCTCCTTCTAGATTCTAATGTTTTCAAACTCCTCTACTAACAATATTTGATAGCCATAGGTAATTGGTAATTCGGCTTGTGCCTAATTATGTTTACACATCTGCCACAAAATACCAATCTTTGTAGGGTAATCATTCCCAGCCAATGCACGATGCAATGTGAGGAAACATTGTGGCTTACGTCGACATATCCGGGACATGTTCTGACCAACAGGAACGATAGAATTGCAAGGGTCAAAGTATCTTCGACGCCACATACAAGGGCACGTTTCCTTTGACGGACGGCAATTAAGGAGCCAGTGGAAGAGCATATAAACCATCTATCCGCACCTTTGTGGTTTCCCGTCTCTCCATAGCTTCAAAATGGCTCCCCAAGTCTGGAGTGCTCTGCTTACAGGATTAATAACAGTACTAGTCGTCACAATAAGTGCTTCTCCGACACTCGCTGGAAGAAGTCAAGTCAAAACATCGGTCACGGATGTTCGTGAATCCTACGATTACATTGTTATTGGCGGAGGGACATCAGGATTGACAGTTGCGAACCGGTTGTCAGAAGACCCGTCTAGTAAGCTCGCTCAGCCAATATAGGAACACTTTATTCTAGATGCAAGCTTATTTACTTCACAGAGACTGTACTCGTAGTTGAGATAGGCTACTTCGGTGACGAATCTTGTATATGGATGCCAACCACCTCTATCTCAACTCCCAACCCATCATGTGCCAAGCATCGCTTCAACATCTCCAGCGTTCCACAACCAGAGATCAACAATCTAGTCTACCGCTACGCTATTGGTGCCATAGTTGGTGGCAGCTCAGCCGTTAACGGTATGGTCTTTGACCGTGGCGCAAAAGAGGACTATGATGCTTGGGAACAGCTAGGAAATCCCGGTTGGGGCTGGGATGGCTTGTATCCATACTTTAAGAAGAGCGTTACATTTACCCCGCCGCAGAATAAAGATGCAGAGAAATTTGGTTATACGTGGGATACACGGGCCTGGGGTAATGGGCCGATACTGGCTAGCTTTCCTCCTTTCCAGTGGCCTTCTCTGAGTAAGTCTTCTGTCTAAACACACCCTGCTAAGAGAACGACGCAATGGGGTGCTGAGTTCAATAGAGAATTCATGGGCTGCATGGCTAGAGATGGATATTCCAACACCAAAAGAACATGCCTTTGGAGATGCCGTAGGACTTTTCTGGATCCCGGCTTCCGAGCACCCAGTAAATCGCACAAGATCCTATGCACGCTTTGGCTACTATGACCCGATTGCCTCTCGTCCAAATTACCATCTCTTGATTGGTCACAAAGCTAAGAATCTCGTCATTTCACAGCGATCAGTTGAAGGAGTCGTTATCCACCAACGAGATCATCCGGAGGAGCCATTTACTGTGAAAGCTCGCCAAGAAGTCATTTTGGCAGCTGGAGCAGTACATACACCACAGATTCTAGAGTTGAGCGGTGTTGGTCCGAAAAATGTGCTTAAAGCTGCTGGTATCCCAGTAAAGCTTAATTTGCCGGGGGTTGGACAAAATTTCCAGGATCATCCGCAGCCAGCGCTCAAGTGCAATTGTAAGTCCCTGACAAACGAGTTAGCTGCCTTTGATATAATGCTTACATGAAAATAGTTACGAATGATGTCTTTCCAAATCCAACCGCGGCAATAGGCAATGCAACCTTCCTAGCTGAAGCACAAGCACAATACGACACTAACAAGACAGGTATACTATCTAAGTTTTTATTAAAAGCCTTTCGACTAATGTTATCAGGCCCATTTACTCTCGCACTCAATACTGCTTTTGTATTCCTCCCCCTCAATACTATCCACTCCAACCCATCTTCCTTCCACGCTAAACTCGCTGCTCAAGCACCTGATGCCTATTTACTGCCTGGACTCCCTACTCCAGTCATCAGAGGTTACCAAGCCCAAAAGCAAATCCTTGCGAAGCAATTCAAATCTCTTAACTCCGCTGTTTACGAAAGTCCTACTGGCGGAGTTTGTTCGCGCACGATTCTGATGCAGAAAGCATTGTCGAGGGGTACGATTCATATTAACGCCTCGGACCCTTATGGTGAGCCATTGGTGGATTTTAGATCTTTTACCAATCCCCTCGACTTGGAACAAGCGATTGAGTCTATCAAATATACCCGGAAGTACTTTAAATCCAAGCACTTCGCCAGCCTTGCCCCGGTAGAAACCGGCCCCGGTCCAAATGTGACTGATGATGATTACGCTGGACTTTTAGCGTGGGTAAGAAGCACTAGTGGGCCGACGAGCTTTCATGCTAGCGGTACGGCGGCGATGATGCCGAAGGAGTTGGGAGGCGTGGTGGGAAGTGATTTGTTAGTATATGGACTGGAAGGTGTCAGTGTAGTAGATGCGAGCTTGATACCGCTGATTCCAGGTACACATCTAAGTGCTACTGTTTATGCTGTAGCTGAGAAGGTGGGCGTTAGAGATCGGTTAGAGTGCTGAGGGGATGCTAACAGAGTATAGGCTGCGGATATCATCAAAAGCCGGGCATGAAAATCTTCGGTCGAGTGATAGGCTTACTATGTTCTATCGTTTGGGCTTTCGAAATTTATCCCAGAGCCTATTATATGATCTTGAAAACTTATAGGAAGCAAATAAGGTCCTTGACGAGCATAGTAGTCGTCGAAATAGTTTCAAAGTCTACACCGCCCTTACACATGTCAATTTTAATAAATACAGTGACAGTATACATCCTGTATAATAAAATCAATCATCGTAGCCCCATTGTATCAATGCCAACGTTTTGTCGTCTCTTGGGATCGTACTATGAATGTTTTGTTCTGTACTTGGTTAGGCCGCCAAGCCTCTCAGGCAGAGTGTGTCATGCACACGCCTCGGAGCCTCAGGCCCTGTTTGCTTGAGCGTTTTTGAATCCGCCCTGAGGGTAGGTGGTAGGTGCTTTATAGGGGCCTTGGCTGCGTCAAATACTGGTAGGTGCGTCGACAGGAATCCGAGATGGAAACTGTAGGGGTGTTTGGTTGAGGCCTACGAAACGCTAGCAGAGTAAATTTCCAATTTGTATGAGACTGAGTAAGCAAATAATAATTCAACGCGCCTCGCGTTGTTGTTACTGCACCTTGATTCTCATCATCATACTCACTTACTACCACTAAGTCGATCGCCATGTCCCTCCCAGCTCCGACCGCTACTCCTGCCTTGAAACCTGTAAACAAAACAATTGCCGCGATCCAACGCAGCTCCTCAAAGCCACGATCAACGTTATCGCCATCACCAGAACAAGCTTGAAGTCCTACTCCATTAGGCAGGGCACCAACATTGAGATAGACTAGGGTGATGCAAGAAGCTCTGCTGCAGGGCCTCTTAGATAACTTGCTGCCAGGATCTTCAGGGTTCAAGCCAGGGACCTGGGCGATTGTTGTTGGGATTGTACAGTCTATGACGCAGGCTGTTGTTACTGTTGATAAGTGCAAGAACAAACATGATGGGTGTAAGAGAAATTAGAAGGATTGGAATGCCTTTCAAGGCCGCTCTAGTTGGGTGTACGATCTTGATAATAGCTGGCTGTTGGAGCCAAGTGACGAGATTGATAACTGGTTTCAGCTCAATCCTAACAGCGCGAGGTTTCGTGATAAAGGCCTGGAGTTAAAGGACTTGCATGTGGCCTTGTATATAGGGACTGCCGCTACAGGGGAAGACGCTTCTCCTCCCCTAGATAAGGATAAGATTGATGATATGAGCGAGCGTGGATCGTTGTTGTTAAGCCTGCTGTCGTCTCCTACACCTGACAGAGATCTAAGATTGTTTATATTAAAGCGCAAGGCACAAACTAATGCCATGAGCTCTTGCAAGAAGTCAACTGCCTAGAAGGTAAACAAGCACCTAGGGGAACAGTTAGCAGCTATAAACGCTAGCGTAACCAAGATTGCTGCGCAGCTAGAGAGGGACGAACAGGGTAACGCAATTGACCTCTTTAGGTTAGAGTTTACGCTGCTAGATTTCCAATACTGTGAGACAGTAATCTCTATGTTTGAAGCTCTATTTATAGCAAAGTAGTTTATAAAGCTCCCTACATACAAGGATTAACAGCGCTGGGTTCAGAGCCAGCTGCGCAAGAAGATGACAATAGATTATTGGGATAAGATTAATATGTGCTTAGAGTTGTGTGATATAGCTATAGAGGAGGCCGCAGAAGCTGCAGGGGCTTTAGAGGTTGCAAAAGAAGTAACGCAGACTTACAGGGAGACAACAGAACCAAGTATTAATTAATTAATTCTTGCTTAACGTCTAATAGCAACCTATATTAGGTTTATGCAGACCTTCTCTATCTTCTCTACTGTATGTAGCACCTTAACTCTACTGTATCTGTTATAGTTTGAAGAAGCTGCACAGATATGGGTTGTAGAGGAGCCAACCCCGCCAACGAACAAACAAAACCCTGTTAACGGGCGCAGCACGGCGCGCACGCGGGCGCAAAGGAACAGTGAGGATTTGCACAGGTAAGCGAGGCACGTGACAGAAGATATCCCGCCAAGACATAGGAAACTTGGGAGAATTAGAGGATCCTTAATATCCTACCAAGGGATGGGAGACTCAGGAGAATTGGAGGATCCTTGATATCCCGCCAAGGGATAGGAGACTTAGGAGAATTGGAGGATCCCCAATATCCTGCCAAGGGATGGGAGACTTGGGATTCTATAGGTAAAGAGGAAATATATAAGGAAGGCAGTTTCCTATGTTATGTTTGCTCTTTGTAGTTAACTCAAATAACTTTACTTGTCTCTTACCTAGATTGATACAGCAAGTTAGTTAGTTAATTTATTGATTGTATTTACTACCCTGTTGTCTTATATTATCGTCTTTGAACCTCACAGAATAATCCTACRACACCTACGCTTACGCACCGCCTTAGTATGGACTAGACCCAGTAAGTGTACACCTTTGTATAACAGTATCCTTAATCTAATAAGCCTTCAATTCTATCTATATAATACCTATACGCTGCCCACATCTCATCTGCAATCTCCTCTCTCCTATCCTCTATTGCCCTGTTGTCAATTAAATCCTCTCTAGAATTAGCACTATTAGATTCTGCGGACAAAGTTGCGTCCTTAGCCTTGCAATTGTGAGCCTTAAACTTCTTAAAATCCTTATCTACATCATAGTGTAGGTTAATAAAATTGTGTACAGCTGCTAACGCATATATTAGTCGCTTCTGCGTCCTTAGATTAAACTCATGCAGCTAATTAAATATCCTCCACCTCCTCTTAAACACACCAAAGCACCTCTTAATAATATTCCTTAGGCTTGAGTGCCAGAAGTTAAACAGCTCATATTTGTCCTTTGGCTGGAGACCTGCAGCTGCAATCTCTTAAAGATAATACTGGACCTTCTTAAATGGCACAAGCATCTCCTTAGAGTTTGAGTATCCTGCATTAGCAACATAATATTTGCCTGCTGGCACTAAGAAACGTTTGTTTTAGAGTGCGTCAAGAAGCACCCTGCTGTCATAAGTAGTACCCTCCCATCTAGCTAATATATAGGTAAAGCTCATCCTGAAGTCAACAACAGCTAACATGTTCTGCGTGAGATCTCCATAATAATTTTGGAATTGTACTTGCTTAGTATCAGGCACGTGTGCCTAGAAGTGGGATCCATCCAACGCTCCTATGCAATTGATAAAAAATAGATACCTCTTTGGGTTGTCTTGAATCTCTAGGGGTATAGCAAGGGAGGGCGGCGTTACTACACGTGGGTATAACTTTATAAGGGCATCAAGCACTTGATAGAAAGCCTAGCTGATTGTTTCCAGTAAATGCCCACTTCTCCCGCGCGCGTTTCTATATAACGCGCCCTAGCCGCAGATATAGAAGAAGATAAGCATCTTCTCTGCTGGTAGCATCCTCCTTCCCCTTGACTGTACAAGCCACCCCCTGCTTGTTAGGTATTCTAACAAAGTATCCTATACGTTGCGACGCAATTAGGTGTTGTCAAACAGCAGTTGGTTGTTTGCCATGCACGCGGCAAGCTAGTCCTGCCCCTGCTGGGCCTTATTAGGGTTATTGCGTGTGCCTGTTGGTTTGTAATACGTCTTGTTGTGGAGCTCAACAACAGCGTGTACAGCCGCCAGGGTCACTGTTGCTGCTGAGAGGGCGGCTTGTTGTTTGCGGGTGAGGTTCATATTGGCATAAAACAAGAACTAATTTCTGGATTAGTTGTATGAGATTTGATACTGACAAATCTGGAGTATAGTTGACCTGGCCTATCTAGAGATGGAAACGCGCAAATGGAGGTGGCCTTGCTCTAGATCCAAAACAGCTCTATTTCTAGTGGGCCATACCACAACGGGTATGTGGATACCTAATCTCCACCAAATCGACACTAAAAACGCCATCAAATCCTTTGGGCGTGGTAATCCGCTGGTCAACCAAACACCGCCCTTGATTCCATCTCCATATTAGAAAACGGTACCGTTTCTCCGTTTTCTACACTGGAAAAAGCTCCTCAATCCGCTCAACCAAACAGGGCCTCAGCCATCAACTATCAGCAACCTCATGAGGCAATCGATTCGACTCTAGATTGTAAAATTCTACGATCCCATCCACCATCCCATAGTTCTCTGTTTTTGCTTGTTCGTAGATAGCTATCGCGCTTTGCGCTTGGCCGAACGGTTGGCTCATGATTGACGCGCTGAATGAGATTCAGGATCAGTTATCGACACTCACGGCAGCTCAAAAACTTGGTCAACATAGCTGAATCTCCCTTGATGAGAATTGACACTACCGGCAACTTAAGAGCCTCATCAAGAGAGCAGTCACGTGAACCCACTTCGAGCCTACGCCCCCAAATACAGCCTTGTTTTTCCAAAAACCAACTACCACACCTTGCTTGGGCCGATGAAATTGTTTAGGCAAATTGTGTTATCAATATATAGTTCCGATTCTCACTAAAATTTTAGAAGATTCTATACCCTCTGATTTTCCTTGTTATTTTCAAGAATTCGTGAATGTGCCTGTGAACCATCAGAAATCAACACCCATTCATGTAATTGTAGCCAGGTAACTTGAGGATGTAATTGCGCGTCCAAAGGTCTATACTAGCAACTTTTTTTGGTATTGTAGGAGAGGCATGGCCTACTCTAGTGTTTAGCTACAGTAACTCCCCCAGTTATCCCGCCAGCGTACCTGCAGCAGCAACAGCAACAGCAGCCGCTCCCGCCTATCTTGACGACAGCTGCCTAGAGAGTGGTGAAGCTTCCATTGCTGTCGTCAAGCCTAGTAAGTCTAGGGAGGGAGGACACTGGAGGCATCGTGAGTGACTTTTTTTAGGTGGCTAGTCGAACAGCAGCTTGAGGATGATAGGGACGACTACACTCCTGTTAGTGAGGTTGCCGTTGCCTGGAAATTGAGAGACCGAATCAGGGAAGGCTTAAGAGGAACGAAGTAGTGGAAATTTTGGTCTCATCAACCTTTGTTCCGCTTCTCTTGGAAAATGAGTTTACAACTTCTCCGACCCCTTGTGGTTGATGATGGAATCGAGAGCGATTACCGCATTCAGCAAAGCTTCGTCTGCATGCCTATAACCAACCACTTGAACACAAACTGGTGCCCCTTGATAAAGCTCCGGCCCCTTGTCTAGATGAGAACATAGTTAGTTGCTATTGTTATCACGGAAGGTGTAATGCGAGCTGTACGTACAGAGACCATACACCTTGGCATCTTCCGGGCCATACTTTGCGTTTGTCAGATCATCTGCAGCATCTGATTCTCGCACGCTATCCACTGGAACCACAACAGCAGGATAGTCCAGAAAGTTGAAAAGGCCGCTATACGTAGCTGTTGTCCATGTATCCAGAGGTACGGCCGTGTGGGGTGCCGGGGGCATAAGAATAGCGTCCATCTTGTTGTCTACAAACAGTTGGAGATATTGTTTTGCGGCCGCTGCCCGGCGCACATTCAGGTCGAAAAATCCCTTCAAAGTCGTTCCTTTGAATGACAAAAGCTTGATTGCTTTCAGTGACGGCACTTCTGGCTCTCCTGTTCGTGCGAATTGCTCGTAGTAGTACTAGTGAACCGGGCCAAGTTAGCGTCCTGTGGATGAGAGCATAGGGTATGACCGACGTACATCACTTCCCGAGACCGACCAATAGCGGAGGAGATCGTGGTAGTGATCTTTGACATTTGGCAAGATGATAGGAACGAGCTCGACTTGGATGTTGTTGCGAAGAAGATCAGCGGCCTTTTTCAGGCCCCTTCGAACAGGGGGCGAGGGCGTATAGATGCCATCATCCTCAACCAATCCAATTCGGAGCTTTTCTTTGACCGCAAGATTCCTCCATGGCAACGAGATGATAGTACTGTCATATCTCCAGGTCTCTGCTTCCGCTATCGACTTTAGAAAGAGATAGCAATCCCGAATTGAGGTCGCCATGGGGCCTGCGGAGGAGCGAACACCGTCGGTTCCCGGTATGGTAAGGTCTCTGACACCATCATGGGGTACCATTCCAACGCTGGGTTTGAACCCGTAGATGCCATTGCAGACCGACGGAACACGAATGCTTCCACCAATGTCAGTGCCCACTCCAAGTATGCTCCCCCGAAGAGCAATGAGTGCGCCCTCGCCGCCAGTGCTTCCGCCCGCGGTCAAGGCTGTATTATGAGGATTTAACGTCCTGCCAAAGACATTGTTGTCGCTATCGCCGGTCATGATTGACTGTGGGAGATTGGTCTTGCAGTAAAGAGTAGCGCCCAAGTCAAGCAGCACGGCAGCGAGAGAGCTGTTTTCCTGTGCCGGCTCGCCGACATAGCAGGCCAGCCCGGTGGATGTGTCATGTCCAAGGACATTGAAGCTGTCCTTGAGCGAGATGGGCAGACCCCAGAGGGGCGGAAGGGGCTGGTCGGGATTCACTTTTCGCTTCTGATCCAGGTATCGTGCGCGTTCAATCGCCTCGTCAAAGAATATCTCGGTCAAACAATTTACCTATCACGTCCAGTTAACCGACGTCCTCTGAGAAGCGCTTGGGCAACTGACCAACTGTTGAGCAATAGCTGCCCTCTTGCAAAAGGCAACGGTAACTTGCTCAGCAGACCAGACCCCAACCTTGAGTTTCTCGAGAAGCGCCGTGGCATCGTAGTCTGATGTGATCTTGCACTCGACGTCGCTCAAAACGCCGCAAGTGATGGGCACCTGCAAAACATTGGTGGCATTGCGAAACGTCTCCGAAGCAATTAGCCAATCTTTGGGAATCTTGTTGCTCCTCTGAGCCCTCTTCTCGGCTCCAATAGATCGATAATCCCCCAGAATCGGCGACATTGCGGCAGCTGATGAAAAGAACAGATGAAGAGTAGATGCTTTGCTTTCCCTAAAAGTTCGAGCATTATGTTTCGAGGCACTTATACCTTCGCGGCGAGCCGCTCATCGGCATAAATGCACACATTTCGGTCGGTGCACGTTGTTGAAAGCCTCCGGCTCCGGCTCCGGTGCACACACCAGAAGCATACGGCATGAGAGGATGCAAAGGATGGTTCTGTGGAAAGCGGAAGTGAGTGATGCCCGCAAGCCCCTCAGGCTTGTCTCTAATCGGCTAAGCGCGAATACCGGTATGCACCGCTAGCTTGACTCGGTGCGTCAAGACCAACGTTCCGGCCAATGTTCCGGCCAATGTTCCGGCCAACGTTCCGGCCAACGTTCCGCCTATCGTCCAGCACCATGAACAGCATCTCTCAAGCATACCATACGCATCCATTTGCATTCCATATTATCGCTTGATAACTCGGCGAGATTGGAAGACCGCCATCTTCGGAGGCGCCGCGATTCCTCTGGCGCTGATTTTGATGTCAAAAATCGGGGCCATCGCTGCGCCTTGGATCGCGTTTGGACCTGCATCCACTACCTGGATAGCATGCACTTATATCCGCAGCAGCAGCATTACCATCGTCACGAGCCGAATGGTCCTCAATGTCCTGGCTGGAAACGTCGTCGGGCGCTGTTCGCTATCGCTCTGACGTACATTTTCCCTTGGAAGAATGCGAAAATCACCGGAAGCCCTCAAAATGAGAGTAACGCGACTGCAACGGCGCAGGTTGTGCAGCTTCAGGACTCGATGACCATGACCAACCCAGAGATCGTTCTGGACGATCAAAAGGAACCAAAAGGCGGAAGCGCCCAGCTTGTAGTAGAACAGCAGCCCGCTTTGGACGTGTATCCTCAATCTTCTGGCTACGTATCTAGCACTTGACTGAACGGCTTAGTCTTTGTGACGACTCTTGTATATAAAATGTCCTCCTGAATTTGCCATGGCACATATTGCAGTATGTTTGGAGCGTTGGAACGGCAATATTACGGCTAGCCGGGATGCTGGGGCTGAAACGCGAGTCAGCGACGAGAGGAGGTTGAAGCAAAGATTCTAGCCAACGCTGAGACCAGGCCATCCCACTCAGCATTGATCAATTCAGTACAGCGCGGCGTCGCGCAATCTGAATAACTCGATTACAAAAGCTACTTGTCATCCATATCGTGTACGAGAGCCTGTCTGCCTCAGACGAACTAGCGCTGTCTTGCTGTCAACCCTTGCCGCTCTCGAGCTAAACCTACCCCTCCTCATTGTAGTCTCTCCGGTCTATTTCTTACATGATATTGTCATTTTTTCTATCATCCGGCTACTACGTAGCTCCGACCCGTCAGAGTTCTGCACGCCGATAAAGCAACGGAATGGCGACATCTGCAGCTCGGGCGCGAAAGCTTCGGACTGCATGCGACCGATGCTACGAGCTCAAGGAGCGATGCGCGCGTGCTTCGGCAATTGCTATCTGTACCAGGTGCGAAAGGCTGGGCCTGGTTTGCTCGACCGTCCGGCCAGTGCGACCAGCAGGTCGACGACCACGTCATCGGCAGCAATCAGTTTCTGGAACCAATTCGAGCCAGTCCAGCACTGCCGAAAATCCAGTCGACGTTGACATAAGCATCTGGTTACGAGACGTTCCCAACCATGATCTCTCTGCAGAAGAGAAGGAGCTGATGATATTTCTTCTGGCCCGGCCCGAAAATGTGGAGTACTTGGTAGTGGGCCCTAGCTTTCAAGCCGCCGAGCAGCGATCGCTGGCAGCTCCTCTACCTGCTGCCTTGCCAATACTCAAGGACGCCTATCTCGCATGTGCTGGCTCGCTGAAGTCACTTCAACCTGGCACTGCCACAGAAGAGGCAAGGAGCACCAGCCTCCGTCACGCATCATCAGCCATGAAAACGCTGCGCTCGCTCCCTGTGGCCACTCCGCAGGACGCAACCCTGTGCCTTGCTCTAGGGACTGCACTAGCGTTGTTTGTCTACTCATCAGTCGGTGTGGGTCTTGCAGACATCTGCCATTACTGCCTCAGTACAACTAGCCTCTTTTTGGAGACGGTATCGGATCCAGACACGGAGCCTTGGCAGAGCTTCCTCGTCCTCCTAGAGACCATGGATTGCCTCGTCCATCGCCGAACGCCAACGCTGAGGATTCCGCTGCACAAACTTGAACGCGTAGACCGCCACGTTGGCCTCTGCTTGCCGTTGTTGCCGCACTATTATGACCTCTGCATCATCAGCCACTCCCTAGCCAACACCACAGATGCAAGCTACTTGGCCCGCATCCACAAGCAGTTGGATAAGACCCAGGCCGCAGTAGCAGAGTGGCTGCCATCCCGTTCGTCTCACCTTGTTGACGAATTTGACTCGGCGGAAGTCGTCAATCTCCTCGCACAAGCCCGGATTTACCGATTAGCGGCACTTTTAGTGAGCCATCGATTGCGACATGTGTTCGGCGATGAGGACGGCCAAGCGGACATTTGGTCGAAGGAGATCATGATGGAGCTTGAGCTTGCGCAACAGATTACGAAGCGATCCGTTCGGTGTGTGACACTGCCGTTTATAGTGGCAGCTGTCGAAGTCAGAGCCACAGATGCAAGACTCAGGACGCTTCGAAATGTAGACGACTACGTCGATAAATTCACCCCAGTCCTCCAGCAGGCAACACGGACTTTTTTGTCACGGGTGTGGCGTGAGCGGGACGCCAAAGTGACCTCCTGCTGGTTTGATTCAGTTTGGAAGCCATGCGCTGTGTTGCACTCGATAGATGCAGCTTGCTTTGCCTGATCTTTGTTTGTACGGCGAGGTGCTAGTCAAGGGATGAAGGGCTTCGTCTTTGACCGTCACTGACATGGAGCCAATTTAGCTCCGAATAAAGCCGTTCCGCCTTAGAATCATATAACAGATATGGGAGGTCAGATACGGTATTTTACGTACTTTGTTTTATTGCGCCTAGTAGGCTTCTGGTGTGTCAGGTCGTGGGCTTCTTTGGCGCGTTTCTGTTTGCCGAGAACCTTTGGTTTCGCCATATTTGCCTATAAATAGTTAACATCTGGCTATGCAAGCCGTAAATAACGATGATTGACAATATACGTACGTTGTGGGTGGTTCTGAGTGGAGAGTAAGAGTGAGGAAGTAAAAGCTCAAAAGGTTTATAGCAACCTACCTGAAATGCTCAAACTTAACAAAGGCTTTGGCATACGGCAAGAGTATTGTTCTATTTTGAGAATAACATAGTTAATTGTTGCCCGTTTGCACACTTAAAATATCTCATACTAATCCCTACAACCTGCGGTATGTCTACTCACTCTATTTGCCTAGGCTAGTCCAGGGTAGTGTCACGACGATGAAGCATTCAGGTTTAAATGCTAGATATTAGAGTATTAGATTTAGAGATTGATTGTTTCATACTACCGTCGAGATGGTTTAAGGCGCCAAGATGCAGAGGAGAGAAGGTCCCTCTACAGACTAAACACAGCGCGTGCTTGGCTCGTATGCAACCAAAGGTGTCCAGGTATGGGGTAAATTCCACTTCGGTTTTACGACCAACTTTCTGCAACGCGTCACCTATTGTAAGGATGCTTGTCCTAGCTATCACGGTGCTGCTGCAGACTGTAATTCTGCGAAGTAGTATCCGTACGTAAGCTGTGAGGATTTCGTAAGTGGAGAGCCTGAATTTAGGTTCACGATTGAGACAAATTCTTAAGGTTGACTCAGGGACATCGAGAAGACTATATACTTCTGCATAGTTACGTGGTTCGCCTGTAGCCTGCCCGAGGGCCTTCTGGTGGTGTATAATATTATTACAGAGGCTGTACGGAAGAACTTAAGACCGCCCCTGTTGCCCTGTTACTGTCCCCTGTTGCAGTCACCTGCCACAAACCAGTACCTGTACTTGAGCTTCCCTAGCCTCTGTTGTGCGTAGCTCAGTTAGCTACGTACTATATTCTTAGCCTTTGTAGTACTACCAATTTCCTACTGTCCATTACAGCGCCCCGATCTAGTAGTTGGTTGAGCCATTATTGTTGGTGGGTGATGTGTTGCAAATTTGGTGGGGTTGCCAGCTCGCGTGGATTGCCAGCAATCATGTTACAAGAAGTCTGCTCGCTGCTATCAACAACCCTTCTTACACCATATAAAGCGAGCGAACAGGTTAAGAAAGACGGATGAATTATCTTTCATGCGAATGTGGTCTAAGCATATTCTCTTGGGCACAGTCGAGAATTTTAGGATCTTACCTGACAAATCATGGTACGGCGATGGGGTCGAAAAATCGTTGGTCAAAACATTACAGCCACATCGGGAAAATCCGAAGCGCTGCCCAGCAACGGACGTATTTCCTTTTCAACTGAGACATGGATTAAACTAGCCACATTCAGTATGCAAAACGTCGCCTAATTGCTGCATCTGCAGGATATTGTTAGCGAACTACAGCTAGATCCAGTAGAGACAATCACGATGTATGTAGGAACGGATTAATGTCCAGTGAAAGGCTTGTGGCGATAATGGATGGTCCTCCAAATGAAGATTGCATGGCCTTCCTCAAACTCTTCACGGCATTGAATGCGCATTTGCTGAAACCCTGGAACACAGGCGTCACATAATACGAGCTCGCTTAATTTCTCCCAGTCTGCACAAGAACACAAAAAAACCAGAATCGAAGGAACAAAGTTAATCCCAAGAGTTGACAGATTGAATTTCCCGGCCGTACGGCTTCCGTACTGTATCGTGAACATTTAGAAGTCTGAGATCGGCATGTAACAAGGCGCCCTCATGTACCAAAATATCCCGTGTCATACTGCTACTCAGCCACATTTCATTCCGTGCTGCCTATATGTTCAAATGGTAAGAATCCGAGTACGTAGTCACGACGATGCACATTCGGTAAAACAATCCTAGACTTGTCTTGTTTGGATCCTTGAGTGCCATTCACCGTGTCCTCGATATTATATTATTTCCATCGAAGCCCATCCGTGAGGTATCTCCCAGACTACCCTTGACCTTCTGCAAGGCTGACGAGAGGCTCAAGCCCCTGTTCGCTTGGTCAGCCCGAGGGATTTGCGCCTCGAAGGATTGGATGAAACAACGCCCCGGTAACCGCCCCCAACATCTGGTTCGCTGCGCACGAAATGAAGACTGCACCTCTCGCACGAGAGCCGTGAAGTGCATTTGAATATCTACCTCGGCGGCCCAGGTAACCTTTCGAATGTGAAACGAAGATTCTTTGTGTCCTTTTGCGCACCCATAACTTATTCCTCTTATCACTGGTCCCTTCAGCTATGCTTCGCTTCAAAGCGACGTTAGCGCTCTGGGGATGTGGGCTAATCACTTTTTCGACAGCCGCAGCCTGCCAGCCGCGGCCATTGTCAATACCTATCAAAGATGTTGAGATAGAAAACGGAGCAAAGCTAAGAGGTATTTCAATTGCAGTCGGATCTAATAACCAGAATATCTCTCTCTTCGTAGGCTCGTAAGTGCTTACCACATCTTCCGTTTTCGCTGCATCAGTCGTTTACTTCTAGATACAGCAATAAGAACGAGACTTATATCTATGGAACTGAGGGATACTGCGACGCTATCTCAACCGAGTTTACATACTCTGGCTGTACAACTCTTCGCGGTGGTCGATATTACTCTTCGAATTCGACATCCGAAACGATAATAGAGAAGAACCAAACACTAAGTGACGGGATCCTCGCCGATCAGGTGAAAGATGGACTACACATAAAATCGAATATCTCATTTGATAATTTCACATTCGCGATTCCCTCAAAAGACCTCGATCGACAATGGCATAGTCAGGCCGAACTCGGACTTGCGCCAAACTCGACGCTGCTAAACATGCTGAAAAGCGCCGGTCATATTAGTTCACGGGCATATTCAGTCTTCTGGGGTCTTGTGGGAGGAGTTGAAGACCAACAAACATCCGGTGCGCTCATATTGGGAGGTTTGGATCAGGCTCTGATCGGTACCGCGCCAAATATGACTGGAATACTAAACTATAAGCTGGGCTGTGACACTGGGATGGTAGTAACTATCAACGACCTTTCACTGAACTGGCCAAATGGGACGGACACGAGTATTATGGGTTCTCGAAATGCAGCCATAAAAGCATGCATTGTGCCTGCCTTCGCGGGCTTGATGACAATACCCACCACGGCCTGGGAGAATTTTCAAAGCAAAGCAGGAGGGAGGTTTATTGGAGGCACGGAGACGCGAAGTGATGGCATAAACTTCTATACCGAACAGTATGACCCAAATGGCGTGTAAGTTGGTTTTCTCCTTCAAAACAAATGATTAGTCTCTTACGATCGATATCTAGATACTTTGGGGATTTCACAATCTCACTGGAAAACACCATCTCCATCCGCGTTCCTAATAATCAATTAGTTGTTCCCGAACGGCGGATTTCCAGAGCTACTGGCGAGGTAACCACGAACACGTCGATAAGCAACATCGTCTTAAACCCAGTTACAGACGACCTCGCAATTTTGGGCCGTCTGTTCCTTTCCTCTGCGTATTTGAGCGTCAATCACGATTCAAACACGTTCTCGCTGTGGCAGGCCGATACAAAGGCACAAATGGGCACGCTGCAGGCTCTGGATGAAGGCAATGGACGAAGTGACGTATTCTGCGATGGGAGCGAAACACCACGAAGCCAAGATCCAGCATCGGGACCCACTACCCCCTCATCCCCAAACACCCCCTCAAAGCATCTAACAGCTGGAGCAACGGCGGGCATAGCGATCGGAGCTGTTGCTGTTGTTGCTCTTCTGATAGGTGTCGGTCTCATCATATGGCGCAGAAAGAAGAGAAATGGTATTACCATGGGTTATGGAAAGCAAGAAGTTCCGCCTTTGCCACCTTATCACAGTAAGCCAGGTATGGTGGGGGTGCCTTCTGAGATGAGTGCAGAAAGAAATTATCAGCTCGAATCCGGAGGGCGGGAAGTGGCACGCGGGGAAATGGCGGTAGCTGAGCTAGAAGGAGCTGGCCCTGTGTCCTTTAAATAATCTTATTCATTAAAATATCAGCCTCCCTATCTAATATCTTCTGGAAAGCCAGCGGGATCCTCTTATCCAATAATGCACTGATTGAGCACATGCATTGAGAGTTTGAAAGCGGTCTTTCAAACACATCACTGGCGGCGCTTTTAATCGGGAAATTTCTCACAGGTTCAAGCTAGACATCAAGGATTGCTTGGCAACGTCCCCATCTACTTTATGAAACACCAATCCAGGATCTCAGTCTTCAACTAGCTACCAATCTATTCTTTGCCAAAACCTCTTTCCTAAATACATACTTCTCTAACTCGCTGATAAATCAACTTCGGTATTGGGCAGCGAGGATTGTATCTGCTAATTTGATATTTGGGTTTTGTAAGCAGGATACCACTGCGGTGCTGACTCATCTGATTTACTGTTCCGCTGGCTCAGCTGATCGCACCTCACCAAGGGCACATCACACATAGAACATACACAATACATATATTCATACACCTTCATGACCACAACCTTGCTTACAGTTTTCTTTGGAGGGTCGGGAAAGCTCATGGAAAAGCCCCAAAGGTTCATCCAGACATGTTCATTCAAGCATAGGGTACAAGGCGAAAGCTAGACTTCGAAACCTTGTCACCCAATGCTGAAAGGAATCACGCTGGTTTTCTTAGCCCTACATACCAGCACTAACTTTCGAACGGTTGCTGATTCATTACATCAACAATTAAAAACACCGAGCCGCCATTATCGGGTATCACCTCTGTAGTGCTAGAACTGTCTTCGCAATCATTTTCATCGAAACCCACCACGATCACTCACTCCCTATCTCCAGAACCTTATTCAGTTGCACTCCAAGCATACGAGCTATAGTCCCAGCTCCCAGATTAGGTAATAGCGATGAGCAAGTTGTGATCGGAGATACTTCTTGGGTCTAGGAAAATTATCCATACTGGCAACACGCTATCTACACAGTCAACGACGGAAGTTCAACCACACTCTATACTCCGGTGAAAAAGGGACGCAAGGCTGTTACTTATCTGTCCTATCTTGTTGAAAATTATGATTCCCTCCCCTCTATCATTTCGTTCCGACCAGCACATCAGAACAGCTACACTGAGGCGTGCATAACGACGCTCTAAAATAAAATGACGATATAGCGCTTCGGAAACCAAATCTGTACTTCATCTATAAGGATAGCTACACGTATCTCTGCTGTAATGATGGGCCAAGATGTCCCGAAGAAGTTCAATCATTTCGAGATCCCCCAATTGCACACACGACCGATGCAGCGATGGCAGACGTAGATTTGGCTAAGCAATAGTAGAGATGTGTCACACAGGCTAGCAGCCCCATTTTATGGACATTTCACCACCTCAAATACCTATGTACAAAACAGGCCGCTAGCAGATTACTAAAAGTATTTGGATTGGCTCCTTCGTACTCATTGGAAAGATGAGATTGCAGGTAATGCACTATAGTGTATGTGGCACATCATCTTTATGAGAAAGCCTTTGTAGTAAAGTGAACAATTCTCTTCGTGTAGAAGAAGTGAAACAACTTCTGACAGTTGCCCGAGCATCCAAAAATGCTATTGGAATGTCTACGTCAGGTGTTGGGATCTCGTGTCGCTGGATATTGCATTCTACTGAGATTATATAGAGAGAAACTAGATATTGGATATGGAGTACGAGGTGTTCTACAACTGTCGAAACTAACATTTTTGTACAAAATGCGAGGTGGTAGAGATCTTCTCTGGGTTGGATAGGTCAAAGACCAGCGGTGTGACCATGACAACATAGCGGCAGTGTAAAGCTAGAATATATTAGCACACAGTGGAGTCGTACCCGCCACTTGGGTGCTGTCGGAGGACCTTCTAGTTACTGCTGCGATCGTGCAGCTCAGCATGCGGTGTTTCTGTAGCAGAAGCTAGACTGCTGGACTATACCCGCATCTACATCATAATATATGACTAGATCGGGGATATATATATATAATAATCGTTGTCCTATCTGCTCTTTTCAATTTATTTAATCCTTCTAGCACACTCGCATCGGTGGGATTGACTGGATCCACTGCAATTTGAATGAATTTACACTGATAAACCAACTTTGAAAGCTAATTGATTTAACAGGAACGCTGTAATAGCATCTCTGATACTACTCAACTTCCTAAGATGGTAATCACATGGCAAAGTGTAGATGTCTGCGCTAGCCCCTCGGAGAATTTTCTAGAAGTCAAACTTGTGAGGTTTGATATACATCCATGGCGTTTAGACGCAAGGAGCGGCCTCAAAAGGCATGCGAGAGGGCCTATTGTAATTTTAGGTCCACATCATACTACATGGAACTAGCACTAGGGAGCTCTTCAACGCACCCTTTCAAATTTGGAGAGAAATTCACGGCAGTAGCAGCAAGCGAAATAAGATACGAATTTCGGCATCCGTTGCCGGTGGCCTATTCGGACAGATGTTGGACATGGAGTTCTGACCGTGCACGTTTCACCATGATTCCACAACAAAATCTCCTGAATTGGTTTAGCGCGGCCCTATGCTTTCTGCCCTTCGTCCACTTTAGGACATGCGCGATCGAGGAATCATCGTCACATACGAGTTTCCAGAATGCTCCTCCGGACATTTGGTGCCTTTGCAGTTCTAGGGTCGTTGCAGAATCCTGAGGTATGGATATAAGTACGAAGATAGTCGTACCCAAATGTCAGGCCTCCAAACAGCTCAGTCCACCATTGTGCATTCTTATTCTCATCATCTTCTTCTTGTCATATTTGATCGAGCGTTCGATACGTTCCCAGCCTATAATATTCAATTTTTATTGCCTCCTCGCATCTCTTGATTGTCCTTGCCGCAGTTTAACACTACGACATTCACTATGCATTTCACGCGACACACCTTAGTTCCCTTGCTCGTTGCACCAGCTGTTTTCGCATCCCCCATATCCTCGGTCAAATCGACTTCTGTGATACAACGTCGCAAAACCCCGGAAGCCGCCACTGGTAAAGCGGTGTATCTTATCACGAATAATGTCGAGAATGCGATTGCTGCGGTGTTGATAAACACCGATGGCACTCTAGGCGACGCATCAATCACAGCAACGGGTGGGTGTGGAGGAACAGCCTTAAATGTGAAGGGACAGCCAGCAACACCAGACGCTTTGGTCTCCCAATCGTCTCTCACTATTGCGGGACAGGTATGTCACCCTGGTTCCCGTTTTCGAAAACTCTCGCCTGACCCAGTGTAGAATCTCTTCGCAGTCAATGCCGGATCAAACACTGTATCCATGTTCGCCATCTCCCCCGATGATCCATTGAGCCTGCAGCTCATTGGACAGCCTGCCGCCTTACCTGGAACGTTTCCGAACACGGTTGCTGCGTCGACAAAGCATTCCCTTGTCTGCGTTGGTACTACGGGATCCAAATCTGGTATTTCCTGCGGTACCTTCGATTCTCAGAAAGGAATTGGGGAATTTGATGCACTGAGATCATTCGATCTTGGACAAAGTGATCCGCCAGTCGGACCTACAAACACGGTTTCGCAGACCTTCTTCTCGGAGGATCAAACCATGCTCTTCACCACCGTCAAAGGCAATCCAGCCGTCAACAACACTGGTTTCCTGAGTGTTTTCTCTGTCGACGGCAGTAGTCCAACAAATTCCGTTTGTGGTGGAGCAATGCCGGAAATTTCGTCCAAGCTGTCGATGAAGGAAACTCGTTCTAGCCCCAAGGGAACTGCCGTTCTCTTTGGGTCCCAACCAATTCCCGGTGCAAGCCCACCACAGGTTTTTGCAACCGATGCTTCCTTCGGCGCTGGAATTCTTTCCATTGACGCCAAGATGTCTGCAAGCCTCACCGCAAAGCAAGCCCTTACCGACCAGAAGGCAACATGCTGGGCTACGATTTCTACGCTTACAAACACAGCATTCGTAACCGATGTTGGTATCAACAGAATTGTAGAGATGAGTTTGAAGGATGCGAGTATAGTCGGAAAGATTGACTTGAGCCAGGAGCAGGCTAGTGCGCAGGACCCCGGGCTAATCGATCTAAGGGCCGCGGGAGGATTCTTGTATGCATTGAGTCCAGGAAACGGGAGCAGTGACGCGTCAATCAGTGTTGTCGATGTCATGAGCAAAAAGTTGGTGCAGCACGCAACGCTGGGTGGGATCGGAGTTGGGCCGACAGCTATGGGAATGGCTATCTTGATGTAAGGGACGGGGTGGGTAGGGGAAGGAAGTTTGGCGGGTGTTTGGGAGCGGAATTTGAAGTCCACTTGGATTCTTTGTCATTTTGAAATGTCTTTGGGTGCATCGGCTTGTAAATATTTGCGGCCTGTGGGTCACATGATGAGACACCTTAATGTTTGTTCATATGACTCACTTCAATGTTCGCGATTGTGTATCTTAGCAGGCTCCTAGCGTGCCTAGTAAGACTATAGATATCTCTTCGGTAGCTTCTCTGTAGAATCAATACCAATCATCCTTTTCTCTATCTACCTCATCACATTTCGACAATATTGTACTGCTTGTAGCTTTTTCACACCTTGAGCCATCTAGCTCATGCCAAATGCAAGACGGATGTGTGAAACTGTAATGTTACATTCACGCCAAATGTGATAAGCTTCCAATGCACGGCTGGTAAATTACATCGATTTGAAAGTGAATGTTGTCGTGATGCGACGAAGTAGATTGAGAGAGTGTGATGATTGTTGTATTGATTCTACGGAGGAGCTACCGAAGAAATATCTATAGTCTTACCTAGCGCGGTAGGAGCTTGGCAAAGTAATGATAACAAATATGGAAGTGAGTCACAGGAGCAAACATTAAGGTGACTCATCATGTGACCCACTAGCCGAAAAATGTCTTCCAACGTGAATGTCCCTGACGCGACTGAGGAAGAGGCCCTAGCAGTGAAAGAGATTTGGAAGCCCATATTTTGACCTTGCGCACGTTGAGAGAATGTTTCTTGACTAAAATCCGTCCACCCCAATGCCCCAACAATATTTCTCACACAGACTTCTCTCTCAACCTCCCGAAACGCAAAACAAACTCCTTGATAATCCCACTCAATCTTAGCGCATCGATGTGCCACAGGTGTGAAACTGTCCGACGGCACGTTATCGCGAATGTTGACACTCTCCTTCTCGCCATCGGTTGAGGTGGCTTGGAGAAGGACACCAAATTCAGAAGAACCAAGAGAGGTTCCTGGCACAGTAAGGATGCGTAGCCACGAGTCGCTGTTGGAGGGCCAGTTGAAACTGAGGTGCCAGAGGTACTCTCCGCGTTTTTGACGTATATTACCACTATTTGGGGGATTAGTAGAAGGGCATTTGTTATCGTGACGAGGAACTCGCATATAAGTTAGATCGTAGAAAGTGCAAGTGCGAGATGCAAATTCCAGCGGTGTAGCGAAGCCTAGAAGAATTAAGGCGGCAGCCTGCATTGGACAGAGGCTGTTTTTTACGCGCCTGGCTGACTACGTCCTCAGTCACCCTCACGCGCAAATCACAACATCAATTCACCTCCAGGATGGGCAGATAGACCTGGGAATTGAGCCACTCTATCATGTAGATTTAATGAACAGGCATCACTTCTCCGCTTCTCCTTAACCGTCGTACAATCCACCTCCATCCCCTTCCAACTCCTCAAACCCACCCATTCCCTCGCCAATATGCATATGCATGAGCCCGCCTCCCGGCCCATTTCCAACAGCCTGTAAATCCTTCAGCCCCATCAGACTTAGAAATTCTGTATCCTCCTCCCAATTCATTTCCTCGAACCACGAGGATGGGAGAAAAGGGAGTCCGGATGTGGTTTCGAAGGGAGTCTGCAGGCGGCGATCGGATTGCGTAGGCGTTGCGGTGTCGCGAGTGGGAACGCATGATGATGAAGTAGTGGGGTTTGTTGTTGATGTTGAGGTGGGGTTTGAGGAGAAGAAGAATGAGGAAGAAAGTATATCTGGTGCAAGCGTATTCGCACGCGTAGTCCGTGTCGTTGACGGTATCGTGATCGGCTGATTCTTCTTCCCTTTCGAGCTGCTTAGCAGCACCGGATCAGTCGTTTTCGCACCCTGTTTCTCATGACCCTGTACTACACCTTCCTCGACCCCCGAATCCCTCACAAAATGCCCCACAACCGTCGTCATTAGCACAGCTGGCTGATACATATCGCTCATCTCCCTCATCACAGTCTTCAATTCGACCAAATACTGCAGCAGCCTCTTCCTCTCGACTTGATCCCCATCTTCTGCCTGCAAGATACTGACCTCTGCCATCAATGCCGTCGCAGCTGTCCCGACATGCTGAAGCCCAGTGACGAAAATGCGGTTGATAGCGAAGCATTTGCGGTACTGAGCAATAATTTCGGCAACTTGGACGGCGTTAGAGACGCAGACGTTGCGTGAGAGGGTGGAAAAGTGTGTGGAGCCAGAGTGCCGGGATTGGGTGGAGGGTGGTGTGCTGGGAAAGGTGCGGTGGAGGAGGATGAGGGCTGTGTGGTATTGTGTGCTTTGTGTTGCATTAGTAGGGCCGAGTTGCGGTGAGAAGGGTAGAGGGAAGACTGACTGTAGGAGATAGAAACTCGCTGGCGCCGTTCGAATATTATCCTCGGTCCACCTCAATCTCTCCGGCAAGTCAGCATACCAATTATTGAGAATCCTATCTAGAGTTGCTATCTTCAGATACGCATCACTTGGTTTTAAATTTTTTCTCAAGTCTCTCGTCTCGCACAATGGCTCGAGGAGGTCCATGAGCTGGAGCACCGCTTCATAGACCCGTGTCTCAATGGTCTTCTCGTAAGCGTATGTCCGGGTCTGGGATTCGATCAGCCGGTCAAAGTCCTTTGTCAGACAGGCTGGCGCCATATCAGATGATTTGAGCAAAGTGGGACGTCCGAGGTAGAGGGCCCAGTATCTTCGTAACATTAACAGAACTGAAGAGGACAGGGAGTGAGGACTTACACATCGTTCATGATACAAGCCCAAAGCACCATGTGCCTAATCTGCACTTCCCGATCCGTCAACATCAACTCGCTCGGTTGAACATGCAACCCCACATCGAACAACAATCTAAATGCCATTCCAGAAAACATCCACCCGACGTCATCTCTTCCGATACCTACTTCCAGATCTCCAAGAAGAAAGAACGCTTGGATTGAAGGTACCCCGCCTGGCTTCACGAGCTCAAGTTCCGCCATCTTCTTTGCCTTTGTGTGAAAAGTTGACGAATCGGAGTTTAACGCTGGACACGCAAGTTTCTTGATATCAGGGCGTGACTTGTCAGCATATCTGTAGCCTTCGGCCAACATGCACATGTGTAAGAAATTCGAGTAGAACTGTGTACCACCTGTCTTCAAGTCATCAAAAAAGGCCCACTTGTGTACAATGTGCAGCGCAGAGTTGTGGCAGTCGAAGAAGAGATCAATCAGATAGTCATGCGTTTCTGGGCTCAAGTCACGGACCAGTGCGGAGATGGGCCAGAAGCTCTCGCGTGTTTTGGATGGGTCCGAAGTTGACCGTGAGAGAATGTGCATGTTTGTTGTTGGTCCAAAGAAACGAACCCGTCCGGATGCCATGTCGAATTTGACTGGCCGGGGAGTGAGCTTGCCAACAATGGCTTTGCTGTGAACGGCAACGTCATTTGGCTGTGAAGCAAGTGGAGCATGTGATCTTTCGAGATACGGAGGCGGGTCTTCATTGTAGTAAGATGGTGTGCATTGCGATTCCAAGTCTGTATCCATGGCATGGGAATGGTCCGGCTGGTCATGTGATTGTTCTCGCATTGGTTGATTGGGTATTGCATGGCCCTGACCACTCTCTTTGAGCAGGGATTCAAGATGTTGAATACGTTTGCTCAGCTCATTGGCGACTACTTTAGAGTTGGCCCGGCTGTGAGATATTAGCTGGGGCCGTGGTGTTTGCTGAAGAAATATCCATACTTTTTCCTCCCGTCTCTCGAATCAAATGTGCAATCTGTCCCTGTCTGTCGACACTGGCTACACGCATTCTGACCGGCATCAATCTTGCACTGTCATCCAAGGGTATCAGCTTCGTCCATATACTTGACAGTATGCGATGCGCACCCTGATACGGCTCTTCCGACATGACAAACAAGCCATGGAAGCGCGCCGTCTTCGTCTCGCCGAGAACTCTGACTCTACTGATGAACTCATGGCGATGTTTTTTTGAGTATAATTATGCACGGTGGGTCCAATTTTTTGGTCGGATTATGAAGAGGCAGTCACTCGCTGTGGACTTGATGTCGCGCAATAAAGAAATGGGGTTCGGGCTCCGCGTCCACTAGCGTCGAGACGGATCGACGGGACTAAGGACTAGGGGGGCGGGGCCCCGGATTGAGGAAGGAAAAGGTTACGCGGGCGTGGGGACTGACTAAATGCATGATCTGGGAATTTGGGGGTTGCGCGGGGATGCAGAAAGGAATGTTTGATAAAGGTTGCGAAACTGTATATTATGATGACCGAGATCAGTCGAAATCAATGCAAATTATGAAATGCTCAGAATCGACCTCTAGCTAGGAACTTGTTTGGAATGTCAACCCACTTCGCTCGCAGATACTCACCAACGTTCTTCCCCAGAGTATCGTACGTACTGGTCGAGTTAAAGCCTCGGTCGAGATGGTCTCTCAGCAAGAAGTGTACGGCTCTGATACCGGGGATCTCGAAACGCTCGATCTTGCCGCCTTTGTACTCTTCATCGAGCAAATACTTGATCTTATCAATTGTGAGTAGTGAGCGAAGCCAGTCCCACTCATCATCATGGCGAACGTAGAGACCAACATTGGCATCTGAAGCCTTGTCTCCAGATCGCCCTCCAACGACCCACCCCAATGGTCCTCGTGTCGTAGGTCCAAACTTCTTGAGGTCCACAGGATCTTTTGTCTCGTAGCTGGGCTGATCACGAGCATATACCTTCATATCTGTGGATGGTTGCACATCGATAGTTTTGTTGTTGAGCCAAGGGAGCACGACGCGATGCTGAACCTCGGACTGATCCAGCAGCGAGACATAGTATTCATAGTACAGTTTGCCTTCAGACTGCCGCTGGTCGTTACCCAACGTCCATCCTGGGCAGCCTTGAAGGCCGTTATCCATGCACCACCGATTGAAGCCTGGAACATCCAATGTCGATTTGTCGACTAAGCTCTTGTTCTTGGTTTGTACAAAGACTCGTAGATCACATGTGGCAACATCTTGGTTCCGGGGATTGTCAGGGCAGTAGCCGTTCAGACTGAACTTGAAGCATGACAGCTCCTTGACGGCGTCGCCGGCGGAATAGCGGATCTGCTTCTCGACCCACTCTGCCTTGGCCTCCAGGTCAAGTCCGCAGATGTAGACATGAAATTCGGCTTGGTATCCACCAACTGCAGTCATGCCAACCTTGGTAGTTGTTGGTGGTGGGAAACCCTTCACGCCTGTAACGCGGACGCGGTCCACGCCATCCTGGGTCATGACAATGTTTTCGAGGTTCGCTGTGGCGTCGGAGCCGTAATAGAGCGGGCCTTGAATCTCGTAGAGCAGTTGTGATGCGACGGTACCAACCGAAACCTATCACCTCATCAGCAAATGAGCCTACTTCCATGGAATATAGTTGGCTTACCTCGCCGCCGGTGTCCGGCTCTTTGTTGATGGCGCAACTTCCGTCCGCGAAGAGTTCGGCGATGGGGAATCCGAGGTTGTTGCATCCGTCCATCAACCGCTTGAAGCCCGAGAAGTAGCCGCCCGTCACGTAAGCCGCGCATTCGACAAGATGGCCACAAATTAGGCCTCCGGCGATTTGGTCAAAGTCTTTGTGGCGGTTCCAGTCGTGCCACCACATGCCGGCGCCAATGGCGGGGGCTGCGTCTGCAACACGGCCGCACATGACGATGTCGGCACCGTTCTTGAGCGCCTCGGCAATGCCCGCACCTCCCAGATAGCACTGCGAGTAGATGGGCGTATATCCCCAGTCCTTCAGGTCCTCGCCCGTCATCAGGCTGGTGAACTTCTCCCCCTGCTTGATCAGGCGGTTGACCGTGTCGGTGACTTCGTCGCCCTCAACATAGGCAACCTTGAGGTCGAGCCCCTGCCGTTGCACTTCTGCCTCCACGTTCTTCGCCAGCAGCGCGGTATCGCATGCGCCAGCATTCACGGCCACCTTGATCCCCTTACGGGCAATGTCGGGCAGGGCGGGGGCCAGGTTCTCGATAAAGGTGGGGTCGAACAGGCCGATGGGCTCCTCCATGAGCTTGCCCTGGGCGCGCAGCTTCTCGTTGTCCACCTTCTGGGCGCCGTGCAGCGTCATGGTGCACTCTGACAGCCAGTCGCCCACGATGACGTCCACGTCGAGCTGAGCGAGCGACGAGATGGCGCGCTGCCGGTCGGAGAAGCCGCCTGACGCGCCGGCGATGCGGACGGGGCGTTTGGTGCCATTTGTTTGGGGTGAACCGTTCGAGGTTTGGCCGTTCGCGGTGCCATTCGAAGCAGAGTTGGTGCTGTCCGTCATCTTCACGACGACGTTGGATAGAAACGACATGAGTGCGCAGAGAAAGCCGTTGACGTGCCTGGGGAGCGGTTAGGGTCAATGGCAGGCCATTTAAAGCAGCGCATCTCATCCGGGCGCTCCATGGCGCGCAGAGCAATGTTGGGCAACAGTCGGGCGACAGACGATGGATGATGGTCTTCCGCTGCAAGCTTGGAGGTTGATGAGACACCATGCCAAGCCTCCGATCCGATCGGGGAAGGCGGGGTTCTCCACCTCCGACCGCTGCCCGGAGAACTTCTGCCTTTCCTCTTCACCCACATGCGCCCTCCGTTGGCCACCATCCTCGGGGTGTCGGCAGCTGGGCCGATCCAAGGGTCATGGGAATTTTCATGAGCAACCCCGAATACACGCGCCACAGAGAAAGCCCGTAGGAATTAAAGGTAGGCTGGGACGCTTCTCTATCCACTTCTCCAATTGTCAACTTGTCTCGATTCATCTCTGTTCAAGCCCTCTCCCAAATACCCGTCACATCTCGTCGCTATTTCAACTGTCATGTCTATCGAGGGCAAGGTCATCGTCATCACCGGCGCCGCGTCGGGCATGGGCCTGGAGACCGCCAAGCTCTTCGCCAGCAAGGGTGCAAAGATCTCCATCGCCGACGTCCAGGAGAAGCCGCTCAAGGAACTCGCCGCCGAGATAGAAAAGTCTGGTGGCCAGGTCCTTGCCACAGTAGTTGATGTCAGTAACCGTAAGCAAGTGGAAGACTGGATCTCCGCCACGGTTGAGAAGTTCGGCAAGCTCGACGGCGCTGCAAACCTGGCTGGTGTCATTGGAAGGCAAAACAACATTGCGAGGATTGAAGAAATTGATGACGACGACTGGGACTTCATCTTTGGCGTCAACGCCAAAGGTCTTCTAAATTGCATGCGAGCGCAAATCCCCCACTTTAACGAAAAGGGTGGCTCCATTGTGAATGCTGCAAGCATCCTTGGTCTCATAGGCTCCAAGAAGAGCATCGCATATGTGGCTTCAAAGCATGCCGTGGTTGGCATGACAAGAGCGGCTGCAAAGGAGCTGGGCGAGCGGAATATTCGAGTGAACTGCTTCTGCCCGTAAGCTGTCCCACGAACGAAGAACCAATACCTCAGACTGCTAATGAACTCTTTACAGTGGTCCGATCGATACACCAATGTACAGGAAGTCCGCCGAGATTCGAGGAACCAAGCTAGACACAAGCTTCCTAGCGTTGAACAGAGCGGCAGATCAGAAAGAGGTCCCGCCCCTCATCGAGTTCTTGATATCTGAGAATGCTTCCTTCATAACTGGCAACGCAATGCCAATTGATGGTGGATGGCACTGCTAGCTCTCTGACGTCCCGGTTGCCTTTCCAGCCCTCAATCATATAGAACCCCAATATTACTATATCATGAACTCTACGTCCTTTCTCTTATCTGACGTGATTTATTCACTGCAACTCGCTCCACATCGTGCTTCTCTATCTCTTACATAGGCCATGTTACTGTGACAATCAGCAGACGCCCTTCGCACCTCATCCATGCTGTAGCGCCACGCAACTAAATGCGGCCCGCCCCATGCGACACAACCCCGGATATACTTCAGCCTAGCCGACCCACCTCCAGTCCCACCTCCGACTCCGATGTGAATCATATACTCAATTTCCTATTTACCCACACCGGCGTTAGCTTTGTGATACCCGGGACGAATACTCGGGGGACTGTATCCTTTCTGGGTCCTTTTTCTCATCCACCTGATACTGGGGGCATGACACTCCTCGGCTAATCCAGCCATCTTTCCTCCTCTAAATCTTCCTAGTCATAGGAGCATGGGCTTTATATTGGCCTGAAACGTCCCATTAACCAACAACGTATCACCTTTTTTTTTTCTCGTTCTCTTTCTCTAGTATACCCATCGCTTCCTTCATCACAATATTACAATGAGCACTGAATCACTGATCCGCGTCACCGTTTGTGTGCACCGCAAGATCGGCACTACCGAGGAAGAATTCAACAAATACTGGGCATACAAGCACGGCCCACTGGCGACGGAGTGGTTACAGCGCAATGGTATCATAAAATACGTACAGGTAAGTTCTTCATTTCATCCATATTTGTTTCCTCGCGCTTACATTCCCATTCACACCAAATTAACGACAATCTAGTATCACACGACCTCTGAATACAAATCCCTTGGGCAGAAAATGTTTGATGCTACCGGTCGATCCCCGCTCTCCTATGACGGCATGGGTGACTTCTGGGTGAAGAAGTACGATGACTTTGAGGCTGCGTTCTTGGATCCATACTACCAAAAGGTCATACAGCCAGATGAAAAAAACTTGATCGACATGGAAACGATTGCAGTCACAATTGGAGTCGAGTATGTGGTCATCGATGAGGGAAAGATTGTGGAGACGCATGAGCGGAAGTTCTAAGAGAGCAGACCAATGCAAATACACGGAAACCTTTTAGAGAAAAGCAACTCTTTCGTTCCACTTTCTACAACTTCGCCCCTGCATTTCCCTTTTCCGAATCTAGCTTTGCCTCAATCGGCTTTAACATGGCCTTATACATTCCTTGCAAATCCTCATTCAACTCCTGTCCCGTACCCTCACCCACCGGCGCCGGAATATTCCACTCCGGAATCCGTCTCGGTCCACTCATACTCAGCTCCAGCATACTCCCACACTCCCATTCCTTCTTCTGCAACATATCCAGCATATGCCCAGCAACCGAATCCGGACTCAGAGCCTTGTTTTCCGCAAACGAAAATTGCTCCACTTTTGACGGGGTGAAGAGGGGTGTATTGACAAGACCAGGACAGATAGTCGTCACCTTGACACCGGTGAGCACCTCAGTGTCCTTGAGTGACTTGACAAAGCCAACAATAGCATGTTTTGTCGCACAATAAAGCGGCGCCGCAATACTCCCCGAAATACCCGCAATCGACGCAATAATACAAACACTCGCTCTCTTGTTCCGTCCAAGACTCTTCCGCATTGCCAATCTCGTCAGTTTAATCGGATGGCTGACGTTGACTTCGACCTGCTTGTACCCGTTGTCCTCTGTGTCGTCCCAGAAGTTAGAGAAGGGCGGCTCGAAGAGCCCCGCGCAGATGCCGTAGAAGTCCGGTACGTCATTCCATTTTCCCTCGCATGCGGCATACATACGGTCAAAAGAGGACCACTGTGTTACGTCGGCTTGCACGAAAAGGATGTTCGGGAGCGCAGAGGCGAAGGTGTCGTATGCCGGAGTGGTTTTTAGGTCTGCTACGAGGATTCGCGCGCCGAGGGCGTGGCACTGTTTTGTGAGAGAGAGGCCGATTCCTAGATTTGTGAATATAGTGAGGAGTTGGCAGATTGGGATGTTGTACCTGAGGCGCCGCCTGTAATCAGGATGATCTTGCCTTTGAGAGACATGTCGATGGAGCCCATGCTGAAGATTGCGCGCGCGCTGTTTTGATTTTTGATTTCGGTGCTTGTAGAAGCAACCTGGGGAAGCTTGTGAGGCTGAAAATACACTTGCGGCCTGGAGCTCAAGTAGTTACATGGAATCGGGTAAGGAATCCCGAGGCCGTGGTTGGCTGGCTGCCATCGAGAGGGGTCCGCGGAAGCAGCGTCCGAGTCGCTTCACAACTTTGTGTCGTTGATTTCATATCCATCGATGTCCTTCGCTTCATACCTTACCGGTATCAGTCTCAGCTTCAATGAAAAACAACTTCCAGACTCGGAGGGTGCGAGGACAGTTGCTCGCCCAATGTGGAGGCGCGATGGAGGGATAACATTAAGGCAAATTTGGGCATTCTTCGAACAGAATTCCTCCGCATGTTTAAGTTCTGAAAGGGTTCGGGTTGTTCAACATGTCCGAATGTGTCGAGGTAGCTCATAACGAGGTTGAGGTTTGAAACTTCGGTTACCAAAAGGGGGTTAGCGCAATAGGATGTACACAATCATAAACAGGTAGCTAGGTGTCCGAGGTTTGGACTAAGACATGTCTAAGCAAGAACGCATGCGATTGCCGTACTTTACAATCTCTATCTTGATAATTGGTTGTTGCACCGAATTCACTCGAAGTTGCCCATTCGACTATAAACTCGCCTCTCAGGCATAGATGTTCCAATGAGACTTGAAAGTAAACATCGCTTATGCAATAGTGAAAAAGCTATCTGCAGCCCCACCTATGCTGCAAGCTGCAAGCCGTTGCTGCAGTACCAGCGGGCTAATGGCACGAGTAATTTTCTGTACCTTCGTGCTGTGTAAGGCACGTGGTGCGGGACCAAAGACTGTGTGTAGAACGAGATTGTTTCGCTGGTCAATCAGCAAATCTACGGAGGCTACTTTTATGAGTGCGAAGTCGGGTGCGCACTAGGCCTGATTAAGACTAGCACCTCGCTTCCAACGCCAGGACCACACAATGTCACGTGCGCCACATTCCCTCTTCCTCCCAGCGAACAAAGGAATCTCTTTCCTTACATAATGCCCTTCCTCACTCCTTCGCGTCTCCTCTCAGAGGGTTTCGACGACGACAATTTGTCTCAGGGACCGTGCGGGATGTCGCCGGGACCATGCAGGGCGTCTCAGGATCCACTGGCGTGGCTCCTGGAGTGCGACCAGGAGGCGCCAGATCTCTCCTAAAACCCTTTGGTAATCCCAACTTTGTACCCCTGTGTGGCCTTGTAAAATCAATCCATCTATCTAGTGCTGCCGTTTCTTCCAAATCAATCGCTTCTTCCCATGATGTTAATGCGTATCCTTTCCATTTAACTTTATAGAGTATGTGGAAGCCTTTTCCTCAGCCTCTGCGTTCTTCTGCTACTATTTCCTCTACTTCATACTTATCAAAGCCGTCCACCTAGATTAGATCTGGCTGGCTGTCATCCGCGGGCTAACTCAAGAAAGGGTTTGTCGCAGCTAGGCGTAGTCAGTCAACATTAAATACATTATGGAGGCCCTTTAGTGTGTTAAGCCAGATAGCAGATGGTGTGACTACTTTAGTGACTGTATACTTAGCGGCTCTCCAATCAAGTTTCTTGCAGGGGCGGCCTTTTGTTAAAAGATGTTTGCCGTAATTAAGCCACACTTTGTCACCTTTAGCGTATTATGGGGCCTCTTTCCAGTGCTTGTTCGCCTAGTATTCTTGGTCCTGTTAGGCAGCTGCCATAGCTGCAGCCGCAGCTTCTATTGCAGCTTGCAACTGTTCAGCAATCCCTTCTACTTAGGGCTCCTGTCAAACAGCCTTCTTACTAAAATCACTACTTATTTAGGAGAGATCTATTTCATAACCATAGTTAACAAAGAAGGGCGTAAGGCTAGTTGATAAAGCTGTGCGGCCATTAATAGCAGCCATCACCATCCAGCACTTTAAGGACTAGTTAGATTAATTGTGGCAACAAACCGCGCGAAGGATAGCTTCTATAACACTGTTCATGCGTTCTGTAGAGCCATTAGTTTGTAGATAGAAGGTAGTTAATAGTTGTCTAGTTGTGCTAGTAATTTCACAGAAACAAGACCAAAAGTTGCTAACAAACTAACTTCCTCTATCTAATACTATAGCGTCCAGTAAGAAATAAGGGCCTGCAACATAGAGAAGGAAATGTTTTAAAACTGTCTCTGTTTCTATATTTGGCAACAGAATTACCAAGGTGGATTTACTTAGTCTGTCTATAATAACTATTATAATTGTGTTACCATTGCTCAGCAGGAGACCAGTAACAAAGTTAATCAATAACTCACGCCATGTTTAACTAGGGACTAGGAGAGGGCGTAGGTAACCCTACTTGCCATCCCTCTAGGGCTTTGTTTAGTTGCAGACGTCGCAATTATTAGTAAGACGTCATATATCTAAGGACATACCTAGCTAGAAGTAATAGTCAGCAACGCGCTTGTAAGTAACCTTTGGCCCTAGATGTGTTATGCCAATTACCGTGTGTATCCTATACATAAGGCTTGTGCGTAGTTGTTCGTTGTCTAGGATCTATTTCTAGTCTCTATAGTAGGCTACGCCATCAACAACTTTAGACTCTAAGATAGAGGCTTTAAGTTTAAGAGCAGCAGGGAATTGACGCAGGTTGTTATTAATAGCCTTAATAATTTTCTAGTAGACGCGGTCTTTAGCTATTGCGTTATCCCAAAGGTTATCCAATTCTTGTCCAGTAACAATATTACCCTTTAGGTTGTAGGGATTAGCAACGTGTGATGCTTGGTTGTCTAAGACAAGCTCTAGGATGTTAGTCTTAGGACTAATACCTTGACTAATACTATCAGATCTAACTTTAGGACCAATACCTTGACTAATACTATTAGACCCAACCTTAGGACCAATACTTTAACTAATACTGTTAGAACCATTGCCATCATCAACTCCCATAGTAAAGACATGAGCAATAACGTCAGGTGCTTCGTCTAGAATGTAGGCTGGTTTAAGCAGTTGGTAGACGCAATTATCTAACTGTTTGTTACCCTGTAGGGGTCTGTCTTAGTTACATTAGGATAGTGCGTCAGCAACTACATTGTCCTTTCCTAGCTTATATTGTAGGGTCATGTTGTAACAAAAAAGCCATTAAGACTATCAGACGTGGCGTTTAGTGAGCTTGCGCAGTTCCATAAAGTATTCTAAGTTCTTGTAATTAGTAATAACAGTAAACTGCTGTACTAAGCAGAGTTGTGCGTCCTAGAATTTGAGAGACTTGATAACTGCAAGGAGCTCTTTGTTATATATCTAGTAGTTTATTTTGTAAGTAGAGCATTAGCGCAAGTAGAAGGAGACTAGACGCCAGGTGCCGTCAGGTTGGAGTTGTTCTATTACTACGCCAATACACCAGCCTAAGGAGTCGCAAAGGATACGCGTTTCATAATCATAATTAAAGTTGGCTAATACTAGTCCTTCTGTAAACATTCTTTTAAGCTTGTCAAATGCCATAGCATGTTCTAAGGTCTATTAGAAAACTGTGTTTTTTGCTGTAAGTCGCACCAGAGGGTTAACAATCTTTAAAAAATCCTTAATAAACTGCCAATAGAAGTTTGCAAAGCCTATAAAGCCTCATACGCCTTTAACTGTTAATAGAGTGGCCTATTCTTGTATTGCTTTTACCTTGTTAGGGTCCATGCGTATGCCTTTGCCTACTTCAATTATAAACCCAAGATACTTTGTAGATGTAGTCTCAAATTCGCATTTGTCAATATCTAGGTATAGCTTTAATTCAGCGAGCTTGTCAAGGACACTACAGACCTTCTTGCAGTGATCTGCCAGGCTGCCACTTAAAAAGATAAGTATGTCGTCAATATAGGCTGATACAAAGTCGTCCAGGTATTCCTGTAACATGTGATTAATGTATGTCTAGAACGTGCTCAGGCCGTTAGTTAAGCCAAAGGGGACTACAAGCTATTCATATAACCCATATCATGTGCGAAAGGCTGTCTTCTACTTATCTCCTTCTACTATGCAGATACAATAGAAGGCGTAAGTGACGTCTAGCTTAGTAAACCATTTCGCCTTGCTGATGCGATCCAGAGTCTCTTGTATAAGAGGAAGTGGGTAATGGTTCTTGCGCGTAATAGCGTTGAGGGCGCGGTAATCCACACAGAAGTGGAGTCCTCTGCCTGGCTTTTTGGCAAATAGAACGGGTGCTCTAGCAGGAGACTTGCTGACGCGTATAAAGCCTTTAGAGAGGTACTTGGTGAGCTCTTTGCGTAGAACTAGCAGCTCGCCGCGCAACATAGCGTACAGGGGACCCCACAGTAGTTTGCCTTCCACGCCGTGAGCGTCTTTAATAAGTTCAATCTTATAATCAACACCATTGCAGCAGGGTGGTAAGACGTTGGCCAGGTCTTTACTCTATTAATCTATCTAGTCACAGTAGCCTTAATAATTAGGTAGTTTTGTTAACAGATCTGTTGTTAATTTGCCCCAAAGGGCCTTATTAATGTTAGCTATAGAGGCTGTAAAAACTTCCACTTACTTACTTGGGTTATTCCATTTTTTCTTATCCTAGCTAGTATTATAAAGCTAGATTATAGCAACAGCAGTAACTTCATTAATGTCCATTCCTTTTCAGGACATGCTATTACGCAGTTGGATACTACTTTTGTGTATGTACATAGTCTCTTTTGCAGGTGCTAATGTAACATTGTTGCGTTTTAGCTATAGGCAGCCCAAGATAAGTTTGTATAGCAGATTAAAGTCAACTTTATAGAAGAAATTCGTCTCCTTATAGCTGTTGATATTAATCACCACTTTAACAGAATAGCGCACTGGGCGAACTGTGCCGCTGACGCCTTTTAGTTTCTTTAGATAGGGTAGTGTAATACGCTCTAGCTTGTGACTTCTAACGTAAGAGGATTTGATAACACCATTAGCAAGGCAACCATTATTAATTAATGTATTAGCAACTAAACTGTTATTAATAATTGTGTCAACTGTAAAGAGGTTTGTGGTCATGTGCTTCTTCTCAAACTCCTCCCAATCTGCTAATAATGTTGTCTCTTTTGTATCTATTGTGTTGTCATCATCATCCTTAAACTAGCTAGAAGTTGGCTCCTTACTGCAACTTAAGTGAGGAGCACCGCGTTTCCCTAAAGGCTATCCTCATCAACTTCTTCCACAGTAGACTGCATGTGCGCGACGTCAACTAGATTAACGTTGACACGGTCGCCGCAACTACTACTTCCTCTATTACTATTGCCCTCTCTGTTGCTGTTTTGCCCTTTCTTGCTGTTGTTTGTCTACAGGGTCCTGTTGGGGTCTTAGGCGGGGAGTAGATCATACTAGCTAATATAATAGTTAAGGTCACCACAGTGCAGGCAGGCGTTGTTTTTTGCAATGTTAGTTCAGTGTGTCTTGCAAAACCCACTTGGCGCGTTTGCCATTGCCCTAACTACAGTTCTAACTGTCTCCTTAACTAATACCTCAACTAATACCATTGCCACTATTCCCACTATTGCTGTTGTATCTTCCTCCATTGTTGTTGTGTTTGCTGCTGCTGCAGTTGTTCCTAGTAGTAATAGCATTGACTAATGTAGTCCAATCCATTAGGTCTCTACTTAGAGAGTCCATAGTAGTGGTAAGGGCAGGGGTGTTAGTACGCTTCTTAATATAACAGTTTATGTTGTCTTCTATTATAATTACAGCGTGTTAAAAGCTATTCACGGTGTTGCCAACGTTTGCAGTAACAAGGTGTTTCAAGAGGTCTTCACAGAGGCCGTTCTTGTAATACTGTTTCTTGACGTTGTCATCAACAAGGTCAAGTCCTACACGTATAGTAAGTTCTTGCGCGCGCAGGAAGTACGTGCAGGCGTCTTCTTTTGGCTACTGCTTTAAATTAGTTAGTGCGTCTATTGCCTTTTGTTTAGCCTAATAGTTAGTAAATTAGACATCTATGTAGTCCCAAAACTGGTAGAGTGTACAGACAGCCTTATTACTGTTGTACTAGGGCTAGATATTTCTTATTGTAGTACCTTTAAGGTAGTCAAAGACATAGCTAACCTTGCTATATTCATCACAGAAAGCTAAAGGCTCATTGCAAAAGACTTTAGAGACCTTGTGCTTAAATATCTCATAGGAGGCTACGTCACTGTTAAACTGTAGTTGCTTGCGCTTAACACCATACAACCCAAAGTTAATAAGTCCTAATGCATTTGGCTGCTAAGTGCCACCTGTTTGTATTATGCGTTAAAGCTCTTCAAACTTCTCCTGTAAGTCGCGGAGGGGGTCCCTAAAGTTAGTGTTGTTAGGGATCTCCAAGTAGCTATTCTAGTTATGTTTGTCCTACTGACCTGCGGAGGGACCATTACCTTAACCAATACCGTTGAGGCCGTTGCCGTTGTCATTGCTATTGCTATTGCCATTACCGTTGTAGTTGCCGTTGCCGTTGCCGTTGCCGTTGCCGTTGCCGTTGCCGTTGCCGTTGCCGTTGCCGTTGCCGTTGCCGTTGTCGTTACCATTGCTGGTTGGTTGCGTGAAGAGTCTGCCAGGTTGGAAACCTTCAAAGCTGCCAGTGTGTGTGACCAGGGGAGTGTGTCAATAGGGGTTCCTGCTAGTGAGGCAAGAAGCGTGGGACATAACTAAAGAGGCGCCGTCACCAAAATTGCTGTTGCCAGTATCACTACGCCAGGCGTCATTGCGAGGATACCTAAAGGTGGGGGGCTTGTCAGTTGTAGGGTTCCTAGACGCCTCATCGCGTGCCTTAACGCCTGCAAAGACGCGTTCAGTTACGCCCTGTATGGCCATAGGGCCCTAGTATGCTGCAATTAGCTCTTGAGTAGCTTGTGCAAGTGCTCCGCCATAGTCCTGGGAGAGATTTTGTCCTGTCTCAAAAACGTATCAGGTGAGTGCAGCTTCATCCGCGCCACCCGCGTACTCAGCTTTCCATTGTTCTGATGAGGCCATTTGGTTAAAGAGCAAAACAAAATGTAAGGCACGTGGTGCGGGACCAAAGACTGTGTGTAGAACGAGATTGTTTCGCTGGTCAATCAGCAAATCTACGGAGGCTACTTTTATGAGTGCGAAGTCGGGTGCGCACTAGGCCTGATTAAGACTAGCACCTCGCTTCCAACGCCAGGACCACACGATGTCACGTGCGCCACATTCCCTCTTCCTCCCAGCGAACAAAGGAATCTCTTTCCTTACATGCTGCCCGCACATAACTCTCGCGTACGCCGAGAATTACAAAAACTTCTTCAACACCACCAAACCAACTACCCTGATCATATCGATCCACCCATACCGGGCTACTCACACGCCTACTCAAGGTCACTTGGTCGCCCAACCCCCACCTCCAAGCTCAAACTTTTTAATGGTGCCACGAACTTATTGGCTACATCTGAAAGCAAGGTCGAATCCAATCAACCGGTTAGGAAGACTAGAGTGAACCGTATGTGTCGTCCGTCCATGGCCTTTTGGATTCCCGTTATCCTTACTGTCCTAGCTGAGGCCTTCGGAATTGTACGTCATCTCAGACCCGAATCATTCGGTATAACCGTTCCGTCCATATATTGGGATCGGAGCGCCATTCAACGATGCGCGAATGCTCAAGGCAATGAACCTAGAATAGAACCTCGCATGACCAAGTGTTCCGCCGTGGTACCACAAGCCAGGATGATTGTTGGGCTTGAAAGCACCAATAAGTTCGCCCTCCTCATCAACACCCCAAAAGTCGTCTGCCTGATTTGCGACCTCTCCGAAGTATTGCCTCACAAGACTCTTCATGTCCATCTCGAAGCCGGTGGCAAACACGATTAGATCTGCAGGAAGCTCCTGGTCGTCCTCAAAAATTAGCCCGTTTGCGGTATATGCGATTGGGAGGGCATCCGCTTTGATCTTTATTCGGCCCTCTGCAATTTTTTTCGACGTCCCAACATCGATGTAGTGACCACCCATACGCTCGTAAATGTAATGGATGATGTCCCCATACCTCTCCAACAAGAAGCCGGTTTTTTCAAGAGCATCGAATCGTTCAGGCTCAACACGGGCAGCGGCATGCATTCCCGCGAGAGCCAATTGCCTGCTAATTGACAAAGGGTTCGAGAAGTTCATCCGGTCTGCATACTCAGTGCTGAAATTATCGTTATAGATGCGCTCTTGTACCCGTTGATAGTATTCATATGGGAGGACGTATGTCGGGGATCGTTGGACCATGGTTACTGATGCTAGACCAGCTTGTAGCATATCTTCAGCGACGTCATGAGCTGTATTTGCTGTCCCAACCACAATTCCATGCTTCCCTTGGAAGCTAGAGGCATCCACATACTCGCCAGAGTGCAACGCAATACCCTTGAAGCGCTCCCGACCGGGATACTTGGGCATAACAGGGATTTGACCTCCAGCCCCAATAGCGAGAATTACGTGAAAGCAAGTAATAGTGCGTGGTTGGTCATTCTGGAGAAGTTGGAGTTCCCACTTCTTTGCAATAGGGTCCCACGTTCCTGATATCAAGCTAGTGGAGAGCCAGATGTTAATACCATATCGATTCACCCAATCTTGGTAGCCTTGGGCAAGATCATCCTTCGTCAACCACTCTTGGTAATGTGAAGGAAAGGTCCGATTGAACGGTAGATGCGAGTATTGGCGACAGGTATGAAGGCGAGCCGACCTGTACCGCAGCTTCCAGTTATCCCCCACATTTGCGTACTTGTCGACAACCACATGGGATATACCGAGGGCCTTTAATCTCCCTGCCACACTCAGGCCAGCTTGGCCACCACCGACGATGACCGCATCGAATTCAGAAGGTTCGATGCTGCTATATGCCCCTTGTCCCACAACAGAATCGCAAGGATCAAGCGCATCAACGTTTGGCAGTTCACTAAGTTGCTCAAGAATTGTTCTCAAGACCCATATCTTCCAATCCCCGGTGGAGCTCGGGACGATTGAGATTATCCCGCTGCAAGTAGTCGGAAGAGGAGCACTTGTTTCAAATGTGAAGGGGATGTCAATCCAGGAACTTGACTCTTCAATCCTGATAAGGGTTGCATCTTCGGGGTTTAGTGTAAATATGGTGGTCTTCCGTCTGGAACAAACAGCCCGCCAAGATGAGACAATGGAAGCGGGTGAATAGAAGGTCCTCAACGTTCCGGTCAAGGCGAATGCATCTCTCCATAGCGCATCGTTCGCGAACTCTGACTCGTGAAGATGACCGAGCTGAATCGTTATTGTTGCAGCTACATACTTAGCGTCCGTATCCGGGGGTATGAAAATCTGGGGTAGCGACCCAGGGAGGGTAGAGACTGGAACTCGGCAACCGAGGTTGCTCGCCATGGTGAAACTGAATCCAAAGTTGGAGTAAGAAAGCAATTTTGCATCGAATCGGGATTACGGCGTGGTCATAGAGATCAATGTTTTAAGTGGCTCCCCGTTAAACCCGAGAGAGTGCGGGGTGAGCTAGCAGGGCCTGGCAGAGGGCTCCGATGTGGAAACGAGAATAAGCCAGACACGATGCGTGGTGCAGATGGACGAGATGTCAAGCTGGACGAGGTTCTCAATGTTTGATGTTTGTACGAAGCTGCTCGTATGTAGGCGCTTTGTTTGTAGTCAGCATTTCTCACCGAAGCCGTGAGGTTGAAGTATTCAATGGCAATGTCACCAGGGCTGCACGTGAGACGTGAGCTAGGAAAGTATGACAGGGGTCATGCTCACTTTCGGTTAGCGAAGTGGGCTGGCGGGATCTTTCTCTCGACATCCAAGCTGACACCTACCATCTGCACATTCATTTTACGCGCCAGGTTAAGACCCACGATAGAGAAAGGCTTCGCAGAAACCTGCATCGTCCGCAAATGTAGCTTATCCAGTTTTCTACGCCCCAGTATCTCCACCAGAAGTGCCTCAGGCTTCTCCACACTTACGACTACGCCTGGAGTGCGCTGCTCCCCCGCCAAAAGATGCAATTAGCCTGCCTTGGCTACCGTTACACTGACTACGCGCAAAGAACTCCTCTGAATGTCATCCACTGCACCGCCTTCGTCCTCGGAAACTGCGACCCCTGATTCTGCAGCTGCCGCCCCGAATCCGCCCGCCCAGAAAAGCTTCTCGTGCGTACTCTGTGCCCAGCGCAAGGTCAAATGTGACAAACGCTCTAGCGGGTGCTTGAACTGCGCCAAAGCCCGCGTACCGTGCATCTACAAGGCGCCTCTTCCGCCACGGCGCCGGAAGAAGGGTACCCGAGACCTCGATATTCACGCGAAGCTGCGAATCTACGAAGATGCTCTTCGTGAGCTAGGCGTAGAACCGGCGGACCTGGAGAGCACGCCACACATATTCGCACCCAAGATACATGACTCGGCGGAGGCTGTCGGCGCGGAAGCGTTACATCACGCTATCCCCGCTGGCCCAGACAAACGCCCGATAAGCAACGCCACCAGAGACGCAGGCGTGCTGATCTCGGGCGACGGCAAGTCGAGATACTTGGAAAACGGCTTGTGGACGAGTTTAAAAGGCGAGTTTCGAGACTCCAAGGATCTTCTGGGCGAGTCTTCCGACGAAGAAGTTCCAGAATACGGTTTCACGCCTTCCCCAGAAGCCTTTGCGCCAGATGGAGGCAGCTTGCTTTTTGGGAGCCCTAGGCCTGCTTCGAGCCTTCGTCCTCTCCATCCCCAACCTGTGCAAATTTTTAAGCTCTGGCAGACGTACCTAAGCAATATCAACCCCTTGGTCAAGTTATTCCACACGCCGACAGTCCAAAACGTCCTTCTGAACGCGAGTGGTAACCTGGATGACATTCCGAAGAATGTCGAAGCATTGCTATTCTCCATCTATTGTGTTGCACTGGCATCAGTAGGTGACGCCGAGTGCGATGCCATCATGGGCGAGCCAAAATCCATCGTGACGCAAAAATTTCGGTCAGGTGCCCAACATGCACTGGTCAACGCAAGTCTCTTGAAAACCTCCGATCTCATGGTCCTCCAAGCCTTCGTCTTGTTCCTCGTGAGCTGCCCCTCAGTTATTGGACTTTCGCCTTACTTAGCTCATTTGCTAATCGTAATCTCAGATCTCTCTCCAGAATTTTGATGCCCGGGTAACATGGATCTTCACCGGTGTGGCTGGCCGAATAGGCCAACGCATCGGGCTACATCGAGACGGCGAAATTCTTGGCCTCCCCCCATTCGAGATTGAAATGCGAAGACGACTCTGGTGGCAGATCATGTTCCTTGAGGGCTTCGCAGAGAAGCTCGCGGGCACAGGTGGTAGCCTCTTCATGGGCGACACGAAACCGCCTTCCAACTTCAACGACAGCGACCTCTTCCAGGGTATGCAGGAGATGCCGAAAGAGCATGAGGGTGCTACCGAGATGATGTTCTTTAAGATGCGCACCCACGTTGGTGAATTTCTCAAGCGAACAACCAATGCCAAGAGTAACTTTGATGGTATCTGGAACAAGCTCAGCACCCCGGCGGTGGCCCTGTCCGTGAAAGACAAAGCCATTGACGAGCTGGAGGCTCTCTTCCAGAACAAGTACCTTCAGTATTGCGATCGGTCTATCCCGTGGCACTTCATGTGCATTTACCTTGCCAAGGCCGTTATCTTCATGTTACGATTTATTGCTCACAATGCCGAGCAGCACACTGGCCCAACCCCGAACATGTCGCAATCAGAGACGAATATGCTGTTCGATATATCGCTCCAGGTGGTTTCAATGCAGAATTTGGGTTACGCTACCAAGGAAATGCAAGGCTTCTTATGGCATGTGAACTTGAACTTCCAATGGAAGGCATTCATCTACCTTATCTCACAACTTCGGTACCGCACTCACGCTGCTGATGCGGACAACGCATGGAAGCAGGTTGAGATGGTCTACGAGTATCATCCCGACCTCGCGAAGGAAGTGTACAAGAGAGCGCTCCCCATCGCGATCGGTAATCTGACACTCAAGGCCTGGGATGCATACTTGGCGATGCGGGGTGTGCCTGAAGGAGGAGAACCGTACTTCATCCAGGTCCTGCGTACCCAGAGAGTGAGGGCTAAGCCATCCAAGACCACACCTCAAGAGTCTGAGCCTTTGGCACCACAGGTGCCAACGCCTACATCCACTAGGAACAATATCAACTTTACAGTAGATAACCTGGTGCAGATTTCGGATCCTCTGCAGGAACTCCAATGGCCCTCTGACTTTGCAGCAAGCTTAAATGACACACCCATCATGCCAGAGCTTGAGCCGCTCGACCCAGACAACATGAACTGGTCGGCTTGGGATAATCTCGTGGTCGACTTTCAAATCAACGACCCTGCGTTCTTGGTTGATGCTCCTGATTTCAGTTTTGGGACCCAGTGAGAGAAGCGGAACAGTGGATTGAGGTCGAACGAGCGCTATTGCCTACGCCCATGGATGGAAAATGACGCCAAAAATGAACAGGAGTGTGTTCTCAAAAGATCTGCTAGGTACGAAGATGTTAGTGATTGGTGAAAATGAGACAGGCAGTCATCACTCGAACCGCAACATTACCTCTGGCACAGCTTAATTACTTTAAATTAGAGGCATCAGACCGGACATAAGAAAGCTACTTGTCGAAATCAGAGATCAGACGGTTGCTCATGCTAAGGAAGAATATCAGAAAATACGACAAAGACTTGGCCAGGCGTTGTGGTGGAATCGCTCTGAATGACTGGGCGGAGGATGCAAGATGCCTCCTATCTTCGAAATCCGGACGGATAGACGTGATTTAATGGCATCGATTCGAGTCGAGCCTGCTGGGGAAGAGTCTACGTAGGCCCAACGGTACTTTGTAGTAGTTTCATTTAGAGCGAAATCGTTCCCTGAGCTGTGTACACTGTCAAAGCCGATATAATTTACCACTTCCATTTACATAATTGTGTCTTTCACACCCAAGGCTTGGAGTTCAAGCTGTAAATTCCCCACTGGCGTCATTGATGCCAGGTGACCAGCATGCCCAATTTTTCGAGGTGTTTATGTCTCCTGGGATGGATAGTTATCAATGGATAGAGATACGCGAAAATGATGTTCAAGAGAGGTTAGCAGTTTTTTAACGGTTTGGTTGGTAGATGGAGGGGTAATTCAGCTCCGGAACAGCACTGCTAAGACTCGAATGGATTTGTTGACGCGATCTATACTGCACATTCTACCGCACTCAAATCAGAAAAAAGCCTATGCAACGAGGTCATTGAGGCTTTGGCGCGGTTTCCAGGAATTGGGACTGGAATGTGGTTAGAGATGAGATGGAGGAAGTTGCCTCGTCGGTATTCTCTGTCCTTAGCAGGGGACATATAATTTGGCAATTGCACGGGGACAAGGACTATCTCCATGCTCCACAGTCCGAGAAGATTGGGATCGAGAAGGAAGATGCCAAGTTGAGAGAATGAAAAGAAATGACACTTCAAACCCCAGGTTGTGAAGGTCAATATGGACTCACGTTGGACATATGTGGAAGCGATCTTTGGTTCATCGTTTCCGGTTAGGGTAAGATGAAACTAATTCAGAAGCACTCCATGCCTCCCTGTTTAAGGATAACACCTAACGTTACATGATGGTCAAACGGATGCAGGCTGCAGGTGATAGATTAGCTCTTTCATACAAAGTCGTATTGTATCTCCCGTAATTCTCCACTTGTCTTAGAGATTACCTTAGATGCGCGTGAATGGGATTATACATGCAAAGCTTCCAGTGGCCTCAAGTTTCGTCCAACTGCCGTTCCTAATGTTGATGGATCCGCTTCCACCTCTCTGCAACCCATAAGTTTACTTCCTTTTCACCAATTTGGGCCTTCCTTGGGGACCGAACACGAGCTGTGCCATTGTATTCTTGGATACTGCCAACATCTCATCTTTTTTCGAATAGTCTTGAACAAGCTCTTTCAAATCGTCATCCAGAGAGCAGAAGAGAACAGCGAGGCTTGATGACTTCCAAGACTGCTCTTGATCAGACTCTCTTATATGGCCCAGAAACCCAGCCCAGAAGACGAGTAATAGTGCAGTCAGCGTCACAAGAAACGAGAGCCACTCCCAACGAACTTCCAGGCAGGTCGTTTCATTTAAAGCCGTTCCACGTAAGGGCGTTCGGCTTTCGACAGTGTCGAGCGTGACTTTGGAGTCACCCCACATTTCGGTAGTAGAGTTCCCGCTTCCTGTGCGCCTGATAGTTGCTGAAAGCGCCTCCGTAATGTCTGTGAAATACTTGTCTACAGAATCCACGGTCACCGAGCCATTACCCCAGAGTTTCCACGCGGATGAGGTTCCGATTAGATTGGTTTTTACCACCCGCAATAATAGATCTGGCTCCGATAACATCATGCCCAAGCCTCGGGCCAAGTCTCCCATTGTGGTGAATTCCCAAAGGCAATCATCGGGAACATGATTTATTTCGTTCGAGACTTCGCAATCTTTCCATGCGCCATTCCGAAGGGTTTGGTTCGCGGTCAAGCTGAAGACAGCCTGCTCTCTCGATCCATCCTTGGTATTGTCATATGGAATACGGGTTGTTCCAAGAAGTTGCTCATTCAGGACGAAATCTGTTACCGATGAATTGTACAGTCTCACACATGGATAGATTTCGCACTGGATAGCACTTGGCTTGGTGCCCCAGGCTCGCCCACCAGCGCTAAGGACGGTGAAATGGAAAGTGGCATTGTTACTGTCCGTCGTGCTAGCCGCACTCAAAGGGTTTCCATCCTCGGAGGCATCGAGATACGATTTTTTCATTGATTCATCCGTGGAATAGAATTCAGGCCCATGATCAATTTCGACTTTGTTACCAGAGTGTCTGATTCGATTCGAGATATCTTCGCAACTGTGGCATATTCCTAATGTCTGGAACATGGGAAACGTGCAGTTCCCAGAAGAACATTGCACACTGACCAGTGAGCGAATATATCCACTCGGGACGCTTGTCCCAATGGTGAGCGCCACTTTCAGTTCTGGATATAAATAGTTGCCTTTGAAATCTGCGTCTCCTCCCGTACGAGAGAAGAGGTTGGTACGAGAAAGAGTGGCTGTTAATCCAGGATTGGGAACGCGGCAACTTACGTATTGAACAAGTTGCTGTGCGAATGGATCCGCGAAGAAACTTAGTACCATGATCAAAGCCGCAATCTTAGCGAGGTATCGTGTAATATTCCTGTGGATGAACTGTCAATGAGACGCGGAATATGAAATTTCTGGAGACTTGCCTTCTTTCTGGCTTGATCATTTCCAACAGAGGCCCCCAGGTTCCCGGGTTATACCAAGTGACGATGCTCCGACCCAACGAGATAGAATCGGGGGTAAACAAGAATTTAAATGATCCCCAAGCATCTCGGCTCGCCATATCGTAAAGTTCAATGTCAAATAGTCTTCTTGGCCCGTATTTCATTGACTGCCATTTTAGGTGGCTTAACCCTACTGCGGATTAGTCCCAACCTGTGGTCAATGGAGCACAAACTGAAGTATACCCACCTTCGGCTACTGGTAATGCGACACCAGCTTTGAGAAGAACCAGAAATATGGCAAGTAGCGCATTCACCGATAAATTCATTGGCCATTGCGGTCGCTGTTTACCTTGGTATCTAGACAACAAGATACAAATAGCGACAAGAGAGCTAATCGCGAGTGCACAGCACAATGACTCGGGTGTCCAGGAATATATTGCCGCTTTCTTTGATGTGCCCCAAGAACTCTTCGCTGTAGCTGTAGTAGATGGTGGTGCTGTATCATCGGATCCAAATGCGCCGGATTCGTCTGGTAGTAGCAAAGGCCGAGTCTGGGGTACGGAAGAAAACCCAGGAGAAAACGTTGACAAAACTTGATGTGGGGTAGCCTCATCAAGCGGGAGATTCTTATTGATCCGCAACGTGCCTTGGCAATCTTGTTGGGTTGAAGAATTGGTTGAGCCAACAGCAGAGACGCGAGTAAGTTTGTATATCTCTTCGTCCGAGAGATGCTCCATTCGGGCAATTTTACCGTTGAATAGAGCACTTGCGAGGTCCCTGAGATTGAATCTGATTTTTCAAAGGCAGCAGGGGTGGTAGGCCTAAACAATGAGATGTCTCCTTTAATATTCTTGTTAGTTGAGTTCCGGTGAGGGATCAGCATACTTGGATTAACCGGGAAGTTGACTCGTAAGCTGAAGCATCGGGGAGACCAATAAGGCCACTAGCCATGACGGCTCAGCCACAGAATACCTCTACAAGCCTCTGCCGATCGATACATCGTGCCAATCGGAAACAGAAATCAAAGCCGCACAAACCTCTATATGTGCGCAGTGCGCCTTTTTCAGAAGCCCTCGTAAATCGCATCCTAGGCGCCGTGGCCGGCTACTGTCAGCACCGGCTCTGTGGTTTATACAGAGAATGAGGACGCGACTAGCTGGCCGTCCGGCGAGAAGGCGACGGCGTTGACGTACCCTAGAAGGGAACGGGCGATAACTAAGAAGAACATACTCGTAGATAGGCTAAAACTGGGTTATTCCCTTTTAATCTAGACCAGGTGCTCAGGAACATCACCAAACTAGCGGCCGAGCTGCCTACCGCGCTACCTATTACTAAAGACAGTACACTTGTAGACTAAGGTCTGTCCCTGGTCCCGAGACGCATGGTGTAGCGAGATGATTTGTAAAGAAAGACGTCTTAAAACCTCCTTCAGGTATATGGAGCTTTGATTGATGTATGACTATTCTGTAGCTATCTGACTCAATGATACCAGCTTTTCTTAAGGTTCCACTTAGTGGTCGTCGTACTATTCGTCGATTCGTCGACGCCTTAAAATCGCCACCTCAGCATCCCTCCTGTTTTATCGCGACATACAAAACCTCGCTAGATTTTGAAGGCCTGAGAAGAGAGCCTGTTTAAGAAATAAATTTTTCCAAGCCTTGAAGTCCAATTTGACTGCGTTTCGCCGTCGGCTGATAACCCTTGGAATCTTTAATGTTTTCGCGGAAATTTGTGTGTATTAATTAGCGCGCTTCAAGTCTGCTTACATGACGACGGTATTGAAAGGTAAGGTTCCTCTTCAGCCATACTGTCTATGGCGCATCATTCTTTTTTTAGAATGAACCATCATATGTACAGTCTCATTGCTTCCACGGTGTTGAATAGACCCATGAATTGGTTCTGCGCCTGGCATTAACTGGTACAATTACTCGCACCGACCCCCAACTCCGTTGCATCTTCCCCAACCACACTACCCAGCCGGCCTCCGGGCGCAACGTCCCACATCGTTGTGGAGCCATCCTGATACGTTTTCGTGGCTACCTGCGGACTGTCCTTGCCGATAAGCATGTTATGAAAGTTCACTGCGTCTTGGGACTGCGGGACACGATCCTGTAGAGTTTTCTATTAGATCTGGGGAACGTAAGGGAGATGGGCAGGGACGCACGATTCCATTCCCAAAATTGATCTTTCCCGTCACACTATTCACGAAATAAAATAGCAACGGCCCGAGAGTGTGCGTAAACGTGGCATTTCTCGCAAATTCTGTTTCCATTTGAAAGATACCACCAGTGGCGCCATCTTTGACTTGTAGTTTTAGATTGCCGGCGTTGGCCTAGAAGAAGATGGTGAGCGTGACGTCGGAAAGCTCAAAGGATTTGATAGAGGCACCGGCGAGCTGGGAGGCAGATAGCGTGGCCACTTTGGATACTAATATTATAGTAGGCGATGTCACCATGCCTAGGACATACACGTTAGTTCAGTCTACATCAATTCATTCCAGTGTTCCGTTGAAATTCGCTACACACGTAGTGCGTCCAGAAACCCCATCAACGTATAATCCACAATTCCCAACATCCCCATATCGACGTCGAACTGCGAGTGCGTGCCTCTCACTTGTATCACCAGCTTCTTGGGTGTGATGTTGTTTTCCTTGACTTTGTTGCCTAGCGCCGGGTTGTACGTCGTTCCATCGATGGTAAGTGTATATTTGCCACTTGTGTCTGATATCTTGGCTGCAATAAGGGCAGATAGGAAGACGGTGGGGAGGATGGAAAGATGCATAGTGAGGGGATAGGTGAGGAGATGAATATAGAGGAGGGACTGTGGAACTTTTAAATGAACCTAAGAAACTTTTCTCTGTAAGTGTGCGGAGAACTCGGAACGCTGACAAAGATCGGGGATGGCGCGGTCTCCACTATAGGCAGATAGACGGACCCCACGCGAGCTCATTACAAAGACGTTGGGTATTTAGACCGTGGAGGTTAAAAGAATCTATCCCAAAACTTTCGTTACGCTAATGTCAAATGCACGCCATATATCAAAATCCTCGTCCTCTATAAACACCCAAGCACCTAAGCACTCAAAGGACCAATGTCCAGCGTCCAAAGTATTGTCTAACCATACCAATGCCAAACAAATCAGAAGGTGAACCACTAAGTTCGCGTTTCTAATCCAAAAAAATGTGCTACACTATACTGATATCTCTATTTCCTCGAGTGTCAAACTTTCTGCAACGCGCGGCTAGGGAATTGCTCGGGGAAAGGTGGTGAGGATAGTAGTTGAGTTTCGTCGGTGGAAGGAAAGAAACAAGGTTTAACGTGTAGGATGCCTCGACATGGTGACACAATCCCACTCATACTGTTGAAACACACATTAGCAAAATGTCCTTTTGACCAACGTTTGTTCAGCAACCATGCCACTCAACTCAACTCTAGGACCTGCAGACGAACAATGGGAGACATTGACTACTCCCACCAGCCATACTCAACCATATGCCCTCACCCATCAACTACAAGAACACCCTCTCCGATCTCTCTGACCCACCTAATCTACTCTACCAGTCCCCAGAACACCTTCGTCTCCTTGCCACCCTTCCACTCTACCTGGTTTCGAAAACCTTGTTTTCGACTACACCATTCATCATCCTGCAGATTAAAGAAAAAATAACGTACCACTCTGCCCTCCTCATCGCCAGTATATACATTATGCGGCATCGGTAGTATACACGTCACTGGTGCTAAGTGATTCAGGCCATCTTCGCGGGATGCGTCGGTGTGGTTGAGAACTTTAATGAGTGTGATGCTCCAGTGCACGGGCTGGAGGGTGTATGCTGGTTGGGTAGGGGGTGCGTGCGGGGCGAGATGCCATATCTATGGAGTGTTAGCGGGGGCTCTGAGGAAGGGGTTGGAGGAGCGAGAGAAGTAGGACGCAGAGAGGGAAAGAAGAATATGAGAATACAGACCTTTACAACACCCCGCCTGTGGCCAGTGAAGATGAGCTCGCGCTCGCACCATTCATTACCAACGCCCTCGTACACTGCAACAGCGGTAATGACGTCCGCATCATCTTCGCCCTCACAGACCTCTTCATTGAGCAGAAGCTCTCCATTCAGTGTCGTGATGAGAAGCCGAGGTCCACACGCCATCACAATGTGCCCTGTGACATTGTTTATCTTGGCAGCTTGGATCGGAACCGGAAACTTCCTCTGCGAAGGTCCGAGATCCAGCTCCCGTACGAACTCAGACCGGTTTAAGTCCCATAGGAATACCCGCCCATCACCTGACGCCGACAAGAAAGCAGAGAAGGCGCGGGATGCGGCGAGAGTGACCACTGGACTCTTGTGTCCGAACAGCATCGTCGTGTTCTGCAGATCGATAGTGCTCTTCTCGCCGTTGATGACATTCCATATAGCGACCGTGCAATCGGTTCCGGCCGTGATGAGAGTCCGACCATCAACGAAGAGAGAAGTGGTGAGCTGGCCAGAATGGAGGTGTTCAAACAGTCCGAGGAGTTTCTTTGAGTCGGACGAGTAGAACCGTACCGAGCCATCGGTGAAGCCCCATTCCATGTAGCGGTTGTAGTTGGGAGGAATGTTGTGTCGAAATGGTGCGGAGCAAAGGAGTTTGTCGCTTTTGGTTATGTACGCGAGGGAGGAGACGCGGTCGTTGGCTTCGAGCAATGTCATCGGCAACCGATGAAGCGACTCGGCTGCGACGTCCAACTTTCTCAACTTACCTATAGACTCCTCCTTCTGCGGGTGCGGTCGGACAAAGATCTGAACCGGCGTCTGGCCAAAATTGTTCAGTATACTGATCTTGCTCTCACGATCTGAATCGTTCTTGATAGCGTCCAGGTCGACAGCCCCTTGATATGTCATCCAATGGTAAACGTTAGCTGCCTCAACAGCCGCCTCGCCGCGCTGCTTGTATCCGAAGATGAGATCAATCCAATGATGGAGATTCTGGCTGACATAGGGGCTCTCCAAGGCTTCGCGTTGCTTCGCAATGAAGATAGCAGGGTCACCCTTCGCCCAGGGGGGCAAGGCCACGTCGTCGATGTTCTCACCACTGGTGCGTACCCCGAAGTTATATTTGTTCACATTGGTGAGAAACTCTGGAAGGAAGAAGAATTCGGGTGTGAGCTCTCTAACGTCAGCCATGTTCTTCTCCGACGCCGATTCCCATGCGTTCTGGATGGAGTAGAACATGCGATCGGCATGGTCAAATGTGCTTCCTTGAATGAGGAAGTAGGCAGCGCTAAACGGCTGGAGGCGGATGAGATACGATGCCACAGTCATGGCCGAAGAGTAGTGTGTGCCATAGTGAAAGGCATGCTCAGCATCGCCCATTTCTGCAAATGACGTGTACCTCTCTCGGGTTTCTTTCTCTCGCTTCTCTGTTTGGATCCCAATAGGCTTAGTGAGGTCGCGGAAGTTGGCTGGATCAGTCAAATCCAGCTCTTTACTCGTGTAATTCGAGATAACCCAAGGAAAGACAGGATATTGAGTAAGATCGTTGAATGTCCTTCCGGCAAGTGTGTTTACAAACATTAGATAGTGGAAGTTCGAGATTTCGCCCCTGAGCCACTTCCTTGTTGCTGGGTGAGAAGATGCTGCACTGAAAGCGGAGGCAAACCTTGATCCAAATGTCTGTGGTGCTTCTTCAGGGTTGCGTAGCGAGTCAAGTCGCCAAGAGATCTCGGAGTTAGCAAGCAATTCCGTTTTGATGACATGCGGAGCTCGCGAAATGAGGCGTAAATGAATGTCATTGCGGGTAAGAGCAGAGATGGCGGTCAAGAGATAACTGCGGCCGTCGTCGAAGAAGATTTCGATCCCGACATCCCGGTGTAAGAATCGACGTTTTGAGATACTAATGACCTCACTCCACTTCCAGTGCCTGGCATTTTCATCTTGGTCCTTAGGCTGAGGCCTTCGATTGTTGGCAGCCTTTGTGCCAGCAATGACTTGTACGTAGGGGTCTCGCTCGTCTATGGGTGCTTGCCAAACACGGACAATCTCCCCATCAGACCGCTGGAAAAAGTCGTCAAGAAGATACAGGCAATCGTTGCCGACAATGAGAAGACCTTCGATAGCCTCCAGACCGACCACGCGAGAGATGTTGCAGACATATTGGACCTGATCGCCGCGGTTGAGGCTTCTCATGACTTTACGATTCTTGTCTTCAAAGCCATCCTCATCTTCCAACATTGCCTCAACCATCTCAAAACCTTCCTCACTGTCAGAGCCAGAATCATCATTATTCGTGTCATCTTTGGAAGATCCTAGGGCGGAGGAAGGCCGCATGTTCGCGCCACCAATAGGGGTCACGCCAACGGCATCCTTCGTAGAAATTGTGGGTACAACAGTGTCGAGTCTGAGCTTTGGAGTAGGATCCGTATCCTTACGCTTAGGCTGGTAGTTCTGGTCACGGCTGATGCTGTCGATTATCGTACGCATTCGCTTACGATCTCGACCTTCTGTTTCATCGAGCCGCCACTTTGGTGCAGGGTTGTCTTCAAACAAAGCGCATGGTCCTCTCAACTGTCGCTCCAGCTTTGCTAAGACTGTTCCTAAGAATGTGGTGTTCTCTTGCTGGTCTTGAAGGACTCGCTGGTGTTTGATACGCTCGGAGGCATGGATGTTAGATCTCCAGTGACCTGTAGAATTCTCGTGGTTGTTCCAGGAGCTCTCGTGTGCCAACTCCTCCGCCTGCCACGACTTTAACCTCTCCCGTCGCTTTCCAATCCGTTTTTGGGATGTCTCCTCGGTTCGTTTATTCTGCTCCTGCGCGAAGTCTTCCCAGGTCTTCGTCATGGTACCGTAGAAGAAGCTGTCCAAGTCGGCTTTGTTCTTGTCAAACCAGGACAGGAAGGTTTCGTTGTCCAACTCCATGAGCTTCTGAAAACCATCGTACAAATTCTTCTTATCAGTTTGGATAGCGTTGCTCAAGATAGTCGAAGTCTCATCAGGCTTCTGAACCAAAAGAAGTCGCCAGAAATTTGCTGCTGCTAACCGAACTTCTTTATGCTCCGAAGACAGCTTTGTGTACAACAAGTAACAAATCAACCGTAAGAACAGGCCTTCGGTGTTCTCTGTAGAAAGAATAATGGGTTGCCAGTATACCATCTTTTCAATCACCGCGACCGTGTTCACGCCATCTTCAGACTCATCTGGCTCGGCCAGTCGCAGAAGAACCACGCGAAGAAAGATGGCCCGAATGATGCCCACTGCTTGGGTGCATAGTCGGACGGATTTGATCCTGGATACGTCTGGTCGCTCTAGGTATTCAAGGAGGAAGCCTGCAAAGTCTAGCAAGGGTTCTGCTCCTTCAAGAAACCATCCTTCAAACACAGCTTCGGAGATGTGGGTGACCAACCGCGATAGATTAGTGAGGACTCGTGGTTCGTGGAGGAGCTTTGGATCTAACTGCAGCGCGCTCGTCACAGAGGATATAGTTTGACGTAGAACGTATGATTCGAAGTAAGCTTGGTGTTCCTGGAAGCCTGGTGGTGTTTTTAGGAATAGACCCAGGCCTGGGAAGTCCTTCCTGCTAAAGATTTGATCCTGGAAAACTCCTAAGACAACTTCGAGCATAGCCTCAACAACGCTAGAGCCGACCTTCATGGCCATAGGCCCACCATTTCTCGAAGTAAGGATCGGATTGCTACGAGGAAGTTTCGAGTTTTTGTTGGACTTGTCGGCCGATACAAGAACGAAGGAGGAGGCTTTTCGGAAAGGGATTACACGATGCGAAGAGGGTCCCGGAGAGAGATTGACGTTAGCGGTTCGGACAATGGGAGCTTGTTGGCTATTGGCCTTAGAGAGGGGCTGAATAACCACGTCTTGTCCTTCAAAGGTCAAAGCAGATCCCCTCGACAACAACTCAATTTCAGCGCTGACGCTATCTGACGTAACAATGACTGGGTAGAGAACAAATAGCAACTCTTGGACGTAGTTGGATGACATAGCAAAGTCGCGGAAGACTTCCGACCGTGAATGAAGCTCGGAGAGAAATTGTATCGCGGAATTTAGAACAATAGCAAAATTGCTAAGCCGCTCCGACTGAGGACCTGTGGGATCTGAACGGATAAGTATTCTGATCATGAGTTTGGGGGGTTACACCTACTAGTTGAAGGCTGCTTAGCGCTTAAAGACATTGTCCGACGTCGCCCTCTCGTCACCGTAGCTTCACCATTATCGTCATTTGCTGTCTCGTTTTCCATTTTGGCGGGATCTCGCACAATCGCACGAAGACCCGTGTCTAACATGGCGGTAATGACAGGAAACACCTCCGGATACACGATCCTCAACCGTTGATGAGGAGATTGTGTGATGAAAATGTCAACGAGATTGAATACATCAAAATCGCGCTCAAACTCTATGGCCGCCACATCAAGATCGAAGAGGATGGCAAAGCATATGGTCCAGACCCCAGGAGTGTTCCACCAATTTCGGAGCCTATTCTTGAGAACAACGAAGCCAGCGCTCTTCTCAGAGAACTTCTTGACGAAGTGTGGTCCGTTAGCCACGAGCAAACGAGCAAGTATCTTCGCAGCTAAAACTACCACGCGTTGATCTGTCTCTGCCAGTAGGTAGAGAATCCACTGCTGATATTAGCAAATGCGCTTATCATGAAGATTTTTTTTTCTTACCTTGACCGTCACATTCTTAGCAAATCTCATAATCTCGTTGAAGTTTGCGGGATCACATAGAAGCTCCGTAAGAAGTCCAAGAACCGCTACCCCTAACTCTGCCAGGGAAAGCCCAGGCGGCAAAGATGGATCTTGGCCAGGGCTTGCCGAGCGTGGTGTGGATCCTGGGGTCGTTATAGGAGGTGTCCCCTTTCGCAGTCGCATCGTGCTCGCCTTGGGTCGTAAGGTGCGCTTGGCATAAGAGGCGCGATTATCGTGTAGAGCGTAGGTAACAAACAGCGATAAAGACCGGGCATTCTCGCCATTGAAGTTGATCGAGAGTAGAACCTTAAATGCGTCTAAGAATAATGGGAAAGTTTGAGGAGTAAATGACTCGCCCTTGAGTGCGTCAGTTAGTCGTTTAACCACTCCTGTTATAATTGTTAGCAAAAGCAGGTAATTATAAAGAAAAACACATACTTATCCTGTGAAATCGCTTTGTGTTGTAATGATGGTGTTTGCTGCCCTTTGCAAAATCAACAAACTGGGAGTAATAGAGCCTCTGAGTCTCTAGTGATGTTGACTTTCGCCAGAAATCAAGATCCACTAAAAGCACTCGGTAGGCAAGCGGGTTGATGATGAGAGATTCCGTAGGGCTCTGCTCGTCATATCCCACAAACCGAAGAATGACTCGGAGCAGCTGCGAGATGAAGATCTCGCATTCTTCTGGGCTTGCATTAAGTGCCGAAGGATGTCGCATCGTGCCAACGGTGCCGAACCCGATCTTTTGGCGAAGCACCTCGGCCATAACAGCAAAACCATTGCTCTGCTCCATGGCTTCGCAGTTGCGCCAGTTGCCTTCAACTGACTCAAGTAAGATTTTGATGGCGCGCAAGACGCCTTCCAAAGTCTGGGCCGCTTGTATAAGCTTGAGTCCCACGGCTGAACAGCCTCCGATCCGCCAGATGGCGTCATCGAGAGATTGGGGGACCACCACAACTGGGTCACCGGACAATCTTCCGAATCCCCGCGTCTGCGATAGAGCGTCGTTCACCGATGGCACCGCCGCGTTGATGATGATTGGCGTGCCATGCATGCGGGTATACCTGTGAAGTGCTCTCGCTGAATCTCTTGAGAGCGAGCGGATCAATTGTGACTCATCAATGGCGTTTCGATCATCGTCGTCCATGACCGAACTGGGAGAGAAGCTAAGCAAAACCTTAGATTCGGGCATAAGTGAGCCGGCACTGGCGCGGATTGCGGCCACAATCTCAGATTTCTCTTCTTTTCCAGGGTGGAGTATCTCATTCTGCACGTGAAGCTCGGCGGAGGTGCGGTAAGTCTGAAATGAGCCGAGACGGTCCTGGAAGTTGCCACAGTACCGTGGACCAAGCTTGTTGTACACAGCGATCAGCTCATCGGACAGAGGTTCAGAGAAGAGGTGGAAGGAAGAAATTGATAGCTTAGAGCTGAGAACGTTTCGCCCTAACCGAGGGGCCAAGTTTCGCGGCGTCCCCAAGAATGCAAGAACATTGTGTTGTCGCGGGCTATTTGAGCTCATGGATGCAAAGCTTTCCTGACTACTATCGAGGACTGGTGGATGGGACGGGTAATGAGCCTTCATTGTTTCGGTGAATTCGCCGTCAACGTATAGGGAAGCTTTGTGTGCACCAAGACCAATGGCTTTGGCCCTTCGATGAACCACAGCAATATGGTACCATCTACCTTCTTCGAATTGCGGGGCCTTTTTGAAGCGAACACTTGGGACAACACCCGACGAGTGTCCCATGTACGTCTGTAAAATAAAACAGCGGGTGTCTTTTTCCAGGTATGCCATCAAGAAGCAAGTCTGTGTATCGTCGTAGGCGCCAAAGATGGTGGTATGGCAGTTTGGGTCGTATTTGTCCACACGAATCCACGCAGCAAACGCGTACCCACTCCCAGGAGATATGGGTGGGAAAGGGCGGCCAAGATCCGGTATTTCGATGGCGCTGAAGCCGTGTAATGAGAGATCAAACTGAATGAATGGAGGACTCCGAGACGTTCGCATGCCCTGAAGCAGAAATTGTGAGGCTTCATCTGAAGTTGCCGCTTTGCGGAAAAGGTAGTATGCATCATCGAGACGGTTGATGCCATATTCCACCAGGCTTTCGGCCAACTCTCGGAGGAGACTGGTTTCCACGGGAGCACACTTGTTCTCAAAGAGAATCGGAAGGATGATGCTAAGGACTCCAGTGACGTGCAGTGAAGCCTTGTTGTGAGATGAGAGCGAAGTTATCTCCAGAATAGCAACCAGTACCGACACAGACAGCGGTTTCGACCTGGTTCCAGGTGCGTCTTCGCCAGAGAGTCCCAGCCAGAAGTGGAGTATTATTGGAATGATGTCGGGGTTCTGGAGAACCTCGTCCCCACTGAAGATGGCCCGCACCTGGCCCCGCAGTGATTCTTGATCTACTTCGAACTCGCTGTATAGTGATCTTGGGCTAGAGACCATGCTCTCGGTGGTTTGCGGGGTACCGTTCTCGGCAGCATCGGTCGTCTCTTGCTTCGCCTGTGCCTCCTCGACCTTCTTGTCGATATCCCTGAAAATACGTGTCATGGCCTCCTCTCCGAGCGCAAAGGCAAACAGACAGCCGAACAGCTGCTCCTGGCCCGCGTCGTCGCGCTTGCTCTTGGACTGGCCGCCGAAGATTCCGGTGCTGCCCAAGGCCTGCTCCAGCGCACTCCACCCGCCATCCTCGACCCGCTTCGCAAAGAAGCGCCTATTCCCCGAGTGCTCGTTCAGCGCATCCGAGAGCACGTCCAAGGTCGCCTTTATCACCTCGAAGAAATCGATGCGGTCGGGGGTCGAGAGCGTGGAGGGGGTGTAGAAGCCGGAGACGGAGCGCAGCGTAAGCAGCAGCACGTCGAAGCCGCGTACGTGCCGGAAGGCATCTTTGGTCTGGGTCTGTTCGTGCGATTCTATGAGCAGCTGGCGCATGCGGCGGAGGGCATTGCTTTGGGCCTGCAGTATTTCGGAGGTCGGCGGGGATGCTTCAGAGGCCCTCGTGAGCTCGTCGGCGAGGCTCCGCAGCTCCGCAATCTGATTATTCATGGGCGGGATCCTCGACGCAGCGGTCGAGGACCGGTGGCGGCGCGCAGGTGTGGCCATGTTCAATCGAGGCCACGGCCGTTGAGGAAATTCGTGGAAGGAGGGCGCGGGGGAGAAAACAGAGTCATGTCTCGCTGGCGGCGCGGCTGCACATCAGCAGTGAGAGGAGGGAGCTGAGGGTGCTCGGCTGGGTGTGGGCTTGGTGGGAGGTGAATGTGCGCCGAGCGGGATTACGCCGCGGTTGAGGTTTGAGGTTGCCAGGCACAGTGGGTCAGCGCGAGAGAGAGAGAGCCGTGGTGCTGAGGCTAGGCAGTTTGATACACGCAGCGGCAGCACAGCCAGCACTCGGACCAGTGGCCAAGCAATGGACACAGGAATGCACGCCGGGAAGCTCAAGAGACACTACCGGGGAGCTTGTGGGAGCTTGCGGTGCGATCCCTACTCCGACTCACGCGCACAGCTATCTGAGGCGGCTGACAGACCGTGAGGCTGCCGCGTGAACAGCACCCCTCCGAGCACCGTATCGGGGGTACGAGGTGGAGAGCTGGGGCGTGTTCAGCCCTCAGGCACAGGTCCTGTCCATACACAGCACGATGGTTCACTGGCGTCACGGCAAGATAGTAAGATGGTATTCAATACTATGCAGCAACAATCACATGCTGATTTCCCTAAGCTCACATCTCAGTCCTCCTCGCCCCAACTGCCTGTATCAACGGCGGTGCATCCACACAGCGTTGTGCTATGGTTGGCGCACTCACACTAGCTCCAAACGCGGAAAGGCGCGCCCCAGCCTCGCGTCGCACCGCCGCTGGAAGGCACCGATCTTGGCAAAGCCAGTCATGCGTCACCTGCGTTTGGCCGCCCTGATAAGAGCTCCATCGCCATAGCTACGCTCCCTCTCACCATCCATCCTCCTCCCTCCCCGTCTTCCCTCCCTCTCCCTCCTGCATCTCCATCTTCCACAGTTCCATTTTCATTACGCTGCCCGTCTGCCCGTCCGCTCCCTACCTTTTCTTTGTCCCAGCATCGCCGCGCGAGCTGGTCTGCCGCCCATCATGAGGTACGCCGCGCTCTCGCTGCTTCCCCTGCTCGCAGCCGCCTCGCCCATCCTCGAGGTCGGCACCATCCACAAGGATGCCGCTCCCATCCTCTCGTCCACGCAGGCGAAGGAGGTGCCCAACTCGTACATGATCGTGTTCAAGAAGCACGTCAAGCACGCCGACGCAAAGGGCCACCACGACTGGGTCCAGAGCATTCACCTCAAGAATGCCAACGACCGCATGGAGCTGCGCAAGCGCTCCCAGTTCCCGCTCACAACCGAGGTGTTTGAGGGCCTCAAGCACACGTACAACATCGTCGGCTCGCTGATGGGCTACTCTGGCCACTTCGATGACGAGACCATCGAGCAGATCCGGAGACACCCCGATGTAAGCAGTTCCCTTCCAACACTGAGCTCGATAGCGAGCTTCAGCTATTCCTCCACCCCTCGTCGCACATGCACGAATTCGCGATGGAGCATGGCTTCTAGCATTGTCCCCCATCGTTAGAGCACGTTATCTCCGTCAGCAACTCCGCCAATGTTCGCCACGCCATCGCTCGCCATCGCACGTGACAGATACCCGCATGCAGCCGTCAGGTACCGTGTGTAGAACACATGCTAACAACACCCATCAGGTCGACTACATCGAGAAGGACTCCGAGGTCCACACCCTCAGCGACAAGGAGGATTACGAGACCGAGAAGAACGCTCCCTGGGGTCTTGCTCGTATCTCGCACCGCAACGCCCTGAGCTTCGGCACCTACAACAAGTATCTCTACTCTGCCGATGGCGGTGAGGGTGTTGACGTCTATGTCATCGACACCGGAACCAACATCAAGCACGTCGACTTTGAGGGCCGCGCCCACTGGGGCAAGACCATTCCCAACGGCGATGCCGATGAGGATGGCAACGGCCACGGCACCCACTGCTCCGGCACAGTCGCTGGCAAGAAGTACGGTGTCGCCAAGAAGGCCAATGTCTACGCCGTCAAGGTTCTCCGCTCCAACGGCTCCGGCACCATGTCCGATGTCGTCAAGGGTGTTGAGTGGGCTGCCCAGGCACACATGGAGGCTGTCGAGGCTGCTAAGAAGGGCAAGAAGAAGGGCTTCAAGGGCTCCTCCGCCAACATGAGCTTGGGTGGTGGCAAGTCTGTCACTCTGGACCTCGCTGTCAACGCCGCTGTCGATGCCGGTATCCACTTCGCCGTCGCTGCCGGTAACGACAACGCCGACTCTTGCAACTACTCTCCCGCTGCTGCTGAGAACGCCGTCACTGTCGGTGCCTCCACACTCGCTGATGAGCGTGCCTACTTCTCCAACTACGGCAAGTGCAATGACATCTTCGCTCCTGGACTCAACGTCCTCTCCACCTGGATTGGTTCTGACCACGCCGTCAACACCATCTCTGGTACCTCCATGGCCTCGCCCCACGTTGCTGGTCTCTTGGCCTACCTTCTGTCCCTCCAGCCGTCCAAGGACTCCGCCTACGCTGTCGCTGATATCACCCCCAAGAAGCTCAAGGCCAACTTGATCGAGATCGGTACTGTAGGTGCCCTCTCTGATGTCCCCAGCAACACCAAGAACATCCTTGCCTGGAACGGTGGCGGTATCTCCAACTTCACTGAGATTATCGAGAAGGGTGGCTACACCGCCAAGAAGGCCATCGAGGAGACTGATGGCTCCTTCACCATCACCATCCCTTCCGTCGCTGAGATCGAAGAGGACGTCGAGTTCGAGTTCAAGAAGGCCAAGGCTGCCGCTGGACGCAAGGGCAAGCACCTCCAGGGCAAGCTCGACAAGATCACCGCCGACATCGAGGACTTCGTCGCTGAGGAGATGGAGGAGCTCTTCTCCGAGTTCAAGGCACGTGTCGCCCGCGAGTAAATCTACCTGCACTCCGATGTAGTACGGAGCGTTGATACCCTGCTCTCCCCGGGGATTTGCATATTGAGGGAAGCGGCAGCTTCATAGGTTATTCATCATAGGTCAGATGGGCATGGGCGCTAGATATTGTGTGTGCATTTTCCATTTCCTTGGGTTCAGTACATGTCGTCATCACTTTGATCTTTTGTAACTTATAGCTGCTTTGGGAGAGGGATCGTAGTAAGGGGAGGATTATCGGTAGTGAAAATTGATAATTTCTCTTACCCAATATTTCTGCTATGCTGTGATCGCGAAGCTTCTCAATGACCTTTTACAGGTAGTGTTTGAGTGATGGGCACAATAATGTGCTTTCGGTTACAAAATGGCTCTCGCCTAGGGATCTATCCTGTCGTTTGTAAGGATTGAGAGACTTGACGGCTGCTAGTGGTATACCACTGCCCTTCTCGATATCAAAAGCAAGCCTTTTCCATCTTGCTCGACGCACCTAAAGAATAAATGGACTTAGAAGAGGATATTGATTATAACTACCTAACCAAAGGGGCAGGACGTTTCCACTATCGAACTGCATGTTCCGTTACGTAAAACTAATAGCAAGAGTGCAAAGTATCTAGGCAAGAGTCTACGAGGTTTATCCTTTATCTGCCAGCCAAGCTAGGATGTTCTTATATAAATCTTTTAAGATACACCTGTTATGCTCCTCGAGGTGCTAATAGCAAGTACATTACTGTGAGACGATGATGAGCACTAGAAGGGGATGGAGGGATATTTCAAGTGGGTATTTTGCTTATTGCTGATAAGGCTTATGTCAGTGGTGGTATCGTTGATGCTGTGCCTGAGGACCGAAAGGTTGCAAACCATTGGCAGAAGCTGCAAATGTAGCCCTAAGTTTTCGACACAAACAGAGTTATAGCTTGTATCTCTGTACGTGCCAGGAGCATTTTGATGGAGTCGCATGCGCTCGCATGACAGTAAAATATACGATAAATGGGGCATTGTCACGGTGAGGTATGCCTTTCTAAGTTTTGATATGGGAGTCGCTAAGATCAACCTCAACCCCTCAGAGGTTAATCACTAGGTACACGCTGTGCATACGCCATAAAACTTGGATGAGGGAGAATCTTCGTGTTCTTTCTGGCCAATTCTCTGCTTATATTAGAGAGAGCCAACCTCTTTGTATATATTGCCTCGTTCCGCTTGTACTAGCGCGCAAACACAACACTAGAAGTAGCAATATATCGGCTTGGTGTTTCGCACATCCCAAGAAGAACACTGCGCTAAAGATAAATGCCAGCCACCGTTCTTCTCTTCTATCTCCTGTCTATAAACATGCCATCACGTCGTGTCAATTCGATAAAACCCCCATAGCACCGTTGCGCCGTCCAACTCGACACCTGAGCGAAACAGCCCTCAGCACGAAGCTCACCCAGCTTCATATGCTCCTTGAGCGCAGGTCCGACAAAGTGGCAAGCCCACAAGCAGACATATATCGACAAGTCAGAGCAAGAACATACCATGAGGCTGCGCGGTGTGGCTCGTCCGCTCATTTCCATGCCTATGCCGGTAGGTGGACACGATGTGGTGGCAGCTGAGCCGCATAATTTTAGCATGGGGTGAGCTTCTCCACCGCAACATCGTGTCTGGATCCGCCAATGTCGATGCTCGAAATACGCTCGCAAAAGGTGCATCACCCCATATCCAGGGCTCTGAGTATACTGCCGAGGTACAATGAGATCTATACTGGGTGGTGGGGGCTTCAGTATGCTCAGCCTCGTCTGCGACTGCTCCTCCACAGCGGCGCATCGCAACTGTAGCAGTTGCGCTGGGTGATATGGGCTGGCAATCAGCGGTGTGTATGCTTCGATATCTTCCGCCATGGCAAGTTTGTATATAAAGGTAGGTCTTCATCTCTTCTACATCATAGCACAACACCGCATGCAGTATAATTCGACTTTGGATCTTCTACAGCATTCATCAGCATATTTTCTACGCAGTCTCCTTACGCATCATTGAATCTTATAAGTAATCACAATGCCTACTCTCATATCCATTCTTTCATTGCTCCTCTCGACCTTACCCAGCGTGCTCAGCGCGCCTATCGAAGCCGCATCCGCCGTTCCTACAACCGGATACCCAACGGTAACGGCATGCGCACCACCACCGTGCTGGACGCCTCCTCCAGCAAATTGCCCGAAACCACCATCTTGCGACCCGTGGTATCAATGCCCTCCTCAAGATTGGGCTAGCAGGCCGCCAGGCTCTGTCCTCGCCCTGCGCGAGGCACCGGGGAACGCCATAGATCTGGTCACCTCAGCTCGCACATCAAAAATATACAACGTCCTTTTCCGCACGACGGACTGTTACGACCATATTCAAACCTGTCAATATGTCCAGCACCGCCCCCAACTACAAGTTATTGAGCTACCAGCACCAGAGATGGCAACAATCAATCCGAATCCAAGTAATTGATTGATCAATTGATTATGTAACAATTCAATCAATTCAATCTGTTTGTATGGATTTTTGCAATCAATTCAGTCACTGCCTCAAAGATTGATTGGATAATTGATCCAATTGATACCTATTTTATAAGGCCATAAGTTTATATGTACGAGTAAGCTCCTAGGCAGTTTTCGGTCGGAATTACGATCTTCCGGAGATGCTCGGGCCATACGATTTTGCCCTGCACCAGCATATCCTCCATAAGAATCTTCTATCTACACCACCACAATGAGCCAACGATTACACCTTAGTCRACGTACTGCGCGCCCTGTTGACGGCGACTCACAGGCTACTCAAACGTTTGAGGAGGAGCTCCGCGATCGCGTAGATGTCTCCCCTGCGATTTCTCCCTCCCTGGCACCCTCTGCAACCGATGCGACCCCTGAGCCCTCTGACGAAGATTTTGACGCCTGATTTGAGGATAACTTTGATGGGATTGATTGGGATYGCCTACGCAGTTACATGGCCCCTCTCTGTACACAGAAACACAAGAAGTCGTGGATTTATAGGCATGGATACAGGGTGTGCTTGAGAGCAGCCCCATCACGGATATTCTTTATATGCGCCTACTGCCATCAACACAAGATAATTAATAGTGGAGGAGGCGGCAGATTTGAAGTTACTCTATTAACCTCTACTGCTGCTGCTCATCTACGTAAAAAGATCTGTGGGCACGGCTATACTCAAGATGGGCGCGTAGGTGTTTGGATGGAGCCTAGGCAGAAATCCTTGGAATATATTATAGGTAGTGGAATTGAACTATTACAACGAGCAGCTAACGCAATGGGAAACTTTGACGTACAACGCTTCTAATTAGCTGTAATTGAGTGGATAGTTGATAATAATTATCCTCTGAGTGAGTTTGAAAGCCCTACCTTTAAAGCTATAATGCTGCTTGCAAGCCTAGAGGCCGCAGATGTGTTATAGAAGAGCCACTACAGTGTTTCTTGGTACATTATGCGACTATACGACTATCTGCACCCGCAAATTATAAATAAGTTGTCTAAATCTATAAGCAAAATACATATATCCTTTGACGGATGGACTATAAAGGGCGGGAAGAAAGGGTTTTGTGGGATAGTTGCGCATTATGTTAATTCCTTAGGCATTATTAAAGACATCCCTATYGCYCTTCYACAACTCTCTAGCGCACATACTGGAGCAAGGATTGCCAAAGCAATACAGGGGATTCTTCTAAGCTTTGAAATAAGCTTAAACAAGATTGGATACTTTGTTTTAGACAATGCGACAAACAATAATATGGTAGTTGAGTGTTTGGGTGTTGAATATAGGTTTAATGCCAATAAACGTTGACTGCGCTGCGGCCCCCACATACTTAATCTAGTAGGCCAAACAATTATTTTTAGGATAGATAGTAACACATTTGACAACAATTAATCGCAGTATTAAATTGAGGAGGATTTCTTAAAGGAGTGGCAGAAATTTAGGGCACTTAGGGTGCTTATTGACGTTCTGCATCACATCAAAACACTACAACAGTATAATAAACTACGCGACTTCTAGGAAGCAGAGGCTAAGGAACAGAAATTGCAGCAGCCTTACAAGCTTAAAGAGCCTGTTAAGCCTGTTATTACAAGGTGGAATTTATTTTGTAGCTCCTTTGAGCGTGCTGTTGAGTTACATGGGCCTCTGGATGCATACATTCAATATCACATTAAGGCTATTAAAACTAAAGATGCTTACGCACAGAGTTGCAACAACAAGGAGCCAGATGCGCCAGATTGGATGAGATCAACAGGATTAACAGCTCACAATTGGGCTATTATTACTTAGTACATTGAGGTTCTACACCCCTTGAAGGAAGCCACTTCGCGACTTGAAGGTAGAGGGAAATCTGGACGATTTGGTGCTATCCATGAGATTATCCCTACACTTAAACAATTGCTTAATTACTACAAGGACCTTGTAGAGCAGTATAAAGAGGTGGATTTTAATAAGGTAGATAGCCCTGAAGATCATCTAGCTATCAACGTCAAGGCTGCCTAGAATAAAGCTTAAAAGTATTGGGAAATGCTTGACAATTCTCCTGCCTATTATGCTGCAACAGTCCTCCACCCTTACTACAAGCACTACTGCGATAGATTATGGATAAATCAACCTACCTAGCTGGCCACAAGTAACGCAGCTTTTAAATCTCTGTGGGAGAGGGAATACAAACCAAAGAGCTCTCATAATGGGCAGCAGCAACTACCCTGTAAAAAGGTCAAGATTTTAGGGCTTTAAGAGGCTATTAATTAACACGTAAATCCTGTTCAAGAAGACCAAATTAACCCTAAGGATCTAGATGAGTTTTAACGCTGGAAGCTCTACAAGCCTAATTTGCCCTAGGAACACGCACATTTAATTGACCTAATTGCCTATTGGATAACTCTCAAACCTTGTTACCCTTATCTCTCTAAGATGGCAATTAACGTACTATCTATTCTAGCATTAAGCTGCGCGTGTGAGCGTATGTTCTCTAAGATTGGCGATCTTTTAGAACCTAAGCGTAGGAAACTAAGCCCTTAACTACTTGCAGCAATTTAATGTGTACAATCCTAGACAAGGGCTAGATTTTGAGTATCCAGGGACTTTAATTACACTGATATGGTAGAGCAAAAGATTGATGATATATACAGTATATCTAAGTGGGATCTTGACTACTAGAAACCTGTGAGGGACACTTCTGTGTTACAGTTTGAAGAAGTTGCACAGATGCGGGCTGYAGATRAGGAACYAACSCYAACAACRAACAAACAAAACCCTGTCAACRGGCGCAGCAYGGCGCGCAGACGGGCGCAAAAGAACAGCGAGGATTCGCGCAGGTAAGCGAGGCACGTGACAGAAGATATCCCGCCAAGACACAGGAAACTCAGGAGAATCAAAGGATCCTAGAGATCCCGCCAAGGAAGGGGAAACTTGGGAGAATCAAAGGATCCTAGAGATTCCGCCAAGGAAGGG
>BCHH01000016.1:771637-834455 GCA_001599595.1 Beverwykella pulmonaria | reverse complement strand
CGCCAAGGAAGGGGAAACTCAGGAGAATTGAAGGATCCTAGAGATCCTGCTAAGGAAGGGGAAACTCAGGAGAATCAAAGGATCCTAGAGATCCCACTAAGGAAGGGGAAACTTGGGAGAATTAGAAGATCCTTGATATCCCGCCAAGGGATAGGAGACTCAGGAGAATTGGAGGATCCTTGATATCCCGCCAAGGGATGGGAGACTTAGGAGAATTGAAGGATCCCTGATATCCCGCTAAGGGATGGGAGACTTAGGATTCTATAGGCAAAGAGGAAATATATAAGGAAGGCAGTTCCCTATGTTATGTTTGCTCTTTGTAGTCAACTTAAATAACTTCACTCGCCTCTTACCCAGATTAATACAGCAAGTTAGTTAGTCAATTTATTGATTGGATTTACCACCCCTCTGTCTTATATCATCGTCTTTAAACCTCACAGAATAATCCTACGACACCTACGCTTACGCTCCGCCTTAGTACGGACCAGACCCAGTAAGTGTTCACCTTGTATAACATTCTGTTCCCGGAGGGTCTCCTGCAGAGGCCCCTTGGAGGCCTATCAGGCCGTGTGCTTAAAGATCACGTGACGTATCTTTGGAGGCATCTGGGTCGACAAGTCACGTGACATACCATATATAGCTTTCTTCAAATCCTCCGAGTATCCTGAAGGATTCGTCTCGACTCTGATGAATCAAGCTTGTTTACCTCTGATCCATCTCTTCGTTCCGTTCCCTGCTAGTACTGCTCTCACAAACCCCCATACAAATCAGATACGGATTTGATAATCGATCATCAATTACCAATCAATTTCCAATTCAATTCACCCTCCTCTACCCTATCAAGTCAATCAAATCAATCTGCTACGGGCAGCTTCATCAATCAAATCAATTGGATAAGGAATAGTTGATTGAATTGATTGTTGCCAACTCTGACCAGCACTTCTACGACAGTGCAGATGTCAACCACTCTCCGAGCTGCTGGCTTTACGAAAATAATGACAATTATCTGAAGTTGTTCATCCAAAGCTACCTCGACTTCGGCTGGTACGTCAATGTACCTGACTACGGAGGCGTCATTGCAGCCTACGGCGCAGGCAGACTCAGCGGGCAAGCAACTCTCGATTCCATCCGCGCTGTGCTGAGCATGGGCGGCCGCGTCGGTTTGAATGCCAGTCCTGACATCGCTATGTACGGCTACAGTGGTGGCAGCATAGCGACTGGATGGGCGGCAGAGTTGGCCCGCGCCTACGCCCCTGAGCTGAAAATGAAGGTAGCAGGCATCGGCGGCGCGATCCCCAATTTCGAGCACACGTTGTATGGAATAGTGGATAACAACATTACAATTTGGGACTACCACATCAAAGAAGTCTTGATCGGTCTTGGAAACCAGTGGCCTGAAATTCGGGAATTGGCAAAGCAAGTCTTCCAAGTGCAGACATGGGAGAACGTCATAAATAAGCTTCATGCGGCAAAATTTCCCGCACTGCGCGATAAATACTTCCCAGGCATGACGAAGGGCACTACGTTGTCCTCTATTCTCGCTACAGACGGTAGCCTGGGTCACGCGATACCGAACATGCCGTTATTCATCCATCGCGCGCGAGACGATGCGTTGGCGACCACGGAGGATACGGACACCCTCTTTGGTTATTACGCGAATGGCAACGCCAATGTGTACTATCACATCAGGCCTTCAAGTCAGCCCAGTAGTACAAATGCGCATTATCAAGAGGGCATTACTGGGGCTTATCAGGCGGTGCCCAGTTATCTACAAGATGCTGTGAATGGCAACTTTCCGAAGGGACCGCCACCATATAAGAGAGTGGAGAAGGATTGGGAAGTAGGTAACTTCAATGGAGCACCAGCATGGTAGTGGATTTGTTTGAAGACTTGCGGAATTGTTGCATGGGATGATATGTGGTTGTCGTCGGTTAGACAGACATTATAGACCAGGCGTTTTGTATTTACAACTAGACAGTATATCCTCACAGTTTACTCCTCGCCTCATCCTCTAATAACCGTATTCCGACCTCGGATTCCAATTCCCTAACTGCATCCCTTGTCCTCCCCAAATTGACCTTGATGGTTCGCATCCCCACTTTTTTCGCGCCCTTCAAATTGCCCCTAATATCATCCAAAAAGAGTACATCCTCCGCGTTTACCCCTCCCAGCCCTTTCTCTCTACTAAACCTATTCAATTCCCGTATAGCCATCTTATACGCCTCCGGGTCCGGTTTCCTCACACCAACGTAGGCACTACTAACAAACACCTCAAAAGCATCCCTGATATCTTTACTATCGCCCGCATATGAGCCACCCGGCTTATGTTGCAGAAACTTATTGAAGGGCACGCCTTCGTCATCCACTACACCCTTGGGGTAAACGACAGTATTCGACAGCGCGCCAAGCACAAACTTCCCGCTCTCCCTCAATCTCCTCAACGCGGGGTACATATACGGTTTTGTGAGTCTCGCTTATTTTGTCAACCGCGTGTTGCCTTAGTCTGGGTGGATTGTCCGTCGTCATTCCATCACCTACACCATGTTTAATGTCAAGCGACTCTATCACGCCTGAAGTTGCTCGTCAACACGCTTTGTAACTGTGTCGTACATTGAGATGAGTGCAGAAGACACTATCCAAGGGAGGATAGGTGCTTCGTAAACTTGTACACCTACTCGAGAAGCTTTCCTCCAGGGGCTGATATGCCTTGGAGGAGATTTCACGAGGGCAGAGGTGCAAGCGGCGTCGTGCAGCTTGTCCGAAACAGCGCGGCACACGGCACAGCTCGACACAGCCCGAATGCGCCGGCGCACCGCAAAAGTTTCATGTCAAATATTCCTACTTCATCTCATGTATCCATCAAAGACTTACCTGAACTTTTCACACTGATTCTTAGATACGACTTATCTTGATGACAACTGCGACTAGCCTAGTCTCTTTCGCACTTTCCGAGAGATATAACTTGTCGCCCCCGCATGGTAAATGCTAAGGTTATTGACGAGAAGAAACCGCTCCTGGGAGAACGGACGGGGCGTAAAAGTGACTTGGAGCTTACAAGTGTAAGAATCGTCCCCATTTTCCAATGCGTAAACTAAGCTGAGTAGGATACCGAGCACCAGGAATCGACTCACAGATTTTATACGAGACCATGGCGACACTACCTGTACCTCTTCTGTTACTCCCTCCTACTACTCCATTTCATCCTTATGCTGTTAAGCAACCTGGCTCTCCCCTGGCTTATATTCCGACATAAACCCTCAAATCTTCAATAACACAGCCCTGTTTCTCCAACAGGATTTCTCTCTTCACAGCATGCAGGCAGGAATTCAACGTAAGGGCTATCCGTCCATCATTGCCTTCAAGAAACTCCAGTTCGGCTTCAACTTCACGAGTGACGACGCAGCCGCGAACCGATGGCAACTACTGGACATTTCTGTTTCCGAATACCGCAAAAGCCTCCGAGGTGAGGTTACTGTTGACCGAGGAGATTTCCCCCAAGATTCTGGCATGGAGGTCCACGTTACTATTCGCTCCAGCAACGGGGAGGACCTCGAAAACGTTCACTTGCACAAGTCAGACTCTGTGCTCAATATGGACTACGTCTTTAAAAACGACAGCGACGTTTGCACTGAGATTCAGATACTGGAACTCCTCCGACCATGGCCTAGACGCTCATTAGATTAGTTTGACATCTAAACTAGTATTCTCAACATCAGCTTCGAAACTTACCTTGGCTGAGAGGTCAACAACTTACGAATACATACATCACACGGCGACACGTGGTGGGGCGCCAGCTTCCCCTACAATGATCCTCTAATCGCACACAACGTCTCCTTAAGTTCAATCTCTGGGGCCATCTTTGGCTGGTACATTCCAGACGAGAACCTCTAGCTCCGCAACGAAGAAGGCGGTATTGGCGGATTTATTTGTCCGCGGCTCACTGATGGTGTACCATTCGATCCGAAGAGTATTTCCATCTCGACTTTATCTGACTCAGTGCGCATTGGTTTCGTTTATGTCGTGTGGCCCACCACACAAGTCTATACACATCGAACACAGATCTCATCGCTGTCAGGTGCTGTTAGTGCCCACGTACCGCATGGTGCGTATACTAACATTTCCAGCATAAGTGGCACCGTTACGACTGTGTTAAGGCCGTACGGCGCGGCTAGTCCGGATGCTACAAGTGAAGTATATACATTTTCAGGATCGTGCGACTCTTGGGTGACTGTGTGCAGTCCGCCCGGTGAATCGCTCGAGGAAAATTATAATCCGCTTCTCAACCCTATTAGCAGGCATGAAGTAAGCGAGGGAGAACTGTGGATACAATACGGCTTCGCTTGGTGGGGCGTAATGGAAGGCAAGATTAAGCATGGTGAGTTGGAGTTTGATGGAAGCGCTTTGGAGGATGTCAAGCGTGGCGAGGGTTTTGTGAGCGCGAAAAGGGGGTGGGAGAGTTGAAGATGGAGGCACTTGTTGCTACTGGAGCTTTGACTATTCATCTCGGAAACCTTGAGCGGCTGGAATTAGCATGACAGGCAACATTGTGGTATGGTTAGCAAAGAGCACTTCTAAGTTGTTTTTATGTCCAGCTCACTACTCGATCTTGATTGGTTACACATCAACCGAGCTGCGTCAATTGCAGCTGGGGGCAGACTCCTCGCCTTCTAGACTCAGCCACGTTGGGCTTTCCGACCTCGACTATGTTGAGACGCGGCTTCCTAGCCTCACACGATAGCGAAGACCCCAACAATCAGAAATACTACACGCTTAGAACAGTTGGCCATGCAGAGTCAATTCTCATTGTCTGTCGAACTGACGAGACTGGTTCCGTTGGCGTTGGAGGTTGCGGGGAAGACGTACGAGGCAGCAATGAGCCTTGCCAGAGACTTGCAGGTATATCGTAACTTACTCGGGAAGAAACACGACTCGCTGACGTTTTGTAGAATGCGGGCTCGGATATTGTAGTTGAAGAAGACCTTGCCCAGATGTTTGGACGCTCTTTGATTCAACACGGGATCGCGTCTTCCTTTAGAACCGTTATGTCCCAATCAAACGGTCTCGAACCTTGTCATGACGGTATTGGTCTATTTCACGGCGCGGGCCCGACTGTCAACAGAGCCCTGACAGAGCCGCACTATCTCTCCACCGTGATACAGCGTGAGCACCTCCGTGGAAGGTAGCAATACACACAAGAAAGTGACACTGACATGCTCCAGTGTCTTTCCTGGTGTCTACACATGAGCGCAATAGTCTCGCAGCTGCTATTACCAGGTACTGTGAGAAGGTGGCCGAAGACGCACCACATAATAAGCCTCCAGACCGAGCACCGCCCAATATGGGAAGCGTCCGTGGTATGCTACAAGCTTGTGAAGACCAGACAGAGAAGTTCAGCTGGCGACAACAATTGCTTGCGGTGGCGATATCACTGGGTCTTGAAGACGACGCTATCTATGAGACCATACCGCAAACGATACTCCATGGTCTTATCCCTATGCTTCCGATCGCACAGAAGTTACCTAAGGATAGGTACATCGCAATCGAAACACCTCGGGGCATTTGTAATATGGTAGCCTGGGCATACCTACTACATGGCTTGCCGGTACTGGTACGCCTATGGGAAGATGGTAAAGCCAGAGAAGTCCTCTTTCCGCCAAATCAACCCAAAGGGAGCGAGTGCATCTTCATTGACGTCTGCACTTATTACCCAGATGATAACCCAATGAGCGAGCCAGTATTCAGGGAACCTTCAATCACGCTCCTCTCCACATCGAATAAAGAACAGCTATTCAGCTTGAAAGCGGATCCAGACGAAGACGCCATTGATGCCACTTTCAAGGCACCAGCTAAAGGACTTGCCTATCGTATCCTCGACAAAGCTCTTCCTAAGCAAACAGGTAGAGACCGTGTGATGAAAGAGATGGCCATTATAACTTGCAGCTTTAGTCTGTGTATTGCGACAAACTTGCACGTAGCACCACCGGGAGTACAATATGAATTAAACGGTGACGAACAACTGCTGAACCATTCCGATCTAGACGGCTCTGATGAAAGCGAAGACATCCCGGACCCACTTCCATACCCAGTTAAAAAAGAGAGTATTTTCGAGGCCGCAAGATTTTTGTTCAGTCTCAGCGCAAAGCAATTATCAACTCAGCTTGTTGAAGAGTATGCCTCCGTTGAGTATGCTGGGAAAGGGTTCTATGATATCGAAGATGCTCCACAGTGCATTGATACAATTCTGAAAGAATGGGGCCCAGACGGACAGTGGAGTGAAGCAGATACGGCGTGGCCGCGTCTACGTCTTCTTGCGATGCAGTTGAGTGTGCTGATACTGGCGTTCGCTCATGTTACCGATCTCAATGCATGTGCTGACATGCCCATATGTGAATTGAGCAATCTGGTGGGACGATCTGATTTGAGCATGGCGGTGTCTACCTGGAACGGAACAGCCCCGATCACCGTCAAAGAAGATGTCTGGTTGCAAATTATTGCACTCATGATGGTTGGACAAACCGGTGCAGATCCGGATTTGCAGACTACGGCACTGCTCAGCGACCGCGGTTGGAGCGTTTGCGTAAACACGTTTGGCGATGCTGACCCAAGCTATGTCGGTGAGTCGAACTGTAGCCAGCGTCATTGTTCGAGAAGCGGCAAATGGCAAGAATGTGGAGCTGACTTATCTTCCAGAGCGCGGCAAAATCTCGATCAAGCGTGGTGTTCCCTGGCGCAACGGTATCTGGAGACACCGTGTTCTAGATGGTCCTCGTAGTACTCGTGAATACGAAGTATGGAACAGGGTTGGCTACGCAGGCGATAGCATTTCTCTTTCCTGCGCAACGAAAGTCACTGCTGGTAAGCCACAGGTTGGCGAACGTGACGACTGCCTAGTTGTCACCTTACGCTTCTATTCGGAGACAGCGGAAACTTCGAGCAGCCTTCGCCCTGTGGCAACGCAAGACTTGTCTGTTCCAACATTTAAGATCCGCCGGACTGGATACAATGAACTTTGGTCGGCGTTGTGGATGTCAGTCAATACGAAGCAATGTCCTCATCCTGCCGTTCTGGGGCAGAAGATTAAGCTTCAGCCGGGTTGGAGTGCCCTCAAAGGTTTTGGTGATCAAGGGTCGATGGAAGACTTGGGGAACTTTAGGATCTGTCTGACCGCTGGCAGCCCGCCAGCAAGATGGCGGGCCTTGATCAGCATCCTTGAGCACAGAGACATGCAGACTAGAGTCATGGTTCGAGCTCCGGATTGTTGTTTTACGTGTGCAGTTGCGCAGACCGGCAAGCAGGAAGGTCGGTGGTATCTTATCTTGTAGGCTTGTAGCCACTATAGGTAATGTAAGCAGAAGTGTGGAGGGAAAAGGTGTCAAGATGTGTATTGTATGTGATGTATGTGAGAGGAAGATAACGCGATGCGAAGTTATTTAAAATGTGGATAGACTTTTAGAAGGTTGTTCCTACCGGTTCAAGAGCTTACGTGGGTTATCAAGGTTGCAGTGCGATACCCCCCAGATTCATCCAATTACCTTGGCACAAACATCGAAAGCGGATACGCTTCCGCTTGTTTATATTGTCTCCGCCGACATCGTCGGAGCTGACTTTTAAGATCAATTAAATCGATCGCACTCTCGAATGGGAGGCCTAGACGTACCACAACATTGACCTACATATGCAGGGAAGGATTCTTATTGGAATAAACAAATATCACGAGGGTTTTTGTATATGCAATTCGGTCGAGATCCTTCTACGGCTTACTGCAAATGTGCATGTGTAATTCGGTGGAGGAAGAATGTAGACTTCAATATCCCATCAATCTAAATAGAGTATCGCAGGTAACATAACAGTGCTTCCACGACTTAGGTGCAGCAAACAAGTGAAGAGCGTATATTTTGTCGTCTTTCATGCATAGTTCTTTGAACAGATGGCTGGGTCATTCAAACCTCGACTTTCTCACAAGGCTGACTTCGCGTTGCCCCGTTGTTCTCTAGCCTAAGGATCATTCTTCGTTGACCAATTGGAATTAGGTCCCGCGTAAAGACCACGTCGTACTGTCGTGTAGTATGTCAAATTGACTCGTTGTAGAACGGAGTACCGCTCCATCGTACTTAGTGGGGAATTTATTAGAGTATATAAAGCCCACAAAGTCCATGGCGGACACCCTGATCCAACCATCCATCTTACTTTCGAAATATTCAATGATGCGTTTCTCCGCCGTCTTCACAGTGCTCATAAGCGCCCTCACCCTGGGTGTGGCGGACAATATCGTAGTCACCGTAGGAACTCTGCTACAATCTATGACTTCTTAAACTTAACCCTGTGTAGGAAGGCGAGGACTCATATGGCGGAGCGACATTCGAAGTTTGCTTCACGGAAGGACACGGATACAAATTTTGCACTGGTGTTCTTTCGGGAGATTGGGAGACGTAGGTTCCCTCGTTGAGGATTAGAGTAACACGGCGATACTTAATTTGTTCTAGATCTGTGCAGTCTCCAGCATCAGTAGTACGTTTTTACCTGTACTTGCCGTATCATTGATAGCTAATTTATGTTTTCTAGGGCACTGGCTATTACGTCCAAATCAAAAATGGTGTAGTATACACGTCCTCGGATAACGGATGGTACGATTGACCCATTTGCTTGTTTGCGATGACGAGGTAGCTGATATAATTTGTTAGTGGCTACGGAGCACATTGCGCTCTGGATTGGAACGAAGATACTGAAGATTCTCGATGCGAACTGGTCAGCACGCGGTTTGCTTTATGCTAGAGAATAATTCTGACGTCGATGAACAGATCACAGACCATCCCAATTGTTGATTGCCGCCAATGGACCCGCATATTGGCATCGAAGGCTACCAAGTGCCACTGGAAGGAGAGTTTAATGCTGTACATAAAAATGAGAGCAGACATTCGCTTCAAATGAATTCATTATTCAAGCGTCCCATCTATAAACCATTTCCGATCTAATCGCATTGACGATTTGTCAACGTAAGACGAGGATGAATTGAATTGCCCGTATCCTTTCTGTTTTCGACTTTCACTCTGTAGAAATCTCTTTTACAATCTCGCAGACTTTATTTCTCATACTCCTTTCTCACCTTCACGACTTAGATACGGAAAGCGGATATGAGTACGGAAAGCGGATATGAGCAAACCGGCAACAATTCAAGCGAGGAAAATCAAAACTCAAAACTCAAAACGCACAATGCAAAATCAACAAATACATGCACACCTAAAAATTATTTCAATAATTAAATCATATTAAGTATAAATCAAGTAGACAATTAAAACATAAATAATAATGCTCCAACACTTGTACACTAAACTTAAAAGAACTAATACTGTGGCTAATACTGTGTTAAATAGACCACATGTTTGTAAATAAGTTTGACAATACAGAGCGAGGTTTAAAGCTAGAATATCTTATGGTGTCCTTGCATTTGTAATGTTTAAAAGTAAGTAGACTATTATATTTAGACTATGAAAAACTGTAAGTAGTGCCAAATCAACCAATTCCTCAGCTCTACCTGTCTGATACCTGCCCAATGCCTGTCCCCAAAGTCAGAAACTAGAACTAGTTGTATGCTTAGATATCTCCTCGCAGACACCAATATATAGCCTAATACTTACTAACACCCATATTGCTAGTTGAGGATTGCGCCTTATTTATCTACTGATGATGCTTTGAGCGGTGATCGCGGATGATCTAGACATAGTTGCTGAGAATATTAGCAATCTAGAAAGCATGTTGGAAGTCCTTCTGCTGGATGGTAACCTGCTTAGTGTAAATAGTAGACAAGTTGCAAGCTGAAGTTATTAGAACAATACTAGATTAATACTAAAGATGATATTAGCATACCTGTTAAGCATATAGTTATAAATGCCTTAGCTGCCTCTTGCAAAGCAGTGAGTGCATTTAATTAGAACTGTTTGATAAGTTTTTTGCCTTTAGTATTTTGGAAATCCTCTAGAATTTTATAAACAAGGCGAATGAATTGGGTTTTTGGGATGAGAGTGCTAATGCATTACTAGTAGTGTTAGATCTTACGGAGAGCAGAGCCTAATACTAGTATTAGTTAAAAATTTAGATAATACTATACATAGAACTTACGACCAGGCCTTGCTTTTACCTTCTTAGGTCTACTAGTGGTAGCTCCACGGTAGACAGGTGCTTTAACGGCATTCTTATTATACAAAATGTTCTTGCGTTTAGCAGGCTTTTTAGGTGCAGACTTGTGTGGTGATTTGGTAGCAATCTTCCTGCCAAAGGCTAAAACAGCTATTAGCAAATAGCTAATACTAGTACTAATACTAAGATTACTAGTTGCTCCAAGTGGGTGATTGGGAGGGCAAGTTCTTGCTATAATAGTGTAGATATAATAGACAGTAATAGTAATTTAGTTGCAACAAACAGGAGTTGACAATTAACGCAAAAAGTAAGTGGTAGAGGAAGAAGGTTAGTTGCTAAAGAGAAGATATAAAGGTTTCAGAATAGTAAAAAGTTAGGTAGGTGAAGGTGAAGGTGAAGGTGAGATAACAGGTAAAGGTAGAAAAAAATGCGAGAAATTCTTAACTAATACCTAGTCTAATACTATTAGTCCTGATTCTCTGCTTATTGCAAAGCAAAGCCAATTGTAATAAAGCTAGAAAAAACAAAATCTAACAATTAGTTAGAGATTACAAACTAAGAATATATTCTAAAGCTACTTACTTGCATGAAGACTAATACCCAGCCTAATACTTGTATTATTAGCAGATTCTAACTGGCAACGTTACGCAGTTTTAGAGAGGTCTTAATAATAGCTAGAAGTTAAGTTTTGGTAATAAAGCGCGAAGCACTTTCTCTGTTTGCCTTTTACCTAAAATTTTGCTAGGGTGAATTATTAAGTTAGCTTCACACAAACACACTAAAACTCCATAACACCTGCACTTAATTTAACCTAGCCACAATTACTAGCTAATTAGCATAATACTCAACTAATACCTGCTAATACCACACGTGTAACGATTCGAACAATCGTTCCATCACGTGACCGAGCCGCTCCCTGCCCGATCCCGATACAGATCCTATCCCTACCCGAACCGCTAGGACTTCGGTTCCCGACCTGCTCCCCACTCAACTCCGATACAGGCTCGATCCATACCCGAACCTGTATTACCTCGGTTCCTGACCAGCGCCTGATGCAACTCCGATACGGGTCCTTATCCGAACCTATAGTACCTCGGCTTTGTTCTTTCTCATCTCTCTTCGTGTATATAAACCAGTCGTGTCGTTAGTTAGATCAGGCAGCTTTTGAATATCCTTTCGTACCCGGCCTATAGGTGTCAATTCAATCTTGGGTATTTCGTTCTCACTCGTGCACTCCCATATGCCTCGGTAGTGATTCGCACCCGAATCCGATCGTCCTGATATCCTGCGCCGTTACAACACGCGTGCATTATAACTAATTAAAAACAGAAGAAACAAGCTAGCAAATACTCTACAAATCTAAATACTGTTAAAAACAATGCTATTTGCGCAAAGAAAACTAGTGAAGACTTCTTAGTTATAAGGGGAAAAAATACTAATAACACAGTAAGACCCACAGCAGAATAGCTAATACTTAGACTAATGCCATAAAGGCGTCTTTAAAGCTATAGAAGAACAAGTTTAAGCTGCGTATCTAACATCTACTAGATGCAGAATCCAACAAATTAAAATGTGACTAGCTAGAGAAGGACCTAAGGGATTAGTGCAAGAATGCAGCCCTTAATACTAGGTATAAGATAAGTATTAGGTTAGTATTAGGCAGAGCTAACAGTATACAGGGCAAAGCAAAACTTGCTCTAGACTTAGCAAGCAATAGCGCGCACTAGCAACCCTAAATCTTATTACCTATCCCTAGACACTCTGTTTAAAGCACAGACGCGTGTCTGGCTTCTTGACAATAAGTTTATGCCGCCCCAGCATATTATTAATAGCGCAACGGCTACTATTGCTGTTAGCTCTCTACTAAGCAGTTAAGAGGAAGGTAGCGTCCAAAAAAGCACTAGAAACGCAAACTAGGACTAAGATAAACAAGACTTACGCACAGAGAAGGAGTTGTAGGCCAACCTTGGATACTAGCTGTCTATTAAGTGATACTAGAACAGCTAGCTTAATATAGTGGTTTGGAAATTAAGTGTTATACGCACTTAAGGCTTAAGGGCATTTCTACTGCGCATAACACTTAACTAACTTAAGGCAAGTAAATTCTAGATAGCCTAATACTAAGACTAATACTTAGCAGGAATATATGAACTGGCTTGACCCAAATATCCTGTCTATAGTAGTTGAAATGCTTAGCAAGCTCAAGCAGCGCTTTAAACAGGTACGTTGAGCATTCATCTAGGTATTAGGCTATTGCTAACAATTCCTAGATTGTAGCCGTCCAAAAAGCATATAAAAAGACACAAGTTGCGTATAAGAATGATATCGCAATTAACAGCAACTTAGGTGTACTAATACTGCTATTCTCAATGCTATTCACTAGTCCCAAGCGCGTCCTACTATCTCTACTCTACTAAGCTTAACATAGCAGAACATTCTAGGGTTCCAAGTTCAAGCTTTTTAACAACAATTAGCTGTCTAAACTTCCTAGTGTCTATAAACTACAGACTATTAAGGACTACAGAAGGGACTTTCTGCTTACAGCTATTAACATGACTAGGGCTGCAGACCTGCTGGACAATATTGTTAAGCTATTGCTAAAAGAGAACAATAAGTTAGACAAAATGGCTAAAAACAAACCTGCTGTGGAAGATAATCAAATAGAAGGAGTTTTGGAGGATAAAGATGCTATAGATGTTAATCTAATAGAAGCTAGGGAAGACAATTAGAATATAGAGATGCCTAACATTAACAAATTCCTAAATTTAGGGTTACTCTAGCAAGATGATAAGAGGCAGAGCAGTATGTATGCTATAGATAACGTGGAGAATGTATTAGACAATGAATAGGAGTCTTAGGGTAAGGAGACCTAAGCGCCTAAGCAGCTGAACTAAAGGTATTAGGTGGTATTAGGTGTATAGGCTAAGATAGGGAAAGGTTATTTACTAGAGTTGGACAGGTTCAAACTATAGAGAAGGTTTAGTATTAGGCTAGTATTAGTCTGCCTAGAAACTGCATGTAATTAACTGCAATACATAATAATTAAAGAAAGAATACAGCACTTGCAGAAATAAGTTGGCGCCTGCGCCAATTCTTATCTGCCTCTATAGCTGTTAATAACAACAATTAATGCTTTTAGAGGCTCCTTGCAGCTATCCTAAGTACCTAGAAAGGGCCTTAGTTTCTCTTTTAGCTGTTTGCTTCGCAATTACTTAACACAATATAAATATGCGTCCAACACCTAACCTATTAAAAAAAAAGAGGAACAACAAAAAAACTACTAGACTATAAACAAGACAACAATTAATTTATTTATTCTGTGTACATATATATAGCCCTTTCTTTAAAATACATACAACAAAATAGAACCAAACTGCTATCAAACACATTTCCTACATTTTTGTTTAGTGTATTGCTGCTTTAGACATCGCACAGCTGCAAGTTACCCCCTTACCCTCCTATTTCTGTTTCCACCCTTTGCTACACCCTATAACTACTATAATAGACTGTAGAGTGCAAGAAAAGACCTAAGTTAAAACCTAGTTTATTAACTCTCTATTGTCTTTCTCTCTTTCTTTCTTCTCTCCCTTGTCTTCCTTTATTATATTTTCCTTAAAGGTATTATTGCAAGCCTTAACGTTATTTAATTTGTTCTCCCTAAATTCCTTCCTTAATATCTTAGTGCTGTACCCCTTATTAATCTTGTATTAAACAGTAAGGTAGTCTATATGTTTAATCTTAATCTAAGGAATAAGATTAGCAGGCCAGGTATCCTTATTGTAAAGCATACTAAGCATGTAGTAGGCATCCTGACTAGAGTGTATGCCAATACTAAAAGGATGCTTAATATTGTTTAAGGTCTATAAATTATAGATGCCTGGAAGAGGTAGATATCTGTAAATACTAGCTAACTAGATTTTGCAATTCTTAAGTTTGCCAATTAATTAGCTCTAAGCAACAAGACCTATTATAGCTCTCTTAAGACAAGTAAACTAGAGCGTAAAGGGAATAGTTAGCACTAGCTCCTAGCAAGAAGTATTAGTTCCTAAAGCTTTAGTAAGGCAACAGACCTTAGAACAAATAATATCCACAACTTCTCCCTAAGAGATGTTAGTATTAGGCTAATATTACATACTAATACTAAACATACCTAATTAAATTTGCTTCTAAGCAGTAGCTTGTCTTTCCTATTTATGCTTGAGTAGAATGACAATACTTTATCTGTTGATTTCTTGCAAGTCATACCCCTAAGATATTGCTACGCGTGGTATTAGTACAGGTATTAGCCAACGCAGTGTAAATGTTTATACCTCAAACTTATTCTAGCTCAAGCTCATAATAAGTAAAGCAATATCCTTGAAGTAAAGTCTGCGGAACTTCTTAATAGCAGACTTAAGTGCTGTAGTCTATGCAATCTAAACTGTCTTCCACTAATTGTAGAGCATGACTAGTGCAGTATCCTTAAAGAATTGTTGTGGTTTTTCTTTAAGGAAACTAACAAGATGCGGCAACGCAGTCAGATCATTTGCAGGCAAGTCTACCTCTTGTTTAACATCTCTTGCATCTACACTGTTACAACTAGTAGTGCTGTAGTAGTTACCTAGATCTAACTGTGCAATAATATTGTTCTTAGTAGGTACAGTTATATCTAGGTATTAATTTCTAACCTTCTGCGTCCAATAGATGCCCTTCTTAAAGCTACAAATTAAATATTAGCAGATGCGCTAATACCATACTAATACTACGTACAGGATAGGAATTTTTTCCTGAGCAGCCTAGAGCAACAGTTCCTTTTCTTAGAGAGCTTGCGCTGGTTTGTCTATTTAATTAAAGGCTACTTGTTCTTCTAGCCAAGCTAACAGCTTTTTCTTGTATTTTGAAATCTGAGTGTTTGTTGAATTCTTGGCCTAGATAATAAATTTCTTATTATCCTGCGCCTTCTAATACGCATTCTAATTCTTAACTATGTTTAGATTTGTTAAATATAACTTTTTAGGGTTTTTGGGCAAGGTAACATCTAGCTTTACTTTGTTAGAAAGAGACTCTATAGTATTAGCAGAGTATTAGTTAAATACAGTAGACAATTTTAGTTGTTAGGATAGTAGTAGTAGTAATGCAACTAAGGGTTGAAGGTCAAGATTAACGTGCTATAACTGTAACACTTGGCAAGAAACTAAAGACTTAAATACGCAAATACGCGTATTAGGCTAAGAGTATTTGTTAACGCACAACTTAGGACAGTAGAAACTGTACTAATTAGACGTTTAGTAAGAAAGTTGTTGTGTTTTAAGGTTATTTAATTGTTAGTGTTTATTATGTTTTGTTGCAGTGAAAAGTTAAGACAGTGCGCTAATTACGTAATTAAATCACGTGCTAATTTGGTTTATAATTTTCTATAAGTGATATTTAACCACCACAGCCACTCCTACAACAGCAACAATTTCAACCTTTGTGCGTACAGTAATTTACAATTTAGTTAGTACTCTAGTATACTAATACTATACTGCGCAATGGCTAATACCCTTCTAGCAGCTGGCGCACAGCAATTTTACTATTGTGTTAGCCTATCTTACAGTCCTCAATCATTAAAACGTGACCTATCTGCTGTCGCGATAGTGTATTCGCGACTAGTTCAATCATGCGTTTACTTCTATGCAATTTAGCACCTGCTAACTATGCAAACAGCTACATTTAAGGTTTTAAACCATTTCTGTACTACATTTGCACCGCATCTTTACATTGCTGCGCTGCTAGCCTAATACTGTCTAATACTGCTATTATGGCTCTGACAAAGCAATTTATGCGCAAAGATTACTTTAAGAAGTAGAGGATTGCTGCAAAAGCAGCAAAAGCACCCCACAAGGAACCTGCAAAGCTAGCTAGAAAAACACCTTGCAAGCAACCTCTACCTAGAGAACAACAAGTTGGTTCTAAGATCTCTGGCAAAGGTATATTAAAGGAAGAGGTTGAAGAGGCTGCTGGAAAAGGTAAGTGGTATAAGTATTAGTATTAGTATTGTTTTGTACTAACGTATACAGCACTTGGCGAGAGACAAAGGGAAGCTTGCAACAGAAACAAGAGGTTGAAAGTCCTAGCAAGTAACAAGATTAATTGTGCGCCTGTCTATAATTGCGTTGAAAAGAGTATACCTAAGCTTGGGAGGAATGTTCAACGTACTAAGTATTCAAGTAAGTTAGTATCTAATATCCTGTTATTACCTACTTATCTGTGTTAGCGGCTGCGCTTTAAGAAATCAAGTTCTACTAAATAAGTACTAGCTTCTTAATCCTATTTGTACCCTTTTAGAGACTTGTTTGAGAAATTAGTTGCAGTGTGTCTAGACATAAGGATCTCTGCTTCTAATAGTCTGCACTGCATGCTCTATAGGAAGCTACTAAGTCTTTCCTTATTTGACTATTTAAGAGTAAGTTTAATAGTATTTGTATATAGAATTGGTCTAACATCTATTCTAGACGCAAACCTTGCAGCAATTCACGCTAAGCGTATTACTATTATGCAAAAGGACATCAACCTTGCTCTAAGAATTAGAAAAAACATGCACAAAATAGTTAGTTACCTTTTTAAAGCATAACTCTTTTAAGCTCTTTAAGGCTATTCTATTTTAATACATAATAGGCACAGATTTATAGGGTAAAAGTTAGGTGCCTTATTTAGATGGACATTTCTGTTAAGTTTTTGGGAGGGTTTAATTAGTTTAGATGCTTAAGATATCTATTAGTCTTTTCTCTACAGTAGCCTACTAAACTACTTTAATACAAAACTTAATACAATGTGCTGTCTACTAAGGTGTAATAGAGGGTGGAATTTAGAAACTAGAGGGTAGATGCAACTTATAGCTGTGCTATGTTGTGGTGGAGTAAAGGTGTGATATAGAAAATCAAGAGGGTAGAAGGTGACTCGCGGCCATGCGACGTCTAAAGCGGCAATGCACTAGGGGAGGAGGATCTAAAGGTCTTAGGTGACGTTTATAAAGATGATGAGGTTTGGCAGTAGACTGTTGCAATTTTGTTATATCTAGCTACTAAAGGAAAGAAAGAGATGTGTGATGAACAAGAGACCTAGCTACAAACCCTATTTTGGGAAGAGCTCTCTGCTATAGTGCACTATCTTAGCCTCCTTTTCCTCTTGCCTTTTCTGTGTTACTTACTTACTATTAATGCGCATCTTTCCTGTCCTCTTGTAGGTAACTACTTCTTCTGTGCTAGCACTTGCATAAGCTAGCCTACGCCTTAGGAGGTGATAAGGGACTACCTTTGCAGCTACATTGTCTCTATTGCCTTCCTCCTCTAACTCTAGTCCTATTTTACTGTTAGAGTCTGTATTAGCCTTAGGAGTCTGCTGTAGCTGTAGACTCTTAACCTAAGAAACTCCCTACTTCCCCTTCCCTTTCCCCTTCCCCTTATTTAAAGCTTTTGGTGTTGAATATTTGTCAACTGTTAAATCTAATTCTTTAATCTCTTTGCTATTTTTATTATTATCTCCACTATTAGTTGTTGTGAAGTTGTCCTTATTGTTAGTAGTATTAGTTACTAGTATTAGTCTAGAAGTTCTCTTTCTTCTAGTCACTAACGTATGATTTAGCATCTAGGCTTAGTTCTTTACATATAGTAAGATTGCCTCTTTCTTAATACTAGGCTCCTTCTTAATAGCTTTCTTAGCTGTAGATACTAGCTTAGCCCTTTTAGCTAACAGGGTGACAGCAGGAGAAGCCATTCTAGCTACCCTGTAACTAATCTGCGTTACGTCCTCCTTGTCTTCCTAAACAAATAGTTTAAACAAGACAACAATTGTATATGTCCCTTTCCTATCTCTTGGGAATATGTTAGTTCCTAGCATCTTGTATAGAGTTGTATTGCAGGTGTATTTAGCTACAATGTATGTTAGTAACAACCCCTCCTTCCCTGCAGTTGCAAGGTTAAGGGTGCAATTCTTAATATTGCCTAGCCGCACAAGTCCTACATTAGCAAGTAGGGTGTTCCTAATAAAGGTTGATTTGTCTTTAATATCTTTGTCTTGGAGGAGGCAACTAAACTTATCTAGAGATAGTATTAGCCTAGTATTAGTCCAATGCTAATTAGTATTAGCCTAGGACATAATAGACACTTACAACTCTTAACACATCTCTTAAACACAGGCGCGCTACTATTAACTAGTAGAACCTAGTCAACATTAAAGCAGGCCACCTTAATCTAAGTTTGTTTGTAGAATTCTACAGGAGGTAACAGATGTGTCTTTATCTTGTACGCAGCAAGTTTGCTTAAGAATGTCTTTATGCTAGCTTTCTTAATAGTTTTTTAGAATGCTAGACATCTATCTAGGGATTAGTAGAGGGCGTTAGATACTGCAATGCAGGCTTGTGCGTCACCTGCTACAGCTAATGCAATCTGTGCATGTGCACAATCTGTGTTAGACCTGTTAGGTGTAAGTTCTCCTTCCTATTTTCTAGACTATGTTTGTAATCCTACAATGTACATGCCTTAGGAGTTTTTTAGCAATAATAGATTAACTATTTTAGTATTAGTAATAATAGAAGCAGCTCTTTTATTCTGCGGCTGTAGTTGTGGTCCTACTCTAGATGCTGCTGGTAGCACTGTAACACTATTCTATTTATTGTTCTCTTGACCACACGCAGAACAACGTTGATATACAATGTTTATATTTTTGTGATTATGCCCTAGTGTAGGGCAGAACAAAGTAAGGGGTATAGTTGGTATAGCAAAACAGCAAGATAAAACTAATAACAGTAAAAGCTATTGTAAGACAAGAAACAAAAGGGTAAATATTTAATATTGCAGGTTGTGGGTTTTACCCTTGCCTAGCGCTCCTTGTTACCCTTGCTTACTAACATTATCTGTTTTGTGGAAATAAAAATGCTCTAAGCCTATATTAGATGGCAGTTTAAGGTTACTATCTACAATAAACTTAGTGTCGTCTGTTAAAAGTATAGGCTTTTCTACACCTAGAACCTCTGTACTATTATCTACTACACCTAGTGGCTAGATACTGTTAGCATGTAACAAACAAAATATAATAAGCACTTACTTTCTACTCCTATACACTAGTTGGCTTGTCTAGTAACCCTAGTATTAGTTGTTTCCTAATTACTATGTGCTTAGAAATTCTCTTACACATCTCTAAATAGATGTGTTTAAATGGCTTAGCACGCTGAGTTGGAAACTCTATCTTAGCATTCTGTAGGTTAAAGCTAAGCTCCTGTAGTTAGGTGTTGCACTAGGCTTGCGTTTCTTCTAGCAGATACTTGTCCAAATTATATTCTAGAACTTTCTGTCTAATAGAGTTATATCACTCCTACCTAAGTAATATAGCTTCCTCCTTTGCAGGATAGTCTAGGGCACTATACAATACCCTAGGCTTCCTAACAACAATATTAGGCTAATTCTTCTGCTTTTAAATATAGTAGGTGTTCTAGATGTTAACATACTCTGCAATTTCTCTTTAGATAATGTCTATGTATACTACAAACATAGCCACCTAATCTACAATATTAGCCTTTATAAATAGACTATTGTCTAATAATCCTCTAAAGTACATCTGTTATGTGTTAATAGTAATACTAGAATATGTGCAAATTAGGGTATTAGTTTAGTATTAGTTCTAGGACAGGAGAAAAACATGCGCTTACCCTCTACTAAAAGAGGATTCCTCTTGATATCTGCTGCTACTAGGATTTAATTCTCTAATTTGCTGTACTAGTACTATACATGTAGCAGTCCTTTATCTTAAGGTCCTTATTCTTAAAGGCTGCCTGTAAGAGTTGTAGCTAGCTAAAGGCAAGAATGTAGGTTTCTTTGCTACAATCTAATTAAATAAAGCAAGGGTGTTAGCTAGTAGCCCTAACGTGCTTTAAATACTAATTTCCAACACTAATAGCAGTGTTACCTAATATTCTAATATACACCTATAGGATTTTCTAAGAGAAGGCATTAATGCTAGCGTATATTTTAAAGCTGTATGGCTGCAGCTTTAAATAACTATTAATAGACTACAGCTAATTTAGACCTAGAACAATGTACTCCCCCTTTCTTCTTTAGGCGTCCTTGTTGCGGCGCCTAACACCTTTAGGGTTTACAAGCTTGTATTCCCTAAACAGTGCGTCTCTTGCAAATATAAAGCCTTTTTGCTTTGCCTAAATATAAAGCATCTGTTTACTAAGTCCGTCTAATACACCTCTTTTTAATAATGCTTTTACGTATTGCCTGATTGAGTTCTCCATGCGCATACAAGCGTCAACCCCACGAGCTTAACGAACTAACCCCAATTCTTTCCGCAAGCGACGAATCTTGTACTTATTAATTAATATCCCATCCTCAGCTCTTAGCATCTTAACTATCTCCTTGTCAGTGTTGTTCCCTACAAAGAATAGCGCAATAATACAGTACTTTATTCGCAGCGTTACGTCAGGTAACATCCTCTGGGAGACCCCCCACTCTTTAAACTATTCACGAATTTTACGCTCTGACGGCGAGTACCCTATCTCCTCAATGCAATACGCTATCAGATCTTTGTACGTCGCACCTTCTTCGCAGTGCCTTGTAAGAAACTCCTGGAAGATATCTGGGTTGATTGGTGGGCGCCCTATACATATTTGTTATTTAAAGACTAATACCTTTCTCTAGAACTAATACCGGCCATGTTTTCCCAAATTATTAAGTATTGTTTTAATTATTGAAATTATTTGCAGGTGCGCGCATGTGCTTGTTGATTTTGCATTGTGCGTTTTGAGTTTTGAGTTTTGATTTTCCTCGCTTGAATTGTTGCCGGTTTGCTCATATCCGCTTTCCGTACTTAGACGAGTTGAGCCAATTAGTCGACCAATTACCGTAGCGTTAGCTTAGCGCTAGTGACTACCGGTAATCGGCCGAGAAGTTTTCCGAACTCCCCGAGGTTTGATTTCTGATCATCCACCAGTCCTGCGGCTCGTTTTCATCATGGAATCATTCTAGCGGCTATATTAAATAGCCCGGCATCCGATTCAGAACCCCGTGACTCATTTAAGTGCTCGATTATGAATCCGCTGCCGCCGAACATCAACCGTGAAGTCGTTCCCAATGGCAGCTATGGCGCCTGGCTGCATCCTCTGGCCGAAAGGGAAAGCAACAACAAAGACGTAGCAATCGCACAGTTGTCCGCATCATCCGGAGCGGTGCCAGCACCAGCGCGTCGAGGTCGCGGAAGACCACGGGTCTCAACAGCACGCGACGGCAGTGCAATGGAGGTAAGTTTTATATAATTTTTGGTGTTTCGAGTTTTTGATAGATTTAGTCTTGTCGAAATGGAGGCTAAAAAGAATGCAGAAACGTCGAGCACAAGTACGAAACGCTCAACGAGCCTACCAGGAGCGAAAAGACGATGCCATGGCGACCGAGAAGCAGAAGTGCAAGGCTGTTCTTCAGGTACTCTCTGAACTTTCCATTGAGGTTGAAGAACTTCTCCGGATAGCATCTATCGCTGGAAATCTGGATCGAGATGATGGAGTTGGCGCCCAGATGCGCCGACTCCGTGACACTTACGACGAAGTAACCAATCGCCCATGCGTGGAGCCCGAGTTGAAGTTACTTCTCGTCGAGAACTATAAAAGGCGAAAATTTCACTCAAGCAATGAGAAGGATACAGCTGACACCGGTGCAACGATGGACGAGGCTGGAGGAGAACGAACGTCTACCGAAACTACAACTGTTGACCTCGAACTCGTACGTATTGACGAGACCACTTTGATCGGATCCTATACCCATGCAGCTTCTCGGAGTGAGGTCATGGCAGGTCGAAGTATTTTCCAGGTCGTCTCAGACAGACAGGCCGCGATGAGGAATGCTGATAATCCTCCGTCTTGATAGCATGTATTTTGGTACCCAGCATTTACGGAAATGTGCATGATCCGAGCTTCATATGCGCAATGTTCCCGATACTGGCCTCACAGTGGATCATTAATCCAATAAAAACCAAAAAAAAAACTCTCTAATCACGCCGATGTTGCCGAGCGGTGTTTAAGTCACGAGGTGCAGCAATTACAATTTTTCATTGGAAAATCAGATATTGCCCCATGGGCACTTTTGCAGCCCAGAAGTTCTCCAAGGATACTCAGATTGTGAGCGAGTAACGATCAATACAGAGCATGGAAAATTTCGAGGCACTTCTGAATGCCGCTACAACTAAAAGCTCAAACAACGTTCCTGGGGCTGCAGTAGCTGTGACAGATCAATATGGTGAGTCAAAATCGTGCGTTCCAACCGACTCCGACTGATATAACCCGTAGGCAACTTCATCTACAAGAATGTCAAGGGCTTCAACGGCGATATTCCAAATGCCAAACCTTTGGCGTTTGACCAGACCTATTTTCTGACCTCGTGTACCAAGCTCATTACCTCGATTTCTACTCTATGGTCTGTTGAACGTAGTCTTATCAGCATAGATGATCCAATCAACAAGCATCTTCTAGAGCTAGCTGCTCAACCCATCATCGAGCCCAAAGGTGACTCCAACGTTGAAATCTGCACAGCTACGAAGTCGATCATGCTCCAAGATCTTTTAACTCATTCTAGCGGTACCGCCTACGACGTGATAGACCCTACGCTTGCTCTTTGGCGCCAATCTCGCGGCGAAACTCTGTGTTTTCCCACCAGCGGGATTGTCACGGAAGACTACGACGTGCCTCGTGTGTTTGAGGCGGGCGAGAGCTGGATGTACGGACAGGGTTTAGATTGGGCAAGCCTGTTGGTATCCCGTCTTAATAATACGAGCTTCGAGGAGTCCGTTGAGGAGAACATATCCAAGCCTTTGGGGATTACATCCTTCACGTAGCATTTACCCCGAGAGTCAAGCGTGTAAGAGAAGTTGATGCGCATGACTACACGAGCATCAGATGGGACGCTAGTTAATGGGGCGGATCTCATCTTTCCGACTCCTGCCGAAGAGGGTGGCAGTGGCGGCCTTGGGATGTATGCAAGTGTCCCGGATTACATGCTAGTTCTCGCTGACCTTCTAAAGGAATCTCAAAAGGAGGATGAACCGGGACACAAAGCAAGGCATCTGTAAAAGCTGCCGGGCGAAATTGGTGACACAAAGACTGCGGTCCTTGAAACGTGGCGCAATGCGGAGGGACATGTAACTGGATTGATCACAGTCGTGGCAGCCATCATCCTTTGTTGTAGGAAAAATAGTCAACCTGATCAAAAAATAAATGACCAACCTCCCGACCAGTATCACTTGCCGAGTATTATGTCGAACCAAAGGAGATTTTGGGAGTTCCAGTAGAAGTGCTCGCGAGTCGAGAACAGTATGCAGTTGAGTCCGGGTAGCGATATGAGATGAGGACTAGAGAACCGTACGAGTTAGGCCAGGGTCACAAGATGGCCCCAGGAGAATTGTAAAGGAGGCGAAGGAGGGCGTATGTATGTTGGTACACTGCCTTAGATGGTGAAGGTGAAAGAAGCGTGCGGAACTTTCCGGACCCATGCTGCCTTTACCTCGCATTCCCGGTCGTTAAAATGCGCCCTCTCCCGCCCGACAACTGCCCGCCGTCCAATTTCTCAACTTCACCTTGCTGTGCTGCTTCCACGCCACAGTGATGGAGGCGACCACTGATCCATCAGCTGCCGACTCGACTTCCGCAGGAACGGCGTTGACGACAGATCACCCTGCTGCCGTTTCTACGACATCAGATCAGTCCCCAACTGAGCATCCGCCAGCTTTAGATACTACTAGACTTTGCGCTGCATGCACTAGGCCCGGAACCCAACGTTGCAGCGGATGTCACGACTCTCTTTATTGCTCCATGGAGTGCACACAAGCTCTTCTGCAAGACTCTATCCAATTTCCAAACTCGACCGAGCAACAACGTTCAGCGCGCGATCTTCTTTCCGGACGATGAATCATACCTACGGTTCATCTGGCTGGACTACCGAGACGCGGAGGGTCTACGAGAATACCTGGACGATGATGGCCCTGTGGGAGGCGCGAACTTCGACGCCGATTCGATAACTCAGTTCAGGTCTTCTACCGCGACAACTTTCTGGATGTGGTTCCCTACCGAATCAGAGCCTTGCGAGATTGATCGGAGTCGAGCTTGCGGAGTGTTGGCGCGGACCTTTCTTTGTATTTGTAGGATATGTCATATGCGTACTCGAGGGTGGCAAGATTCCGTACGCGCTTCGTCAGAGAAATGGGTGGGCGTTAGTTGGGGAGGCATATCTGCATGATTTGGATATTCTAACCAGTGTGACTGCAAAGGAAGCGGCGGAGGATAAGTTTACAGCGTGAATAAAAACATTTGAGATTGCGTAGTGGTTTCTCTATTGCTTCAGTGTTTTAGAGATAGGAAATACCTAGTAACTCCCGATGCAAATACCAATATACATAAAATTGTTCAGTCTATGGCGTTTCTAGCCAAGCACCATCAGTAGTCTTAAAATTCCACTTGTCATAACCAAATGGCCACCCGACAAGCCCAATATTAAATTGCTGGCTCGCCTCAATCTCTTTGGCTCGGGCTTTGAGCTCATCCACATCCCAATTGGCCCACAGAAACTTGCCCTTCAAGAAACGGGCCTCTGGGCTTGCAAGCCAAACATTAAAGCTCGCTGGTAGAGAAACTAAGTCAAAAGTCAGTTTGCGTGATAATTCTCTCCCCAAGCTAGAATTCCACATACCGTGATCTTCGAAGCCCATCGCAGCAACACCTCCAGCTTCTTTATTCATATCAGTGTCCACTACGCCGGGCTGGAGATGGAAAACGCTCAACTCCGGGTTCGCAAAGGCTAAAGAATCCCAAAGTCGAAATACTGCTAACTTGGCAACATTGTATGACCCAAACATAGGACCAAAATTCAAATGCGCAGCGGAAGAAGAGATATTTATAGCGACTGCATCTTTCGCTGCGTAACGAACAAAAGCCTGCGCCACGAACACTGCCCCTTTGAGATTTTTCTGAATGGCATCGAGGAACTTGTCTGCGTCGACACTCTTCACCGGGTCCTGAGGCCCGATCATCGCTGCGTTGCTGACCAAGACGTGGATTTTTCCGTTGCCGGCAAATTTCGCAAAGGCCTCGTCTACTTCGCTCTTGTTTGTGACATCTGTGGAGGCCACAAATACCTCAACGTGATTGAACTCGCGCTTGATGGAGGCTTTGGTGTCGAGAAGAGGGTGTTCTCTACGGCCTAGGAGGGCGATGCGAGATGCGCCTGCCTTGGCGAAGTAGCGAGCAGTTTCAGCACCGATGCCGGTGCCACCTCCTGTGACTAGCACGGTCTTGCCTTTGGCAGAGAGCTCGGGACGAGAGGGAGAAATGGATTGGTATGTCTCTGTGTGCCAAGTGGCGGTTGGGGAGGGAAATGGAGCCATGGTGATTGTAAGATATATTGATGATTAGAAAAAATGGATGGATTGTCTGATGAGAAAAGTAATGTTAAGCGACATTTTCTTGCTTTATATATCGCTGATTTTAAATCTCTAGTTCTGCAATGGAGTTGTGCAAATTGTAAAACCAAGTGAGATCAACACGTTTGTGAAACTTGTGAGTTGTACAATACGTATAAGATATTCAAATTCTGGAATTGAAATTATTTTACGAAACGTTCCGCCCAAATGACTATTCTGAATAAGAAAAGAGGAGTTTCGCCGATCGATCCAATTTACAAAATGTTCCGCCCGGAGAGATTTACGCTGACAAATGCTGACAAATGTGACATATTTCATATAGGCACTACAATTCGCATTTCCCGTGATTTCTTTGCGGTCTAATCTCGAAATGTACGAGCAAGCCTTACAATCTGTTCTGCGGTGCGGCATTTGCAATAAGCCATTCGACAAGGGTGAGCCGTCTTTCCTACCAGATGTAACTCCATGCCGCCAAGCCTGTACTAACAGTGTGCCGTCTTAGAGTCCACGCTGAAAAGACATGGATACTACTGTCGGTCTCGAAAAGTTGGCAATACCGTTAGGTCTCGATCTTGTATTTCATGTGCGAGAGGGAAGGCTCGCTGCGATAATAAGCGGCCCGAATGCTCAAGGTGCATAAGCAAGGCCATCGAATGCCACTATCCAGCGAATGCACCGACCGAACGGCGGAAAAAGATACCTTCTTCAGTGGCGCATTTTCCCAAATTCGATAATCGTTGCGTAGCAAGCAACAATGGTGGTACATCTCTCGATAGCGAGCTAGGCGTATCAGACCTGGAGTTCGCAAATCTTGGAGAGGAATATCTTGACTGGAATGACCCAAATATCGATTTCGCCGAATTCCCGAATCTGCAGACGACCGAAGAGACCGTTCAATACCCTTCTTCGGGGTCATCATCTTTGACTCGCAACTCGATACCTTCGATCGATCAAACAATTCAGATACAACAAGCCATCTCTGCTTCCAATGGATCGATACCAACAATATCAACCTACACTCGCCGGTCGCTTGTTCTACGTACAAATATGAAGACAGGTCCGCAACGAATCATCAATCTCATACTTCACACTCTGAAATCCTATCCCTTTATGATGCTGAGCCGCAATACCCTTCCACCCTTTATTCATCCGTCTTTGATATCTCTTGGTTCTGAGAATAATCACATGGAGCCACTTACCAATTGCATTAGTTTGGTCCATATGATTAGCAGCGGGGTTCAAGGGAGTCGAAAATTGTTCTGGAAAAATGTGCAGTTAGAATGTGAACGATTGCGTGAAACGGTATGTTAAATTTGTGATAGTTCTAAAGGGAGACTCACAAAAAGCTAAAGAATAATTTTAGCATCTAAACTTGAACCAGTGGGAACTACTTGCCGCTATGCAGGCCCTCTCCATTTACATTCTCATAAGGTTGGATGAAGGTGAGACAGACTATAATAACTTTGATGTTCTGTTAGTCGCAACAGTGGCTGTAGGTCTAGATTCAGCTTCTTCCCACTCTCGTTGGCTTTAATAACATAATATAGGTTATATCTAAACAGTTCTCCTCCATAACCATCACATGCAACATGCAGTCTGCGCTACGAAGCTGCGGCCTCGATATAAGCTGGAAAGATTGGATTTTTGAAGAATCAAAACGAAGGTTGGATTTTGTCACGCTTTTGTCGAATTGCATGCAAATACTGATTGAATCAATAGATTAGCCATGGTATATCGAGTCGTGAACATACTAATCTATTTCGAACCAGCAGCGCTTTGCCCTCTGCAAACGGACCTCATTCTAGCACCACTGCCGACGAAGAAACAGCTATGGGAAGCAGATAGTGAGTTTGTTTGGAAATCGGAAAGCGAAAGAGAACCTGGGGTAGAGACTGCCTTCGGATTGGCTGCAAATGGTGAGCTAGTTAAACTAGAAGAAGGTCAGTTATATTGTAGTGATGGGATGCTACTCTATAAGTCTTTGGATGTCAGGACACCAGGGAGCAATGCATATTGGGAGGAGTGGTGCTCGGGAATGGATGGGTTCGGCGGGCTTGTCCTGCTTATTGCTTCTTTGGTAGTGTAGTGCGATTTGGCCGAAGGTCATTCCAGATGTATCATCATCAAATGTCGAAAACATAGGAGTTTTTCTCGATATGTGAATGTCCATCATCATACCGGTATAAGTATGGTTTCCACATTTGAAACAGCATACTCTATGCATGGTTCGAAACATTGATGGAACACTATCACTAACGTATTCGATAAGCGAGTGGCCAGGACAAGCGAGTGGCCACCCTCACCAACAAAACGCGACTGCAAAACAGAATAACTCCACAACGCCTGCAAGTATAGACTATCTACAACTTGCAAACTAATCTACAGTAGTTCCTGCATCCTTTTGACAAGTACAAATATTGTGTCCAGTTTCTTTACAGTGGCTGCAGCGCGTCTGCTGTTGTGCGTTCCCCCCAGCGCGTGCCCTACTCTAACGCGTTTCGCCCTCAAGTTGTGCATCAACGTTCTGCTAAGCAATTATATCAGCACCCTCTGCCTTTGTTAGGGTCCTTTGCTTCTGAATTCGCCTTTTTTTGCGCGCTCTACACTTTGTTGCAGCTTCACTTGCCTTCTAAAGGCGAGCCACTTGATCACGCAGTAACACATGCGTTGATACTATAGATAACTGTGGCCCATTTGCGATCACCAGGTTGTACAGCTTTTAGCCAATTGCGTCTCTTAGAGCCTGTAACAACTTTTCCTGTTGCAATAACGCCCATCTAGTTGCTAGTTTTATTAAAGTTGTAGGTGTCTTCATCTTAGATGCTGTACTTTGCCTTTGTATTGCGTACAAGCTCAAACCACAGCACAATAATCTCTAGATCCTTACATAGAGCTCTCTGGCGATCATGCTTTCAATTAAATTGTGTTTTAAGCTCTAGCGTGCGCTTAACAAAGTTCTCTGGCCACTTAATGCCAACCTTGCTAGCAGCGCGCTTAGCAAGTAGTTTGTTGGCCATATCTCACACCTCGCTCAGTCTAGGCGCAAATCCTTGGGAATCCAGTTCAAGTATGTGTTAAATAATAATTGATTCCTCAGGCTTAGTGAGCCTCCTTGATTTGGGCACACAATCGCGTCGTGCAGTCGTTCCAGCGCGTTGTCGTCTTAGCGTTGTTCAGGGAACTTCGTAGGTTGCTGCTGCGAGGTTTGCGCTTTGAATTTGGTTCTGATCCATAGCTAATATAGCTAGCAATATCCTGCCTTCGTTTTGCACTAATTGCATGGTGGGTGGTTGAGCTATAGTGGTTCCAAGTTGACGCGTCGCGTTTTGTTGGTGAGGGTGGCCACTCGCTTGTCCTGGCCGCTCGCTTATCGAATACGTTACCAATCTGCAGGAATAGTGTCTAGCGACAATAGTTAGTAATCTACTTGTACTAAGCTTTAACGTTACTCGCTAACCACCTTAAGTCACCCAGAAATTGAACATAGATCCTCTAAACGCATACATTATCCCTATATACGCAATGCCTACCGAGATTACTTGCAGTCCTTTTTCTGTCACGTATGTCACGTGACATCCCATATGTCCTATTCTAGCTAGCTCACTCTTCATGGGTATATATAGTCGTCGTGCGAGCAGTCAGCTCTTCACGGCTTTCACACTCTTTATACACACTTTCCATCAGACAGTTTACTTCCGCTTCTCACTCGTGACATTTTCCCTTACAATCGAACTTCAGAGCTCACGAGATGGCGTCAATGAAATAGTTCCTGAATTCAAATCTTCAAGTGACCTATTGAGATCGCAACATCTTATAACTGGCTATCGATGTGTGAAACAGAGGTATCAACTCCTCTATCTCTAGGAAATGTGGGCTAACTAGGAATATAAATGTAATTTCAATCAAATCACTGGTGAAAGGGCAGGGCTTCCCACTCTCCTACGCCAAGGGAAGCTGATGCCAACGAAGAAATCGTCGGAAATACTCGAATATAGAAAGCTCCAAATCTGGCAGAGAGCCTCGTTTGAAAAGCATAATCCTATGGCCGATGAAAACTAACCTCCGGAAAGACGGCGATCGGACACATACAATACTCCATGAAGTAAGTCTTTAAGGTAATACCACCACGAACTCTCTGTCATACTCAACTCATTATAGATGACCCATACTATTCCTATTGCGGTGAGGAAATGTTTGTGATATAGAAATATCACAAGGGGGTAGGAGGGCGTCTCGCAGCTATGCGATGTCCGAAGCAGCAATGCACTGAAGGGGGGAGAAGAATCAAGGTGGAGGATTGGCAGTAGACTCTTTGCAATTTCGTTGTATCTAACTACCAAACCAAAGATGAAAGATAGAAGAAAAAATGTTCATGATCTCGTTGGGTTAAAGGTCGTGTGTTCGGTGATCATGATGTCCGTGCTTGATGTTCGTGTGATGGCGGTCTGTCTCGATGATGATTGATCGATGGGCGTCGTGTTCGGATCCCCATATATATGCCGCGTTAAGTGATGATGAAGCAAGCAGCTAACAGAGAAACCAAAACTCGTTCCCTGCACCATGCACCCAAGCCTTCAACCTGTGCCAGTGGTAGATTCAACCGAAGTAGCACTTTGCTACGGCGCACTACAAGCCCAGATAATGATCCCCAAACTGCTCATCGAGCGACTGATGACGTTGCCTGCAGTCTCCTCGCCAAGATATACTGTCACGACAACTGCGGTTTGATATATTTTGTCCATGATGCGGACCTGGCTCGCTCGTTCCATGAGATTTTCCTTATCGATACTGTAACGGAGAATCTAGGCCCTGAAAGGGGTCCTCACCCGCCTATATATAGCCGTCCAGATAGCCCCTCAATTGACTCCTCACGGTGCTCCGAATCACCCACTTTTCACTGTTACAGATACAAATAGCATTAGTCCACAGCATTCGGTCACCATGTTTCTGACGTAGACGCCTAAGGATGTTGCGACAATTCGTCGCTACGCGCAGAGCCCTTCTTCCGTTGTGAAAGTGGATCGCTTGTCGAGGAGTAGGATCTCCCCATGTGTAGGATATTGCTTCGTACTTCAGAGACTTGTCAGATAATCATACGTGTTGAATCGTGCAGGCAAGAGGGTCTGAATCGTTTGGGCTTGAATGCAATACAAGGACCCGGATAGAATCATTGTGTTGCAGTGGTTGGTATCGATAAGGCAGCAGACTGTAAGATATACTATTGGTGGATGTTGCTAAAGGCTGGCAGATGTTGTCAAGAACTGACGGTCTTAGCAAGGTCTAGGCAGCAGCGCCACGGTGCAGCCCTCTTCGCTGCATATGGTATGTTTACGCGAGGTTGCTATGCCCCCAGGTATGTCGGCGAAAGGGCAACTGCATCGACATCTCCCAAACACGTGCGTGAATTCTGCCTTGCGGCATTTTATTCACTTCGTTTGATGCTCCTAGCTACCATTTGCTCGTCTCTCTATTCCTGTCTTCTCACATGGCTAGCGAATTATCTCACCCCTAGAGGCTCTGCAACGTATGTGACGTTATGTAGTCCGTTATTACATACCTTGGCTACTTTAAAATCGTGTGTTTGGTAATGAGAAAGAGGCGCCGTGAGCGTCGGCTCTGTGGCTTCTTTGGCATCCAAATGTCGACTGCTTGCTTCAACGACGGCGGCCAACCGCTGTTGCATAGGTTGACGTCGTTGCTCCATTTATATAAGACTTCTTCTCCGCTTCTTAACCATTTCCAAACGAGAAAATATAAGCTAATACTCGTTCGGTGACCGATATTGTTGCAAAAATCTACTCAGCCTCGCCCTATGACAGGCTCCATTGGACCCTCAGCGCCACCTCTCGGCTTGCAAATGCATACACCGGGCGTATCAGACGACCAAGCTGGCGAAGGTTCTCTAAAAAGCATAGGATATCATGAACGTGGCGTGATTCTAGCTGACATCCGACTTCGCCAAATTGATATTCCTGATTGAGGTACCCTGCTTCCAAAGCCATCGTGTTTTGCCTTGTAAAGGAATCAAGATTGAGATAGACTTGTGGAAAATCAATTCCGATATGCGTTGCGGAAATTACCCACGCACCTGTCTCTTCACCATATGAGTCCCCGCAGGCTCCTTAGGTAGTCGATGAACTTCGATGGGCCGAGGGTTGAGAGACTGCGCCAATTCGGCAGCAGTTGAATGCTGGATACCTTGCTATGCTGACTCGGCTTCCGATAGGATCCTCGATCAATCGTTAAAGGATACCGGATCTGCCTTACTCTGTGATGGGCCCATTCCTTGGGAGTTTCGGAACACGTGCAAACGGGTGATTGGGCATATTCTTGCGCCTGCTTTGCGCCTTGCGACTGAAGTTGCAGTTTTCTTGAAATCATACCCAATCGGGTTATAGCTCAGCCTGATGGCAACCATTCCTAACAAGCTGAAGCCGTGCCTACATAACCTGATAGGATTCTCTACAAACGATAGGCAGTTCTTCAGTTTCAATTCTTCAACGTGAACTTGTTACTCTTACCTGGGATTCATTACTTCTTGGAGCCATGGCTCGAATTCAGCCCCAGAACTACGATATATATTCCGATATTGAGTCACAGCAAAGTTCCGTGTCAAGAGGACCAAGCTCGAGGAGTGGAATGCTTAGGGTTGATGTGAAAATTGGCAGTGGAAACAAAATAGTGGTTCCCATAACAGATGTCACCACTTTCGGAGAATTGCAGGAGCAGGCGATTACGAGGGCGAGAAGGATGAACGTGAAGATCCCGCAGGGAGATCTCGTCCTGAGGCTCGAGAATGGGAATGGGCCGCTAGCTTTCCCGGACGATACCATCACAAATTTGTTGGACGTCTCTGACAGGCCTGAAATCTTCTTATGTTCGGCATCAATGGCAGAAGTAAGCTCATTTCTCATCCAAAAATTGGTAATCACTAAAGAAAAGTCCCTCGCTCCTAGAGCGAATCCGACCAGATATACGTTCGCTGGGTCACGCCTGCTCGAGCTCTTGATATGCCGACATTGTCAGCCATACCGATCGATCCGACAGCCATTTCGAATAACACGACCATCTCCGACCTCAAGGATATTGCGAGGGAACACATCTATCAATCTTTGACCGCAAACGAAGCATCTTTGAAAGCAGACTTCCAGATCGAATTATCCCTTCTACAGTGCGCCTTGAGGACCATGGATGCGAGCGAAACAACACTTGCCGATCTCGAATGTACAGGGAGCTTGTCTGAACCGCTGAACATCTTTGTTGTGCCAATGAGCCGTGCATTCGCCAATGAGGATAAGCCCCAAGATCTTTGGGCATTCGATAGCTCTGAACGTGGCATTGCCACTTTCATTACTTGCCTGAAAGTACTTATTAGTAAATGCAGGAGCATTGAGAGTACACATAGACGTATTCTCAAGACTCTGTTCAAAATCACCCACTTTCCACCAGCTTTGGAGGCTTTACATTCTCTAAAGGCAGAGAATAGGCTTCTTCCATTTGAAGTTGCTATCTTGGCTACATGCTTCCGGGAACTGGCCTTACGGGTTGTTCCGCCAGCCATGATAGGAATGGAGGTGAAGTCCGTCCTACAAGGCTCACGACAGCTATTTACCTGGTTGGAGGCTGAGACTCAGTCCCTTCAGAATGAAGTCGACGATCCCGAGGCTGCCCTTGTCCGCGTAATCATATTGGAAGAATGCAGGGCTGGACGGGATGCGCAACGCCAATATCGCCCCGGGAGACGATGGGAAGTCATCGAGCTGCAGGGCTCCGGCGATTCTTCCATAAATTCAAGTTCGACAGACGTCAGGCAGTCTAGGCTTGTGTCTATCGAAGCTCACACAACGTGTAGAGAGAAGTTCAAGCCGCTCGCTCTAGCACTATGGGGCTGCTACGACATCGAAAACTATTACATTGACTTCCGCAGCAACATTGATACCCCTCTAGACCATCGACGCACTCCTCTCGTCAGTCCTAGTCAGTTCAAGGAACTCCTGAGGACTGCAAATGAGAGCGAGCTCTTCAAACTCAAGTCGCCAAAAGCTGTCAATGAGCCATATAGCCGTGGCATCACCCTTTCGAAGGAGGGGTATGTCTCAGAGTTTGGCCATCCGGAAGGGGAAGTCAAAGAGGACAAGAAATTCCTTTGGAATGCAATTACAGACGTGGTGTTCGAGGATGCCGAGCCAGGAGAGGAGATCCTCCGCGCACTTGCGCCTATCAAAGCAAAAAGGAAGGCGGAAGGCACTTGGGAGATTGACGAGTGGGAAACACTACAAGCCGATCAGCCGCATGGAGGTCGCATCGACGCGCCGCAAGAAGCCATCGTTATCTGCTTCGATCTTAGTTCCAGCATGAACGATGCATTGGGAAGTACTTGGGTCAGCTCTCCAAACAGTTTAACGAAGCTAACGAAAGCCAAACAAGTGTTTGAGAATTTCCTTGGCCGCATGGTAGGCTATCAGTTCCTTAAAACCTTTATTGGAGTCGTCACCTTCTCTTCACACAACAAGATTAGCGTTGTGCGAGAACTGTCTAGAGTCAATCGACAAGACAGCTTCCAAGGGCTAGCAGAGGGATTTGAAAGCAACGGAATAACAGCACTATATGATGGCATCCGAATGGCGAAAGACAAATTGGTTGAGTTCAAAGCCAACAATCCGCAAGCAAAACTTCGGATCATTGCTCTAACCGATGGAGAGGACAATGACTCTATAAGTGAACCGGCCCAGGTGTGCAGGGAGCTCTATGATGCGGAAATTGTTCTAGATTCGATTATTATCGGATCCTCTCAGATAAATCAGTTGTTCAAGATTTCGAAGCACACCGGCGGCTATGCCTTCAAACCCTCCACGCGCCTCTTGCTTTTCCAGACTTTTCTACTGGAGCCGTTCCTGGACATCTCTACCCGACCCGATATTGAAAGAGTGCCCATCACTGACTGGTCAAATTCAACGCCTAAACGAGCCGACATGCAGACAATCTACGACTTTCCGCCTCGGAGAATGGATGAGCAAGAAGCAGGTGTCTTCGTATCTCTTAGCGCCGCACGAAGTTTCTTCGGAAGGCAGTTCATCCCTAGCTCTCGAGGCCAAAACAGGACTACAATACACGCCGCACGCTTGGCTTCACAGCGCCACTCAGTGGGAAGTTTTTCGCTAAACTCAAGCTCTACGCCACCTCCTCCTTACCGGGAACTGTCCGATACCCTCTCTGTCAGATCAGATCGCTCGACAATGTCGACAGGACGCATTTACATGTCTGAAATCACCGCCATGTTCTCCGTCGCACACGAGGAGCCGTTCAATGCAATGAATGTCTATGTCAACGAAGTCAACATGGGGTTTTGGAAAGTCGTCATTGAGGGACCAAGCGAAACCCCGTACTCACAGGGTACTTTTGTTCTTTCGGTGTCCATGGGACAGAACTTCCCGCAGGTACCGCCCACTGTCAGATTTCTGACTCCCATCCTGCATCCCAATATTACCAAGGTCAGTAGCTAAGGTGGGCCGCAGAAAAGCTGCTCTGAGCTAACAGGAAACCTAGCATGGTCGAGTTTGCCATCAGGTCTTTACAAGGGGTTGGAGGTCAAGCTACCACGTCCACACTGTGCTACAGTACATGTATGATTTACTGAGAAATCCGGAGGTAGGTACCTCTCCTCCACTCTGGAGAAGCTTTACTTTGAACAGTTTCGCTAATTCAAGGTCCTTATAAAGACTAATGATGCTGTGGATGAACTAGCCACTCTCAAGTTCTGGACCGATACTGATTCAGCAAACGCCGAGATTGAGAGATATGTAAGCTGCCTGGAAGTTCAGCTGTTATTCAGCCTAACTGGAAGACTAGGTCCAACATTTCGCAACGAAAACGCGACAGCAGCTGCAGCGAGATATCTTAGGCCAGTAGCGTGTCGGAGTTGGTTAAAGAGCAAGATTTCCTGTCGTTATCTTGGATGGAATATTGTGGATACCGGAAGACAGCCTGGTGACATTGCTGTAACAAGAGCACTGTCACAAGTGAGGGGCGTTAGACGTATTTCTCCTTTGCGGTAACGTCAACCTTCTCGTCGCGAAACGCACGGTGTAGCGAAACAGAATACTGGTACTTCGATTTTAAGTAGCTTTGACAGTTCAAGCACACCTGGCTTCCCATTACATTTGGGTAGGGTTTTTGTATACCTTCTCAAGTATAGGCACTGTTCGGTTGCCGAGGATCAGGAGGATCTTGGCAAGATTTCCTGGCCCAGTGGATTTCTGGAGTTGAAAATGGTGAGGGCCAAGAGAGTGAAAGCAAACATAGAGGTGACTCATCATGTGACCTACGGGCCAACATAAATAGATGAGCTGAGGCTGTCATCCATGATTTAGGCTTAGCTCGCTTTCTGACAGACCTGTTATAACGCAATTGTAAGACATAACACAGATGACAACCTACGTCGCGCCTACGTTGCTGGTGGGCATAGCGGAGAGTTGAGTAAGGTTGCTGTTTGAATATCTGGAGCTATGAACGGGCTAGAGTTTTGATGCAATTTCCCGCTCAAGGGTTCTCTTATTTTGCATCCTCTCGGTGGGTTTTCACCCCTCCTACTACCATAATATATCACGGTGCATCACGTGTATATATCACGTGTACTGTAAGCTGGCTGTATATATATGCTCGTTGAACCAGGCACGTAATGAACCAGGAACCTGTCATTACCGTCTCGCCTCATTACGATAGCATTCAGGTTAGTGGTCATAGTGTGAAGGTGTCGTTCTTGATGCACATGATGGCAGTACTGGTCATAAGGGTCAATAGATGGTGGAAGAGATGATATGAAGGATGTTGGGGCCTGTTAGGAGGGTTGAATAGAGAATGATTTTGAAGCCTTGAGGTGCTATTCGCGGACTTTCGGAGTTTTTTATGATTTACGGGGCTGATCTCCACTGTGGTGCCACAGTAAGATCTCCGCTCGTATACGGAGATAAGGACGTTTCACTAGCCACATGCCAAGCGGGCGTGGCTTTGGCGACTACTCATGTTAATAATGATTTTACTTTGCAGGAAAGAGGGAAACTTAGTGCAAATGGAGGATTTGCTGTTAGCTGGATTGTAGAATGACGAGGAGTGGTGGATGTGATGTGTCGTGGTTAGGTATTTACCTACCGTTCATACACCATAGATCTCTATCCATCTTCACCACCTGCAAGGTACCACTTCCGCAAGTTCGTACTACCAGACTCCGAATCTTCGTATCCACAGCCTCGTCCGTCATACCATCTCGACAGCCCAAAGCCTTACACTCCGTTTCTTCGTTTCCTTCGTATATCGTTTCGACCATCGCTTCCCCAAAAAGCAGGTCCTCAAGTCCCGCAAAAAAAACACGAGAGTGTTTTCGCGGAATTGACCGCTAATGACGCTCGTATTCTGATTAAAATGATGTTTGTTTTCATGCGGCGCGGACTAGCCAGGTGTTTGGTGGGAGTGATTGGCGAGGCAGTAATGGCGATTGGCGGATTGCCTGTTTGAGAATACGAAGGACAGTGCGACGGATGGATATCGACACGAGGAGTCACCATTTGCGATGAGAGAGTAATGAAAGAGTTTGTGGCGGATATGATGGCAAATGGGCGTGTTTGTAATTAGTATATATACTGTGGAGGATCTCGCCTGGTTGTTCATCATCGACAAGCCTGCATTCCAAGGTCTCGCATCACAACTTCATTCTCTACTCTCCTTCTATCATTTTGTCACAATGCATGTAGGTCTTCCATCACAATTAAAGTGTGCTCTTCAGCAATTAACAGACCAAAGTTCAGCACAGTTCTCCTCACCAGCCTAACAGCCCTTAGTATCGCCGTCGGCGCCAGCCCCGTCCAACCCGATAACGTCGACTTCGACAGCCCCATAGAACTCTACGACCGCTCGTACGACCCCATCGACGGTCCGCACGATGCCAATCTGATCCCCCGCTCAGGCATCAAGCTCTCGCAATCTAAAGCCGCCAGTATGCTGAAAGCCGCGGGCATCAAGTCCTCCTCGACTGGCAGCTGCACTAATAAATCAAACTCCAAGTGTACATCCTACGACGGAATTTACTCGGGCACTGTCAATGGTGTGATTACGCTCAAGAAGGCGTGTAATTGCGACGTGTTAATTACTGGGGGTACAGAAACAGGACACGCGGGGGGGAAGTACAGTCATTCAAACGGGTATAAGATTGATTTGCACAAGAATTCCAAGTTGGATAGCTATATCAAGAGTAGCTTTACTAAGATTGGTACGAGGGGGGACGGGTCGCCGCAGTGGAAGAGCAAGGCGGGGAATGTGTATGCTGTAAGTGTAACACTTGTTTGCAATGTATTGAGTGAGGTGCTGATTTCAGTTTTAGGATGAGGGCAGCCACTGGGATATCACGTACTATTGAGTGGAGATGAGGAGAACGCGGTTTTAATGGGGTAGATTCAATTCGTCGTATATTTCCATGCTGTCATATTTGGCGCTATGAGATTTAGCATATAATCTTGTTTCTTTTATGAAATATATCTAACGTACTTTACCAGTACCGTACAAGTGAGTTAGCCACCCCACGGAACTTTTGCAACGCCTCACCTACCAACTATGATGGCTCAACCAACTATTACTCGATTGACCTGCAACGAAGCAAATATACTCCTTGCTATCTCAGCTATTAATCAGGTCCAAATTGGAACCGAGTGATGCGCTGCCTCAACGCTTAACGTCCCCCGATCTGCCCTCCACAACTGACATGCTGGTATAGGTGCGCGACGTGATTTCCAGCCCAAATCAAAGAGTTTCACCAATCAAGAAGAGAAGTTGATTTTTGAGCACATGCCTGACCTAGATTTACGAAGATTTCTGTCCTATCGTAACGCTGTACGAGATATAGCCAATATGCTGCTGGTTGAGCGTGGTGGTGGGGAAAGTTGGCAAACACTAGCCAATAACTTTGCCAAGCGTACAATAAGCCTTACCACGCATTTTAATCGATTATACGACTAGCATAGAGCTCTATGTGAGGATCCCAAGATAATAAGGGGCTAGTTTGAGCGCGTACAGTGTACAAAGGCTCAGAGCCTCACTGAGTATCTCAAACACCAAGCAACGCGCGTGAGCTAGAGGATAAGTCAGCTCTCGTACATAAGAGGATTTAAAGGCACGTAGGTTCATCACCTACCTCAGTTGTGCAGTCGCTCGATCGGCTCACCAAGGGCACTGAGAGAATGGTTCATGAGATAGTGATGCTACGCGATCAAGTCTCTGCCCTTCAGAAGGCCAACGAAGCCGCCACAAAGCGTAGAGAGCGTAAAAGGAAGAAGATAGCGAAGTAAGGGAGCTTAATAATAGCAGCAGGTGCGGAGAGAGTTGCTCAAAGAGAGGCTGAGCAGCAGCTGGAGCGTGAAAGGCGCCTGGATGCAGCTCAATCAGGCGCGAGTCAAAGGGCTTCAACGTGCTGTAGCCGCTGCAAAGAGCCTGTGCACAACTCACGTACGTGTAAAAAAAAGACTGTAGATACTACCAAACCTCAAATAGCTTTTATATAATGTAAGCCCAGGACACCATGCCGTCACGTAAATATGCTCAGACTAATCAATCCGGCATATATATCAGCTGTACATACTTCCTCCTGCTTACATATAGATAGTATTTTGATGTGAGGTTGAACTACGTGATTGCAAATGTTGGTTGGGTGGCGAACTCTCTTGTAATGTACGTTATTTCACTTTAAGTCAAGCTTCTAGCTTGAAAAAAGGCCCAGTGATGATGCGTGCGAACTGCATTAAAAGTTCAGCGTTCAAATAGAAACCAGATTCGAAATGCTTTTATTCTTAACTTAACGAACGTCAATAGATTCTCTCCCGGATCATACGTGAAGGGCGATTGGCAATTTAAAGTGTGAAAGGATGGAGAGGCGCAAATGTGTTTTACACTACTAGGTCAAAAATTGCGTGAGTGAATCATGTGTGGATCGGTTAGCAACCTTCGGATACCAAATCAAGCTTGCATTAGTTGCAGTAGCTGTCACCTTAGCAAAGGATCCGCGTATCTAGTGAGTGATTCTATCGAAAAACTATGCGATCAAGCATTTGCTAACCTTTTTGAACGTATCCCAGTCCTTGTGGCAGCGGTTGTCGATGATGAGCGCCGTAGTGGACGTAGCGGGGACACTGAAGATAGTAGAAAATTTGAAGAGCTGAATTTTCTGAACGGTTTCAAGGTGTTTGTGTACGTGTTAACAAATTTGAGGATGGAAGGTAGAAAGAGGGTGGAGAGAAGGTTTTCGAGTAAGGCTAGCATGGTCGAGTTCTTATCCCAGCTGACGGGTCGGATCTGACATGTTACGATGGATGGGCCAAATACTGAATTGAAAAGTCAAGAGATGTTCTTTTGTGCAGTTGTGTCGAGCGTTGAGTGTCGAGTAACGAGCAAGTATCGTGAACTAGAGGGCGTGTGACGGGTTATGGTTGCACGGGGAAGGAGCTCGATTGGTACGAACTGTAGATTGGCCACGAAATGATCCTATGCGAGACCTTTCAAACTGTGCTTAACAACTTGGCAATGAGAGCATGCGCAATATAATAGCAAAGCCTTTCGACTGGAGTGCGTGGCCTTACAATGCGAAGAGACTGAGGTGCACATTCATAATCTTAGGGCAGTATGTTTGAAATGAATTAATTTATCTATGGATAATGGAAAGTTAGATGTGTAGCGTTTAAATAAAAAGAAGTGTGGATAGATACGTAATACCTTAATGAAGACGTCAGGCCTACGTTCTGAAAATGGCACAAAACCCTCTACGACGCTCCACCCGAGATAGCACCCGTGATAATCATGAACTGCACCGCCCTTCTACGATCAACCTCTTTCTTCAACATCAATAAGCAAGTTGCAACAACAACATCCTCACCCACACCCACAAGCTCCCCCAACACCAGCTGCCCACCGTTCCCTGCGCTACAGCTCTTACTTCCAGGCGTCCTGGTCTCCTCGTTTCGGATCAAAGCTGCTAGCCTCCTTTCCGCCATGCTCAGCACCAAGGCCGTGCCTTTTTTGCCCTCCTTTCCGAAGCCCTTCTCCCTCTTGTACTCCCACTCAAAGGTGCGACCGTCGGACAGCACGAACTTCTGTGATCTCGATGTCCATTTTGACGTTGTCTTTATCTCATCTTTCTCTACTCCCACACTGCCGAGAAGATGTAGCACAGGGTCCTTGCCCGGCCCAAAGAAGTATGTAGTGCTAATCACCTCCTCTCCGTCCGCATCTGTGAGCACGCAGTTCCCCGAGCTGCGGCGTGAGCGTGTCGAAAGGTACGCGATACTGCCATCTTGGTTGTGGATAGAGATCTGCAGCTCTGAGAGTGGGAGAGGTAGACGTAGGAGGGGCGAGCCTTTGGTGTTGATGGTGAGGGACTTGGTGCGATAGAAGAATGAGGACGCGCCGAGCGTGGTACCGCTAGTGATGGAGGCTGTGTCCGCGACGATGAGTTCGTGTTTCTCCTTGTCAGAAAGGAGGGTAATGTCGACGGGCGCGTGCTCGACTTCCTTCTCGGTAGTGGTGGTGCTCATGGTGCTATGCTGTGTGAGTTGCTGGTGTGAGTGAGGATGTTCTGTCGATCGACATTGCGACCTTATTTATATAGCCCATGATGAGCGGCGACAATGAAGTCGGTGAGGCTGCTCTACGATACTCGTGATGGAGTGGTGAGGCTTTCATGAGGTTGACTGCTGTGTTGCGGCTGGTGGGTGACATACTCAGCTCGTATCTCGCATTCCGCGTATCTTATTGCGAGATATGATTGGACAGGCACCCTGTTTTAAAAGATGCACTAGCCAGTTCTGGTCTCACACGCGCTATTTGGTGGAGGCGTGTCCATCTCTGTTTACCACCCGTTTGTCAGCAACTCTCAGACGAGCGGCGTGTCCGAATCTCTGCAAGGCATCATTTACTCAAACGTAATGGACGGATGATTCACGCAATGCTAGGGTACGACACTCAAGAGTTCACATTAAGTGGGACATGTCCATATACCTTCTGCATCGAGCGGCAACGGTAGTGTAAGAGACTGTTCACACTGGCCTGTCTCTCTCACTATGAGATGCCTTCTTTGGTGATGAACAATATATGAGCTTCAAATTCTCTTTTTCTGACCGCTACTCCTCTAATGTAGATATGAAACGCAAAAGTAGACTGAGTGGCGAGTATAATATACCTATTTATTTACCATGCATCCAAACGTCGATTATCATATCTACAGCAACACTCGCTCTTTCGCCCTTCAATGAGAAAGATCATGAGGGCCAGTACGTGACGGGTTTGAGAGAAGTGGACTGGGCCTCACGAACTTCACTTCTCCCACTCCTCCTTCACTGTCTATCACGCTCACCACCTGACCACCCGCTACGGTTAATGGTCCGGAACTGCCATCTACCACTGGTGTGGACGATCCAACGCGCGAGACAGCTATGTAAGAACACTTAACGGGTGACGCTTCATTCTCTGAAACACCGACAAAACATCAGTCAGCGGTCGACACAACGAACGTAGAGCCTACCGCTGAGGGAGACGCTTCATTGAGTAGGACATCGACGGAGCAGGTGACCCAAACACCAACGATTAGCGCAACCTCAACATCTAACAGAGGAAATCCAGCCTAAAGGAATATCCGAAATACCCTAGATTATGCGAGGTGCGGACTATGACCAACAAACTACTTGCTTAGCGTGCTACTGGCTAGGCGTAATGATATTACACATCACCAGCTCTGGAAGGCCCTCGGACAGGCTACGGGCCAGTCACGGGTCAGTCACGGGCCAGTCACAGTTCTGGACAGGACCAAGTGACTACGTAGGAGTATATCGGCTTCTCGACGCCCCTAAGTCAACATCAAGTATTCATCTCAATATAATATCATACCTTCATTTAAGCTTCCTACGTACTAAACCCCTCACACTCTTATCCGGTTGTTCAAATGGTGTAAGCTGGAGCGTGGAGGAAAGAGGTGTCAAGATGTGTATTGTATGTGATGTATGTACAGCTGATATATATATGACGGACTGATTAGTCAGTGGCATATCCACGTGATATTATGGTGTCCTCGGCTTACAAATGGTCTTGAACGATACGAGCGTCGATCCAAAGATAGCGGATAGAAGGCGCTCGAGCCGTTCTGACCGCATCTTGCAGAGGTTCTGCTATAGATATGATCGATACCCCTTCAAGATGGGAAGAAAAAGTCTCAGGCGTAGTCTTGAGCTGAATATCCCCTACATGTTTTGGCCTTAGCAGAAGCTTAATGCTGCGTGATTGACTGGTGTTGGCGCAGATGCAGAAGAGGTTTCTAGAAGCCTTATTCCATTAGCATTATTCCCAGGCTCCAGGTCGAGGAGCCTGGTAGGTGTGGTTCCGGAAGGCTGAGGATGGTCGTAATCTTGAGCACAAAAGTCAATCTCTTGTTCTAGCATTGCTATGTTTTCTTCGCACGAAGCTTGCTGCTTCAGAGCACGCTGTAACTGGAGCCACCCGCGGCAAATGCCTAAGAAATTCAGTAAGAAAGCTCACATATCCACCAAGTGCTCACCATCCTCAGCATCTACCACAAATATCAATGTTTTTCTTGACGTCCTAAGCAATTACTTGTTCCAGATTTCACCTGCAGCATTCAAATACATGCATTATAAATGGAGTCCAGACTCTTGTGCATGTTTGGGTCTCCAAAGATGACAAATTTGATACTCAATCTCCACATTATTGGTCAAACCAGGCGTGAGGATCGCAATTCACAATGCTGCGTAGAAAGAACAACATTTCCGATTCGGGTAGATTTGGTAAAAGGTTGCGGCTGTCGTATTTAAGGTCGAAATATTGCCCCTAGCCATGTTCAGGAAATTTGGGAATGCTATCATCTCCTTAGAAGCCACCATCATCGATGGAGTTGGTGTCGCATAAACCTCAAACCGGTGTCATCAACACCAAGCTCCTAAACCGCAACTCAATTACTGTCCATATTAATATCAGCTTTAAAATCTCCCGTCGCGATTCGGCCGCTGAGTGTATTTTATGGGAAAGAAGTTTGAGCCGGTGATAATGTGGAAACCCGCTCGGGCCAGAGCAACGGGGAGAGTAAGTGGGGCAGTTCCCAATTTTGTTATTACTCCATAAAATATGTGCTTCATCCTGTCGAACAAGTGTGTTTTCATATAAGGACTAACCTAGTATCTCGTTTGCGAAAGTTACGAAATTGAGTTGAGGTTTCTGCGGATTTGCTCACAATCGCTTTCTGTTCTTAGTGATGAGCAAAAGGGCGCAGTCAAATCTCACCCGTCAAATCCTTCCAACAGACGTCGCCGACCTATGTCTTCCCCGAACAAGCCCCAGGTTATGTTTATAATCGTTTGCATAGACGGTTGGGCGGTGAGCACAGTCCAGCCGACACCGAGTATCTTCAGCCTCACAACTTGGCGAGCGCACGGATGGTACCTCTAGGCTCTATGTAGAGGTAGCGCGCATCTCCCTCTAAGATGCAACCAGTAGGAACCCCGGCTCGACGCCAGAGGTTTTCTTCAGTGCTGAACATTCGCCGCACGGTCAAGAATCCAAGACTCTATATTCAGTGCAATTTCCCTTTTCGGTTAATACTAGCCAAAATCGCACTCAACCTGTGCTGAATGTTACACCGCGCTGTAGACTCCGCCACTATGAATAATGTGTAGCAGCATGGAACATCATTTTGCAATACGAACCGATCTCCACGCAGCTGCTGTTGTGGCAGGGGCAAACTGTAGAAGCTCGATCGACCTTAAAAACTGATAAGTATAAGTAGGAAGGCAAAATCCATTAAGAAGTATCAACACTATTCAAATCACATCTCATCACTCCAACACCACTCCGATACCTCATCACTCCAATTGCACTTTCAGCGCGACACACTACACATCCCGCATCACCAGCCATCAAAATGAGGTTCACTCTCGTCGCCGCTCTGGCCGTCGCCAGCCTCGCAGCCGCCGAAAACTGTCAAGAAGGCCTCACATACTGTGGTTACAATCTCCTACTTATAGGTACTGATTTTCTTTCTGGCCGAATTCTCCGTATAAGCTAACATCCATCTCCACAGGCAATTACCGCGGGGATATGGAGCAACTGATCCAAGCGGAGGGTCTAGATAAATTTAATTCCATGGAAGAAGCACTCTCAAATACAGTCTGGGAGTGTCTCAGATCTTCGACGGGCGAAGTTGAATACGTGGGCAAATGCGGTAACCGCAAATGCATCGATGGTGGAGCTGGGAATAGTGACCACTGTGAGCCCCAGCCACAGATACCGGCTTGTGCATATTTCCCTCCGGACAACCCTTTGGCCTGCCCGCAATGGCTTCCTAGGGGGATCGGTTTGACTGGTGCGCAAAGGGTCTGATTCATAGATACACACTGAGAGGTGCGCCGGGGGAAACTTTGCCGATGGGATTTGTATATAGCTTGTATTAGGATGTATTTCTGGTAGATATTTAACCGTCTGCTTTATGTAATGTCACTTCATTTCGAAGCATTTTATAAATCGGAAAATATTATTAAATATAGATTGAGCAGAGCATGGCTCAGCATGGTCACTATTACAGGTATGCAGTAACAGCGTGAACAAGATCGAATATACAAGGATGCTAGACTTGAATCTGGAGCGTCTGCCATGGTAATTATCAATAAAGTGAAGGGAAAGAGTGCTTAGATATGTGTCATAATTTGATGGAGTAGAGAGATATGGATATTCATTGTATTGATTCTACTGAGGAGCTTCCGAAGAAATAATTATATAATTGCCAAGCACGCTAGAAGTCTGCTAAGATAGTGAAAGCAAACATGGAGGTTACACATCATGTGACGTGTGACTCATGCATAGAGTGAACTCATCATGTGACTCACCGGCCGATAGTGTGTAACATGAGCAGCCGTTTAAATAATAAAGGCACCTTCTACTTTGCGTGTGTGAAGTATTCTAGTCCCGCTAACAGAAGCTTGGTTCTACGTGTATGTCGTGGTAGCAGGTTCGAGGAGCGGAGGTGCTGGCTGAGCACAGATGCACGTCGGAAGTTAGATCGATCAGGTGGCGCCGAGGAGAGCATGTACGTAACGTGCAGGCTACGATGCGTTGGTGAAAGGCCGCAGCGGAGTGGTGGGTTTTGTTAAACAATCGGTTCGGTGATTGTAACCAGTTTGATCGTCCTCACAGGCAACATGCGTTCTCTATCAACAGCTATGTTTTGCTCTAGCTATGATTGGTGTACTCATAGCTCGCTAAAGGTGAGACCATAAATTCATCCAGCTTAGAACCATCCACTACCTAACCTAGTAGCAATTGCACAGTCTCACCCTGGTTCAAAGCACGCGTATTCAACAGGTTGTGGAGTACATTCTTCCACGTTTGTCCTTTGATGCCATAAGACTGATTGTTTTAGTCTCTAGTCCTCGCGATCTGCCCTCTTGCACGATAATCTGGGATATTTTCATAACAGTATATGTTGGGAGTATATAGAACGTGGGAATCACGTGTTGATGTGTAGATCACGTGGGATGTATGGATCACGTGTGGAGGTACCAATCACGTGTGGACACGTGGGGCACTAGCCATACTAGGCTAGTGCACGCGGCGGTGAGGTGGATGGTATTCCCTCTGCTGCACCGCTTCAAGATAGACAGACACATGAATTATTACCACCTTTGAGAACCCAACGATTGCTATTGCAATAGCTCTGTGAAACCAACAGTATAAATAGATATATAACTATTATAGGAAAATGGCCCAGCTTTATATAAAAATAAGTACTTTTTCTAGTTATAAAGCTTCTATATACGGGTCTGATTTGTAATAATGCTAGAAATCCGTTCAAGAAGGGGATGTACACGGCCCTCCCATGAAAAAGTGACTAGCGCGAACTACCACCCAGGTAAAATTTGGATGAAAAATAGACATATGTATGGAAGACGCACTACTAGCGCTAGTCGCATGTTCATGGGAGGGCTGTGTATAAAAGAAGTTTTGTGTGTCGCCAAGTCTCGGCTAATATTCGCTAACTGAAAGGGGAACTTCCAAACTCCCCAATCGCAAATGGAGAGCTTTCACACGGCTTCTTCAAAAAAGGCTTTTCGGGTATGCATTGTGGGCGCAGCACATTGCTAAATTTCTGCTAAATCCCCAGTTCCTTGCCTGATCCCGCGCTACCTATAGACGGGATATCTCTATTTGTTCCAACAATCCACGCTCTCAATAGAAAAGAGATTCAGGTAATGTCGTCCACGAGGCTGATTGATTCTACATCTGCGAAGCCCAGGTCGGAAGATGTCAAGATTTTGGTTTTTGGGTTTAGTAGGACTGGTGAGTTTCCCTCATTTTAAGGACCCGGATGGTTGCTGACGCGATCAGGGACGATGTGTGAGTGGCTTCATGATGGCGAAATAGTCTGCTAAATATAAGCGCAGCTCTGAAAGTAGCGCTAGAAAAACTTGGCTACAAAGTATACCACATGTCCGAAGCCCTAAAAAACACGTCAAAGGGACACCTGACTTTCTGGAACGAGGCTCTGCAAGCAAAATTCGAGGGGAAAGGGAAACCCTTTGCCAGAGAGGAGTTTGACAAGTTTCTCGGAGACTACAATGTGAGAACCTATATAGCAACCCTTTTACCGCCTTTTGTCGTTGATTGGAATACAGGTTCTCGAAGACATACCAAGTATTGTGTTTGCGGATGAGTTGTTGAAGGCGTATCCTGCCGCGAAGGTGATTCTCACCAATCGGGATGTGGATACTTGGCTGCAAAGCATGAATAAGACGTTCTTCACCATCACAAAGTGGAAGACAATGCCGTTCTGGTGTAAGTACGACAAGGTATACTCGAACTCCAAAATTCCTACTCCCGTTGTCCCTAGTACCAGATACAGCTCGAATTGCCGTTACTCACTCGCTTAGGTCTTCTGGGGCCCCTACATGTCCATCGTCAACACCATAACCACGCACTGGGGCGCCGGCGACTCCAACGATCGTCTTGCACTGCGACACTCGTATATCAGCCACTATGCGCATGTACGACGCGTTGTTCCGACTAGTAAACTCCTTGAGTTTGAGAGCAAGGATGGCTGGAAGCCACTGTGTGAGTTTTTAGAGAAGGAAGTGCCAGAGGGGGAGTATCCGAGGGTCAATGATGCGAAGGAGACGGTGAAGCTGCATGGATTTATTTACTGGTATAGGATCTTTAAGATTTTGCAGCGGCCATTGCTTGTTGTTCTGGCGGTTGTGGTGGGGTGGGTTGCGTGGTCATATGGGAAGGATGGGATGTGATTGAATAAGGGGGTATTGGAAAATTGAAGACATTGTGCTTGTTCTTGAATGTAGTAATTTGAGCTGAAGACAAGTCTTGATTGCATGAAGCTGGGTGGTTGGTAATCGCGAAAATGGCACCATTCCCGATTGGGGTGAGGTCTTGGGCTTGGCAGACGCGTCTTACAACCTCAGCCTCCATATCCCTCCACCATAGCTCTTCTCACAATCTCTTATATGTCCAATCTAGCATGCGTATCATCTCACGCATCCTCCATGCGCTCCTCGTACTAACTCTTACCTTTCTCCTCCTCTGGAGCGTATACTACGCGATCTCGATTCTCCTTCCACAACCTCCTCCTCCACCACGTCCAAGCAAGGAAGCTGAAGAACTCGAGCGCGTGATAACGGTTCAGGATATTGTGAGTTTCTCTTTCCGAGGGAAAGCGGGGAGGAACGGGTGGGCTGATCGATGGGTAGGCGAAGAGTTTGAACACGCATTGGTATTCGTTTGATATTGAGAATTGTAGGAACGTTTGTGAGGCGAGTTATGAGGCATGTCGGGGGAGGTTATGTGAGGGGATTTTGGGCGTCAAAAGGTGGGATCGGTCAGTGGGGGCTTGAATCAGGAGGAACAATTCTGAGAGACTATTCCAAGGTTACGTTCTCGAGACCGAAATAAAGGAAAACACGAGATACTCTTTAATGTTGTCAGTCAATTCTATTTACCCTTCTTTCTTATATGTATTATGAAAAGTATACGGTCTTTGGTCAGATTTTTTCGTTCGCACGTGGTGTGCATTCACCCATCCCCGTATAACATTTAGACACGTCTGCTTTGCATGCCTTGCCAAAAATTCTTGTAGCTTCCTCATGTATGATCGTGAACGGACGGTCCTGTTCTCGGTTAGTGTTCTTTTGTGATACCTTGAATTAACACGAAATCTTGTGACCCTTGGACCTACAAGACGTCATCTTGAGATCTCAAATGCACACTTGCATGCAGATCCTGTGTAACGGTTTAGGCCTGTACGGATGTATCTAGCTGATCCAACGTTAATTGGTCTATAAGCTGCTCTGACTGAATCCCTCCTAGAACAACGTAGCCGCCAAATGATCATTGTCCCCCATCAGAAAACCCTTACATCCTGGCTATCATCCTTTAGGGATACCGGATTGGTTCGTTCAATATTGGCAGAATAAAAGTTCCAGTACCTTGGGAGGTTTAATTAGCAGAAAATTTTCGATTCGTTCGCCATCATCATCACTCAGCCTTACTATTGCAGAATGGATACTCCAGAGTTGTGACACTTGTATCGAAAGGTCTTGATTCACAGATTCTAGATCATATGTTGGCCTATCAAAATCCAGTAAGATCCCTTCCACTCCCCTACGATATCGGGCATATAGACAACCCTACAGTTTCTACCTTCCTCATTCAAACCATATCCCAAGTGTATTACAGATGGATATCATAAGTGTGGTGGCTTTTGAGGACGCAGTGTTCTCAAATTCCTGTGCCGTATGAGCGCTCCAGCAATTGCAGGTATGCCAAACGAGTGAACTTTGTGTAAGGTACAAATCCAATTCTCACACCTCCAGAATTCTTTTCAATTTAATTTTCCACCCAGTTTATACCAATTAACACTCAGGAAACAAAATCATTGGAGCCTCGGACCCCTGGAAGATATAAATCCACCATCATGTTGCCAGCGGTGGCACAATTAGACTCTAGCATCACAACGACGACGACGACGAGCCCGAACAAATTCTCCATTGGCAACCCGAGTGTAAGACCGAGATTTTTGAGTCGTTTTACCTTCGTTACGTGTTGGTGAAGACACACCACCACGAACATAGCATGGTCGACTAGTTGATGAGCCATGCCTGCTGCTATCACTATCGTAACATGCGTCGCCGTCTTCGTAATCATCCTCGGTATCGTCGTTCCCCAGATTTAGTGTCTCAGTCTCAGAAGCGAATATATTCCAAAGATTCCATACACTGGGAGCGTCATCCTGTGGGACGTTGTTGATCTCCCTCATCCTAAATGCATTCTTTTTTGGTTCGTTGATAACTAGGAGAGTGACGAGTGGGGTGGAGTCATAAATATGCCCCTCCAATACTAAAGGGTACAAACCAGGATTGAAAGCCAGTTTCTCTTGGATGTACATGCGCCGATAAGCTGGCATCAGCAGGTGGAACACGATTCGCTTCTTGCTGCCCATTTTTTGCATGTAGGTACGAATGTGCATCATGAAATAGCACAGGTGAGGCAGGCTATGCGAGATGCCGATCAACCGTTTGAGTTTCTTATGATCCTCAATGAGGGCATAGAAATCGGGTTGCCAATTGGTGTCGGGATGGTACACGAAGAACCAATGGCTCGTGCGACCAGCCTCATTACGCGTCTCACTTATGCGCTATCGAAGGTATTTCCAGATGTTTTAGGCAAACTTTTCGGCGGATATGAGAGCAGTTTGTGCATCAAGAGTGTCGTGGATTTTGCCCAACTTTTCTGACGCGTCACTGCCCTGCAAAGCGATCACTCCTAGCATGGCCACTCCGGCGGGTAGAGCATAAGAGGAAACCAGTGCACTAGCATGTTGTGCGCCTAGGGTTTTCGTAAGTGCAGGGATCAGAACATTGACTGTGCCCATGTTCTGCCGAAGTCCTTTTCCAATGGTGTATTCGTTATATACACCCAAAGCATCGCGAACAAAGCCAACGAAGGCCAAACTTAGAGGTTGCCACATTGCACCTCTGTTTCTCTTCGTTAACACTGCCTCGGATTACTATAGGACGTACGTAGGTGACGGTACGATGATGAGATTGAAGTGATAGTCTTGTTCAGCCTCGTCAAGCGTAAGCCATCAAATTGTGTTCTTGATAGATAGCTCAGTCAGCTTTCTTAAGATTGAAACCTAAGAGATTGCTTACATAGAAGTAAGATATTAATCTCTCGAAAGTATCGCCGAAGAGAAAATGAAAGGGTTTCAAGAGTCAACCTGGCAATGCCTAGGGTACATACGGTCAGCCTCGCGGGTTGTTACGCCATTTAGTGGAACTTTACAAGATCAAAGAGATCCAAGACAGACGTTTGAGTTGAAGCTATAACAGTAATATGTCCGTCTTCTCAAGAGGAGAAGATCTAAGGCGAGGTAAAGATAGATAGGAGAGTGTGTGCGTGGAGCGTCTCAAGTTATCATGTATGTGCCCCGCATCTACCCTCCTCCTCCAATTTCTGACGAACCATGACTCTAATATGGTTGTACAAAAAATGCAAGACCCACCGCTCTAACCGTAAAGTCTTGAAGGTCCCAAAGAGCAAAAGGGAGCTAACATTATAGGGAAGCGGGATGCATCCTTTCAGTCGCGTAGATATAGGGTACAGACTCCCACTCATTGAATATACAGTATCAAGTAGCAGAATATATCATCGTGAGAGGTACTGCTAGTGTTAGTGTCAATTTCCCAGGTTGAAGGCGGTCGTGCAGAACTCACGATAAAATTCATGAACGGAGCACGAAATTGAGTTATTTATTATTATTATATAATCTATTTACCGTCTGTTACTAGCCCTAGCTGGAATCACGCAGATTATTACCACTATTTACACCCGATGAAAAAAATACCCTTGTTGATGATGCGTAGAAGAAGCTCCCGAAGGCTTGCTAGTACTCCATTGTGATCCGTTGGTGCAGACTCACACCTCTGCCGTTCTCCCAGCGCTGCTGTTGCTCCTCGCAGGCACCGAAAGCACGTTTTATTATAGCCTCTGTCCTTCTCTCTCCTTGTGATCCGTTGGTGCAGCCTCACGCATCTGCCGCTCTCCCAGCGCTGCTGTTTCTCCTCGCAGGCTCTGACAGCACGTTTTGTTATGACGTCTCCTAGCACCATACCAGTAATTTGAGAGGTCTGTCCACATGCTGTCAGCATCCGCTAGTTGTCGACATGGCGACCTAGGTTTCCCGTTGCATACCTAAGGGGCTAGAGGTCCAGCTGTCGCTGTTTCGTTCACCCGAGGGCGCGAGGAGGTCAAGGTCTGTCTGCGTGTCGCCTGCGTCTGTCTATCGCTGACATGGCGACCTGGATTGCCTGCCGCACACCGTCACAGGATAAGCCTTCCTTGGAGGGGTAATAAAATAGTGCTGCCCGTCAAGCTCGTGTAAACAACATCTCACTTATCTCTTACAGCGGAGAGTTATGAGCCAATCAGATCTGCCCTGCTATGTCTCCGAGTGCATGCCACAAGAAAAGTGCAAGAGACTCCCAATAGCTTGCTCGTTCACCTGCCAAACTCCTAGAAAGATAAGAAACTATGCAATGTGCGCAGTAATATTCTCACCACACATATCATAATTTGCAGAGAATTGTATGTGGAGAACTCATCGATGGAAAGTTTGCGCGAAACTGGCAGTGGGCATGATGAAATCTCGGATAGGAACTTAGAAGGTATGTATATAAAAGTCATGAAGATACAGCATATGCGTATAACATCAGTTCTTTATCACTCTGAAGCATCTACGACTGCTTGAAAACTAGGAAAAGGTTCTTTTCATTGTATCACCCTTACTCAAACGACCACAATGACCACCACTGCTGCAAATATGACAAAAATAACACTCTGGCTCTGGCCGGTTGGTCTATTTTCCCCATCGACTTGTGTACTATATTCGCTCCAAACGCCTCCCTTTTTCTATCGTCGACACGTACAATATAACACTCATACCAACCCAAGGCGAAGGCGAAGAATGAAGCGAGTGATCAAATTATACCCGATAAACGACACAAGTTAAGAAAGAGCGCACAAGTCCAACGTTGTATGCGATTGAAGACTCTTCAAGGCCGCAGCGGCATCCTCAAGGTTTGAGAATTCACGGATCTCGTATACGATAGAGGGTTTGGTAAGGCGAGCGCGTAGGGCATCGTTCCGTTTGACGAGGTCACGCACACTTTCACGTACGGCGCGCTCGGAAACTGGATGATCGAGTTGAAATAACTTCGCCGTCGGCATTGGGAGTCGAGAATAGAGCTTCTGCAGACCGCAGCTCCGATCCAGACCCATTTGCCCCGTTCGCACAAGTTATCCTTCCATGGTGGGAACTCTGCGCATTGTGCGCAGCAGCATTCTCACACAGCTTCTCGAGAGGTACATGTTGTAAGAAGTCCTGGAGTATGATTGTGATTCCCGCTTTTCGAGCTCGTGACGCGATTTGGACCGCGGGGAAGGAATCCCCTCCAAGGGTGAGGAATGGGTTTTCTAGGTTGGAGGAGTCGACGGGTTGGTTTGAGGACTTGCGAGCAAATTTCGAGGACCTTGGCTTGAGCGGTGGAATAGCCACTCGACTCCATTTCGTGGTATATGTTGATTAATTGCTTTAGAGGTTGTAGATGGATTTAAGGGATTGACGATGAATAGCTTGGTGTCTTATCTGGAATGTACTATTGGCATCCGATAAACAACAACTGGACACTGCACGTGGTCATCGGGGACGACGTGCAGCATGCCGTCTCACAGATCTAGGTGGCGGCCGTCTTTAAATGCACCGACTAGAGGCTCTAGCCAAATTTCCAAAGCCAGGCGTTCCTTCAGCCCTCTAGGTGGACGGCTGCACAGGGTGGGTCGACTCAGGAACTCTGCTGAGAAGCTTGGCGGCCTAACCCAGTATAGAACAAAACATATATATATAACGGACTGATTAGTCAGTGGCATATCCACGTGACGGTATTACGCCGTAGCAAAGTGCTACTTTGCGCGAATATACCACTAGCATAGGTTAAAGGCTTGGATGCATGGTGCAGGGAACAGGTCGTGTTTTCTTTGTTAGCTGCTTGCTTTGCAATCAACGCAGCATATATATAGGGATCCGAACACCACACCCATACACGACATGGATGAAACAACACGCACGGAACGCACCACAATTCAACAGAGAAATTACTATCAACCAACCCCCGACGAGATCACGAATGCTCAATCTGTTTTTCATCCCACTTTCTTCTTTCATTTGGTTTGGTAGCTGGATACAACGAAATCGCAAACAGTCAACTGCCAAACCTCCACCTTGATTCATCTCCCTCCTTTAGTACATTGCTGCTTCGGACATCGCATGGCTGCAAGTCGTCCTCCTACCCCTGTGTGATATTTCTTTATCACACACACCTTTCCTCCACTGCAGTATGTTGTCCTAGGCTTACATATACTTCTCTCGATTTTTGTAGCAGTAAGGAAGATGTGTAATGCTGATTAAGGCATGATAAGGGAAACAAACTACGTACACATACGGGCTTGGAAAAAGATAAAACAGAAAAAATCCTCCCCTCTCACTCCAGCATCTTCCTCTCTCCTAACCCCGGTACCGGCACCAACATCGACCCCACCGCCCCCCCCGGAACCATCGTCCTCGAATCCGCCCCCAACTTATCAACTGTCCACACAAACCTCACACCCACCCTCTCAAATACATCCCCTATCCCCTTCATCTTCCTAACACCCTCAGTGCACTGTTCTTGAATCCCACTCGGAACCCCAATAACAACTTCTGTTAAACTTGGAAAATCGTTAGGCGCCTGTAGCGCAAGTTGGTGTAGTCCATTTTTAATGCCGCGGAACGTATATGTAATGCGGAGACGCGCGACAGTAGAGGGTAGGAAAGAAACAAGCCGGGTTGAGGTGTCGGGGTCGTGGGCGCGGTAGATGGAGCGACAGTCTAGTGAGATGTCGGTGAGAACTGGGAAGGTAGCGAGGGAGGAAATAGGGTTGTAGTCCACAGTTGGTGTGTCGTATATATCTCTGCGCTCGTCATCAGACTCAGAGAGTTCGCGTTCATCGTCCTAGTCTTTTAGTGTATGGATAGAGCGCGGGAGGTAGGCAAGGCAGAGGCGTTTTAGAGAATTTGTTAGTGGCAAGAGGAGGTTGTTAAGAGAGAAGTTGTAAGTCGTCATGCCGTCCCAGTAATATTCTAGGTCTTCTAGGCGTGGAAATTTCTTGTGGAAGTCTTCTTCTGCTTCCTCTAGGCCCCAGGTAAGGGACCAAATTAGGTTAGAGGCACTAATTGTGCTTAGACTGTCAATTACAAGTTTACGCAGTTGTAAGAGACCAAGGATAACGCAGTCAATGTTGAATTGTCCTTCTTCTGAGTTGTACCCTAAGTAGTGCGTTGACCAACCACTGCCATCACATGCGTATAAAGTCTCTATATTTAGCGCGGCACAGAAAAAGTTGGCCATCTTATTAATTTTGTAATCGTTTGAGGCTCTTATTAGGCCTACTGTCTTAAGTAAGGGAAAAGTAATGATTGGAGGGAGAATTAAGTCACTATTATTGTGTAGGCTGTCAAAGTATCCAGGATGAGACCGGGCCAGAAGTAGTGTGTTGACGCGGGGCATGCACTGAAGACTAACTAGAAGAAGTTTATCGTGATTTAGAGGTTTTCCCGTTTGGTAGTACGTCTTTTTTAATCTCCAAGGAAGCAGGTTCCGCACAGTCGCGATGTTTAATAGTGATTCTATTAAATCTGACTACCCTTTATACTGCCCTTCGTATTTCAATTCTGGTGTCTTGCCATAGTATAAGGCCCTGTTTGGAATGATCTGCAGTGATTTGACACACATACCCAGATCAGGACGTTGTATAATCGTACGTAAGAATTGAGGTAAGAAGTCGTATTCCCACGGTGGTCCCCAGATTAATTGGCTAGGAATCCAGTGCTTTCTTCCTTTCTCGAGATTTCCCGTCGCGTAATAATGGTAGAGAATCGGTTGCGCGACACTACATAATGCTTTGGACGTACGGCATAGAAATGCTAGTGTCCTCTTGTCCTGTACTACCTCAGTCACGTCTGCGTTGGCAAAATGGCCTGGATTTTGGCAGTGGAAGCAAAGCTTAGTGAAGATGAGAATGAGGACATCATTAGAGATTTGATCCAGGGGCATGGCGGTGGTTGGCTAAAACTGAATTTTGGTCAATGGTACTGTGGTGTGGTCCTTCAGGTGGTATCCAAAGAAATACCGCTTTGAAATAGTGTAAAGTGGGATAACCTGCTAGGTGTATGGGTATGAAGCGACTCGTTGTTCGTTAAGGGCGTTGAGGAGTAAGAGGGGCGAGAGCGACCAGCGAGATTATTATATGCGATGGAGAGCGCTAGTGTAAATCAGGCCTCGCCAAGCCGCGTGCCCCATATTTCACAATTACCGTGGTGCTAATCTTTAGGCTGATTCTGCTGCGCCGCAGAGCAAGAGCCTTTATTACTCTGCGGTCACTCTGCTCACATGACTGGTAGCTACGAAGCTCAAACAGAGACTCCCCACCACGATTCAGTTGGATCTTAAATATTGTTCAAGCTATAGAGCAGCAAATATAAGCCTTTACTGCATTACATTGTGAAATTGTAATGTTAAGATAAACGTCCAGGATCCTGGCGCTCTTCATGTAAGCTGGAGGATCGAGGAAAAGGTGTCAAGATGTGTATTGTATGTGAATTATGTACAGCTGATATATATATATGACGGACTGATTAGTCAGTGGCATATCCACGTGCCATTATGGTGTCCTCGGCTTACACTTCATGATACAAGCTTGAGCTACTTAGTTCTTCTTACAAGTGCGCAAAATATTCTGAATTATTATGTCTTGACTAGAGAACTTGGTACCCAACGCAGCAACGTCAGTATCTTTTATTGCGGCTCAATATTTGGCCGCATCAACATAGTCTTTGGGTGCTTTCAAGCGTCCCAGACTCAACATGTCCATAATAGCAAACGGGGCCATATTTGGGTCTTCAATTACCATTTGCAGAGAGAGGCCTGTGTTTGTAGCCGCGCCGACCATAGCAATAAGTCGTGCCATGGTAGTTGCGCCTGCACTGACGGCCGCCGCCTCGCCCAAGAAAGGTACTACAAGGAAGACTACAGATAGTATTGTGAGAAGCTTATTCTTCGCCTCTTCCTTCTCTTCCTTCTCACCAAGTTCTTTTGCGTCTTCTATACCTTCAATAGCATTTTGCACAAGGAAGACGGGAACAGCAAGCGACTGCACTATGTCTTGATTGTTTCTGTTCTAAAGCCCCATACTAACATCAAAGATCTGCATGACAAGGGTGTGAAGCAATCTACCTTAATTTTCCATTGCCTTGCTAACAATATCCTTAGGATTTGGGATAACATAGTCTTTCTTTAGACGTGCTTAGCTATTAATAGTGAGGTCTAGGTTGTTGCAAGGCTCAGGCTGGCAATTTAAATGCTCTTTGTACATAAAGAACTCAATCTAATCCTGGAGAATGCCTGTCTTGTTGTTTAAGTCTTTATAAAACCTATTAGAGTCTCGCAAGGTTATTGTAATCTTCCAAACACTAAATAGCTAATCCCCGCGCACGTTATAAGGTACTAGATATGCACCTAACTAGTCTTTGTCCCCTCCTCCCCATTAACAGTTGAAAAATAGTTGGCTAGGCCTGTTTACATAGTTTATATAATTTGCCAGCACGTCTAGAAGGCCATTCTTCAAATACTTTGTGTATGATTTGAATTTTAAGTTGTACCTATTATTAACGTTGTTGTACTTTGTTACTGCATTGTCTAGCATTGTTTTTAGTACATTAAGCGTGTACAAGGCCGCGCAAGTAGTATTAAGTGCATTATCTCTTAAAAATTTTTTAAGTGTCTGTCAGATTGTAGCACTATTTCGGCTACAAGAATAATGTGGTCACGTTGTGAGATGAAAGAATGATGAGTATTGATGAATTGATTGATTGATTGTCGTGTCGCGCCCCAGCCATCGTGTTCTCGGCTGGGTTTTATTTCTCGCTTAACCCCATGCGCTTAGTCCTATTTCGTTGATCCGTTGCAGGCCCATTTACGCACATTGCGCCCAATACCACAACTAATACCCGTCCATCTAATGCTTTGTCTACTTAGGGGTTATAGAAATACTATTCCATAAACCCCCATATAGCCCTTACATCTAACACACCCCCTCAGCTTGGAAGGCGTTGCAAGCTAGATTAGACCATCATTGGGGTTTAGTGGACGTGATAAGGTTGAGTTTGTTAAGTTGTGTCTAAATGTCTTCTAGAGGCACTTCGTTTGCTACCTTTCGTTCCTTCACCTCTACCAAACTAAGTTGGGTTAGAAATCCTTCCCACTTGTTTACTAGGAGTACCTTTGTAAAGCCATCAGCAATTATATCTATTAACTGTACGTACTCCACCTAGATCCTTCTAGTAGACACTTCTTGTCTTAGCCAGTGATTGTGTATGTCAACATGTCAAAGTTTAGTCTAAAGCTTTGAGATTTCCTCTGTTACTAGGCGAATAGTCTGCTTATTGTTGCATTAAATAGTAATAGTTGTTAAGGATAGTTTGATTTGCAGTTTGTTTAAAAGTTGTAATGTAAACATTGCTTCCTTGGCCACTTGCAAGAGTGCAAGGAGTTCTACTTTAGTAGTTAACGTTGTAACTGTGTCTTGTTTATTTGCCCTCTAGGCAATAAGGCTGTTAAAAAGTTTAATTGCGTAGCCTTGTAAGCTTTTCCTGTCCAGTGTGTTGTTAGCAAAGGATGCGTTGCTAGCTACCTAAAGGTTATCGCCTCCACCAAGCTGCAATGCTCTCCATCTTGTATCTGATAGGTACAGGAGTACTTAGTTAGCTGCATTATAGTGTTCTAGTCCTAGGTTTAATAGGAAGCGGGCTAGTCTTAAGGTTGCAAAGGCAATGTTAGGTCGCGTTGTTACCGCTGCAAACAGAATTGATCTAATTTTGCGTTGGTATTTGTTAATTTCTAAGGGAGTTGCTAAGCCTGTTTAGGGCTTTAGTTTAGTGACGGCCATTAGGGTGTTATAGCAGCAGTCTTGTTAGTTAACTAGGTGGCTGATTTTGTCAATATAGCTAGCCTGTGAGAGTTGGATAAGACACTGGTCTCTTTGTTAGATAATCTCTACGCCTAGAAACTATTAAAGGTCTTCTCCTCCTGTTATAGCATATTTCTGTTGCAGGAGCTTAATTGCTTGTTCCGCGTTCTAACCGTTTTCCTTGTTAAAGGTGACAATAATGTTGTCTACATAGAAGAAGATAATAACACTGTTCTTAATTATACAGCAGGGCTTGTGTAGTACAGCTTTAAAACTAATAGTCCTAAGGGTTGTTGTAAACTCCTTTTGCCACAGCATAGGTAAAATGCGCAGACTATATAAGGCCTTCTAGAGTTTAAGGATTGTGCCTTTCTTCTAATATCTACAGGGCATCTTTATATAAACTTCTCTGTTAATTGTTGCATAAACAAAGGTGTTAGTTACGTTGTATTGTTTTAGCTTAAGGTTGTATTTTGCTGCAATTGCCATAAGCATCCTAAAAGACTAAGCTACTAAGGTTGCAGCGTAGGTATCTTGGGATGTAATATCCTTTTGCTAGTCTCTGCAAACCACTAGGCGTGCTTTGCATTTAAGAAATTAATAATGCTTGTTTAGTTTGTAGGTATATACCCACATGCAGTTAAGTATCTAATAGCCTGCTTGTTTAGTTAGCTTAGAGGGTACTTCTAACTAGGATTTTATTTGTTTGTAGCTTCTAAGATAGGCTTGTTCTGCTTTTTTAAACAGTTTGCCTATTAGATAATCTTTAAGCTTTGTTTGGCATGTTGGCAGGGGTGGGAGTTAACTTTAATAGAGCTTTAAGCCTTTGGCAAGCATTCTTTTTATCTTAGCCTTGTCTACTACTTCTCCTTTGTATTGTCTAATGTTGCTAGCTTAAGTTCTAGCTATAAAGGCAGCTGCCTATAGGATAGTTTTGGATAACCCTATTTAGTTTACTTCCAATTTGTTTCCAACTATTAGCTGTGCTAGCAGTGCTACAGGTAGTAGTGTAGATAGAGGAGTTAGGTAGTTGTCCCTAATCTTCCTTTCTTAATAGTAGCCTAGTGGATCTACTTTATTATAGGGATTTAATAAATCTTTAACCGCGTTGTCTTTGTAGAAAGACTCTGTTTCTAGCTGTTAACTAGGTGTTGGCAGTTTAATTGTTCTCACGTGCGTGGCAATTTTATCTACTGTGTTGTGCATAAGGTTGTCCTGCAGATCCTCTGTCTTGCTATTAAAGATTGTTTGTTTGTCAAAAATAACGTTATGTGTGCTTATTACTTTGGCCAGTAACAGTATCCAAACATAGTAGATGTTTAAGGATTAGTATCTAACTAGGTAGCCTATCCACGCTTTAGGATCTAGACGTTGCAACCTTAATTTGTTTTAATAAGTATTGTCTGTTATTGCAAACGCCTTGCAGCTGTATGCTTTAAGGTAAGCAAGGTTGGGTTTCCTAATTAAGGTAACTACTCTGTTGTTTAGAGCAGCTCGCGTAAAGAAGATCTTGTATAGTGTTTTCTAGTTGTTGGCGTAGTTTAGTGTTTAGTTGTAGAGATATACTCCTACTCTTGTAATATAGGGCTATAGATCCTAGGGTAGGTTGGCATTAAGCTACATTGCGCGTGATTTCTCTTTGTTTACACCCCCTAAGCGTTTAGCACCTCTGTTTTAAGCTTGTGTATCTAGGGCAGAAGGCTTAACAGTAATCCCTTGCAATGCTAGCYAGCGTTCTACCTCTAGTTTTACTATAGTAATTTTGTTGTTAGCTTTAATAACCTTAACTATAATGTTGTAGTAGTTCTTTAGGAAGAGGAAGAAGTTTGTAAACACCTTAATAATTAACTTAGCTAGTCTGTTGTCCTTAAAGTAAAAATCCTATTAGAGGCCTAAGTATTTGTTAGTAGCTAACATCTGACTTTTCTCCTTAGTAATACTTTGCGCCTTGTAGCTGTGGAAGTTAATAGATAATCTTTCTCCTAGTCTATTATTGTTAGTTTGTGGTGCGCGGCTAATTTGTTGTCTTATCTTTGCTTTGCCGCAGGAGTTACATTGTACTATTGTAACTCCTTTAACACGCACCCCCTTAGCCTGCTGCACAAGGTGTTTAATAGCTACAGGTCTAGGGTGTCTAAGTTGTTTATGCCACAGTTTAGCTAATGCTTTTTGCAAGCCTTATTTAGTTCTTGTAGTATTAGCTGTGGTATTAGTCTTAGTATTAGACTTGTGTGTGTGATACAAGCCTTCCTAGGTTAGATAGTACTCTAGTACCTATTAACTATAGATCTTAGTAAGGTTTCTAATTGTTGTTCTATCTAGTTTCCTTAGGGTAGTTAGTTTAGCTTAGGTATCCTACTATATCCCTTTCTGCCTAAGTAACTAGAACAAGACAAGGTTGCATAATAGATTAGGGCATATTGCCACGTTGTGTAAAACAAGTCTATGTATCCTAGATTTGCTTTGTAGGTTTAGGTTAACAGAGCTGTATCCCTTTATCTATATTTATAAGTTGCCTAACTAGATAAAGTCTCCTGGCGTTAGTAGGTAATAGTTAAAGATATAGTTAGGATTATTTGTTATGTAACAGGTTGTTCCTAAGTTAAGGATAAAGGACCTTTAGAGTAGGTAGCTAGTCTAGTTAGCTTTAAAGGATGCTAATATAAACGCTGTATTAACGCTTAATACTTTCTAGCCTTCTAGTTAATCCTCCTAGATCTCAGGCGTTAGTGTATGTAATTTCTTAGTGTTTAGTGTTTTTAATTTAGATCTACTCTGTCCTCTTAGCAGTCCTTAAAATTTAGAATTATGCTTGTGTTTTAAAGCTATAAGTTCTTTAATCTTCTTATTTAGTACCTACTACTTAGGTGCTTTGTCTAGGTTAACATAGAAGCAGTCTTGTAGTGCGTAAAGATGTCTGTATACAGGACATTTTGTGCTGCTTGTTCTAGCAGGTTGTTAGCCCAAGGATAACTTCTTGTTATCTTTTTAGTTATTACGTTAATCTTAAGGTCTACCCTATTTTCTAGATGTTGCAACTTTAGCACAATAGGCGTCCCTATTATTGCCCTAGGTGGTCTTCCTACTTTTAGCAAGATATAATAAGTTATCTGTTGCAAAAGCAGCTTTGTGCTTCCCTGTTTAGGTTATTAGATAATTTAACATTATATGTTCTTAGAAGCGCTTTATTATTTCTTTCTAATTTATGCCTTGGGTGAACTGTCTACTATCCTAAAAGGTTGTAGACTAATAAGGGGCAACTTTATTTACAGCAGTTAGAAAGTCCTTTGCAACTGCATCAAACTGCATTGTTTCTAGGACATTTTGTGTCTCTGCTTCTGTAGCTGCTTAATTATATTTAGCTAGCTATAGGTCTTATGCTGTTGCGCTTCTTAGCAGCTTTAGGGATGTATTGTATTAGTCGCGTGCGCGTTCTTGTTCAAATTAATTGTCAACGCCAACTATAGCTTTTAGGTTTGTAATCCACTGTCTAAGTAGTTAATCTAGGAGGCAGCATGTGTGCTGCAGGTGTGGGTTAACTGTTAATTAAATAAAGACAATAATTTGTTGAAGACTTAATTGTTCTCTTTCAAAATTATGTTAGTTACTCTTGTACTGTTTAGACAGTGTTTTATAGTATTTAAGGTCTTCCTTAAAAGCCCTAGCACCTGCAGGTAACAGCTTAGACTGTTGCGTTAGGGTTTTAATATTTACAGCTAGAGTATATTCAGCAATTAGCAGGACCCTTAGGGCAACAGGTTTAGGTTTTATTGGGACAGTTGACTTAGGGTTGACTTGTGGCTAGATGCAATATGCTACGCATCTTGACTATAGCTGCATTATCCAGGCTCTGTAATTAGTGTGGTCTCAAAGGGTCACTGTTTGTTCACATTGAGGTTGCGCAGCTATTTTCGTGTTAATTGAGGCAGTAAGACTCTTAATTGTCAGATTGTAGCACTATTTCAGCTACAAGAATAATGTGGTCACGTTGTGAGATGAAAGAATAATAAGTATTAATGAATTGATTGATTGATTGTCGTGTCGCGCCCCAGCCATCGTGTTCTCGGCTGGGTTTTATTTCTCGCTTAACCCCATGCGCTTAGTCCTATTT